>VWZW01003324.1:1257492-1640808 GCA_013397115.1 Edolisoma coerulescens
CCCTTCCTGTGGCCAGGTCCTTTTGTCTCTCTTAAGTACTCAGTGATTTGTCTCCTAGCTGCCAATATGGGAAAAATTCTTTAAGAGAAAAGGAAAACAAAAGGGTAACTCCTAAAACCCAAACAACCTGAAACCTTCTTGCCATTTTGTGTACCTGGTCTCTTAAAAGCCTTCCTGTGGGCAAGGTCTGAACCTCACAGCAGGAACCTTGGCTGGCTGGCCCAGGGAGCTATTTGACTCCCACTATCATGGGAACCAGCTCTCTTTGATGGAGACTCTGAGCCACAGCGTCTGCTTCAGCTCTGGCTTTTCCTGGCTTTTGAGTGTGGGACTTGCCAATCCCATTAGTGTAAAAATGTAGGTAATACAAACTTTCCTTTCCTACTGCAAATTTTATATTTTGAAATCTTCATTTTTTTCCTCCTCTTCTTCACATATCATTCATATAGGGTGCTTTATTTAGACTGACAGTGTAATCCTCTACTAAATGATCTGAATTACTTAAGGCAAGAGAGCTGCCATCTTCCAGGGTGTAAGCATTAGATGACAGTGAAAACATGCACATTGCCAGTAGTTTGCATTAAGCAGCAAAGGAATTTTGAAACTTGCATGCTCCATGTTTAAACTCCGTGCTTAGATGGCAAAAAACTGTTGCAAGTTCAAAGAGTTAAGTAACAAGAGCCAAAACCATAGAGGAGGTCGATGGAGGTCACACTTGTAGGGAGTTGCCCAGGCTGTTCCTTTCTCATGGCATCCCTTCAGCATCACAAAGTACATTAAAAGTTCCAGTAGTGCTTATCCTATTCACTTTAGCACTAATAAATTTCCTTACAAATTTCGTAACGAGTAGTTTGGATTTTAAGTAATGTCCCAAGGCCTTAGCATTAGTAGAGTTCCATTACTTTAAAGCAAATTAGGAAATTATTTTCAATACCTCTAGTCTGACAGATGCATTTTATACTTGAGAGATGTGCCTGAAGAAATAAAAGCTGATGGAAATTTGTGTCTTAGGTGAATATTTTGAAAACAAAAGAAGATCAATAATAGATTAGGCTTGATTAGATGTTGACATTTAGAGCTGCAGATAGATTATGTTAAATCTAGTGGCAACAGACAGTGTTCTTCTTGATTTGCATTTGTCCCTCCATTTGTGGTTCAGGTGGATCATGGGACACACATTGTAAAGGTTAATGGATGAATTACCATATAGCTCATCTGATTGTTCAGGCTTCAGCCTGGAGGGCTGGGTCGTTTATAATCTAGTTTGTTTTATGCAGAACAGAAATTGTTTAATTCTTTTCCTATGAAATCCTGAATTGCTTGAATGTTTAGATGAGTCCAAAATACCCCTACAGCTTCTGAGTTTTGATAAAATCACTAAATCATGGCGTGGTTGCAGTGACAGAGATCCTGGTCTGAGTCTTGTGTTCTCTCCTGAGCTGTCAGTATTATTTCCATGTTATTTGAGTAAATGTGAAATGTGGCCCTGTGAGAAAAAGGTCATTCTAAAAACCCTGTGAAGCTGTTTGGCCTAAGTATCCTCTTCACTTGTACAGATACCTCAAAACAGGAGTTTTCAATGTGCTCTGTTAGCAGATAATTTACAGTAGCGTTCCCTACAGCTTTCCTTACCACCTCCCAGTGTGGTTAGTAACTGCATGTGTCAGTGTTGGTGGAATCAAATTACTTCATTTTTGTAAGGGACTCACCCTGTTAAATTGGAAGGTTCCAGTAATTTACCTGAAATTCCAGAAGTGGGAATGAATGAATGAATGAATGAATGAATGAATGAATGAAAAAATCCCAAATAGCCAAATATTTTCCCTGCACAAAGATAATTTACTGTATGTCCATTTGCTAACATGGATGGCTGAAGTGAATCAGCTGGAACTGCACTCAGTTGTGTAAATAAAATCAAGGATACACTGTAATTCAAAGGTTCCGTGTTTGGTTTATATAAAATAATACCCTTCAGTTAAACACTGCTTAGTTAAGGGTCTTCTTTTTCATAGTGTCTGTAGGAAAATGAAAAGTAAACAAGTTGATGTTCAGTCTGTGGAAAGAAGGATTGAAGAACTGTTCAGTCTTTTGCACTAATATATTTTACCCTTTAACTGTGATTTTGTGTGCTTGAGTCTCTGACCCAGGCAATTCTGATATCTGGTGTTCTTATCTCCAGATGAGATGTGATTGCACCAAATTCAGTGAATGCATCATCCAAATTACCTGATTATTTGAGCTGCCAGGTAGCAGCTCAGGTTGACTTCACAGTTATTCAACATGGACAAAAAAAAAAATTACTTTGAATGTTTGAGTTTCAGGGCCTTTGTTTCATGGGGCATATGTTAAAAAGCTTTTTGTTCTGGTTTAAGAGAAAACTATGGAAAGAAACGAAGAAATAGTCTTGCTATGAAATGCTTTATGAATAAAGGGAAATTCTTTTTGGTGAGCTTCATGGAGGTTTCTCTTTGAGCAGAGAAACATTTATGCAGTTGTGAGGCACAGCAGTATGGTTTTCATTACACTGAAGTAATGAATTTTTATGACTAAAGCTAAAATAGCAGTGAGCTATCCTTTATTCAGATAGTGAGATGGAACAGTACATTTCTGATAAGGGAGAGGAGGGGAAGAAAATAGGAAGAAGGAAGAGAAGATAAAAAATAATGTAATTTGCCTGACTTTCTTACGTGAATATTGTAATTTACAAAATTTTGAGTCTAGCCTGGTGGTGAAAGAAAAAGTTTATATAACAATATGTCATCTGTAGCTGTAAGCACAGAGATTTGCAGACTCCAAACAGATTCTAGTGCTTTTTAAAATGCACATAATTTAAAAAATACAAAAATTAAATTAATTCCAATGTGAGGTGGGAAAGAAATGTTATCAACTTGAGTCCATTGATTCTATTTTTATTGCTGAAAGCTGCTACATTTCATAAAATGCAGTTTTACAGGCTATTAGTCCATAATGTGGATTATGCCCTTTGGACACTTATGTTAAAGATTAATGTAGTAGTTTGGAGAGATCTATATTGAAATTCTGTGAAGAGGGTTCAGTTATTATTTAAGTTCTTTTTACTGTGAACCAAAAGCAAATGGGTTGGAGGGAGAGGTGACCCTTGGCTTCCAAGACAGGAAATGAAATTAGCAGTGGAAGGGTCAGTTTATCATTCAGCAAGTGGCTTCATTTCAGTGGAGGTGAGGAAAATATGTCAATGTAACATTACTGGCATTGAAAGCGTTTTTAATTATTCTTGAGAGAAGAATAGTATTTGCATTATAGTAGTATGTGCCAAGATTATTCACACTGCATTGAGGGGCTCTGTAACACAGGGTTGGTAAAGAGCTTTGTTACAATCAAATGCCTCCTGTGATGTAGTATAAAATTCTTAATTTTCATCTTAGATCTAGTTAAGCCATGTTCCCTCATTGCTCCTGTTGGAAGGTTGTTCTGAACTTCAGTGAAATTCAAATACATTTATGGGCTGCATTTATTAGTGAATGGTGCTTATTCATTTATGCTTGTGCTGGCATTGTCTCAAAGCTTGAGAACACCTTTCCATTCTCATTTTTTATCCAGCTCACTGTTGTAGGAGGAGTCACATCTCTTCTTTTGGGATTTGGTGTGTGGTTTTTGTCTTCCCACTCAAGAGATTTCTGATCTCTGTGACAATTACAGCTGCCTTTGTTTATTCTTTGTCCTGTTTAATTCACTCTTCCTTGAAAAAAAGGTGGCCAGAACCACATACAGCTCTGCTGGTGAGATTTAACTGGTACTTTGTGCAATAGTAGTATTTTTATTATTGGACATTTTCTTTGGTTTTTGTCTCCTTCACTCCCGTGTTGTTGGATTGGTCCTTCGTTGGCTTGTCAGCAATTACTATGCAGATGTCTTCTCTTCTCTGACTGCTGCTAGACTCCCATTTCCTAAAAAAAATTCTGCTTGGCTCCCTTTGGATTTTCTTGACATTTTATATTTAATGTCCTTCCTTCTTTATTATCCCAGAGACAAAGAATTATTCCTGCTCTTCCCATAGCCCCCCCATAGCATTTCAGCCTTTAGTCGAGTTGACAATGCCTCCCAACTTTTCCATGAAAAAAAATCCCATTAGACCAAGCCTATCCTGGTCAAGGACATTACTTAAATAATAAATAAGATCAGCCTCATGACTTATTTTTAAGGAACTGCACCACAAATTGCACAGTTAAATCTGTCTCGAAACCATGCCTTTTATGAACTTGCTTACATCTTTAGCTCTGTATTTAAAGCAGCTAAAAACTCTTTTACAGCTTGTTTTGGTTTTGTAACCCAGTCTTATTTCTGACATTTACACAATGAGTGTACATGATAACAGATGTGGTGTTGTCACACAAACAGTAATTTAATGATATCTTTAAAGAAGACATAAATAAATTTTATAGATTCAAAACACGTTTTGGTTTGTATAATTCTGAATTAATACTGAAAGAACTACTGCTTTCTTGAAGTCAAATTGAATGAAATTATCCTCAAATTCAGCTGTAATTTTACCTTAATGCATTATAATTCAGATGTCAGCTTTTTCTTCCATAATTTGATTCTGCTTGGCTATTAGGATCGCTCAGTGCTTACTCTGTTTTATTGCTCTTAGATGAATTTAAATTAAGCTGTGAAGCAATATAAAAGATAATATTCATTGTTATAAATTTGGTATTTACACGAATGAAACATCTTAAATTCCCCCTTCATCTGTTTTAAATTAAGTATGAGATTTAAATCAGTCGATCTGATTGAGAGCAAGCTCTGGAAATGAAGGGACTGTAGGCAGTCAAAAAAGCACACTGAGATTCTGATCAAGGCATTCATTATTGGTGGTGGGAAACAGCACTAAACAATAATTGATTGCATTTGTGGAGAGTGTAGAGAAACCTGCCATGAGAAAATATTCTATTCCTAGGCTGAGAATGATTTTGAACAGGTGGGAAAGTGAGAGGAGTAAGTATTTCCAATTACTCAGGTATGGTGGTCGCTAGCTCTAGGAATAAAGGAGGCTTTAGATCAGTGTGGGTTTATGAACTTTGTGTGATAAATTTGTGTTCAATTTTAAATGCTATCCCCCTTTATAGTAGCACTTTTAACTAGGGATGTAATCATATACTTAATTTTAACCATAAAATATTTCCTTAACACTGATTTTCTCCATCTGACTCCTTATAATCCTCAATAACTCTTTTTATAGGCAAAAAAAAAAACCCCATACATGAGGTAAAAAAATGCTTGGCCTGAAACTGTTCATAGATCCTACAATCTCAGTTTAATGTATGCTAACTCTATCAAGGATATTGTTTACTCCAGAATAACTGTATCATTAATGAAAATGAAACCTTGCTTCTTGCAGACAGCCTTCTGCCATGCAGTCTGAAATGAGAAGTGAAGACAGCTTCAGTTGTCTTACTTTTAGTATGTCTGGTAAATTGTTGCATTTTGAAAGACAGTGATTTAGAGTTTTGCTCATATCAGTTACTAACAGCGATTTAGACTTTTACACTAATCAGTTGCTGATGACATATTTTGGATTCTAGCTACAATTGTGGTGACAGGTTGTTTTAATGGAGGCAAATATGTGCAAAACCTGTTAGCTGCATCCACTTTCCAATTCCTGCCTCATTCCTGATGTGCGAGGAATAATAATGTTTCTTTTTAACAGTCAGTATTCATTGTCTTCCTGTACAGCCTCTAAGTATGTTACCACTTTTCAGTACCTCTCCTGACTGCGTAGCATTCTTCAATCCCTGTTTTCCTTCAACTCCAGTTCTGCCTTCTGTTATGAATTTTTTTGGCTTTTGAACATAGCATCTCTCTCCCTCTCTGCTCTAAATTGAAAGAGGTTAGATTTAGATTGGATATAAAGAAGAGATTCCTTACTGTGAGGGTGGTGAAGGACTGCCACAGGCTGCCCAGAGAAACTGGGGATGCCCCATCTTTGGAAGTGTTTAAGGCCAGGTTGGATGGGGCTTGGAGCAACCTGGGACAGTGAAAGATGTCCCTACCCATGGCAGGGCCGCTGGACTAGATAATCTGTAGAGGACCTCTCTAACCTGAACTATTCTATAATTCTGTGGTACACTGGATTGCCTTCCCAGACAAATTGAGCATTTTCATTATATTATAGTCTTCAGATAGGAGGAAAAAATATTTTTTTAAATTATTGCCTATTTTTCCCTTAATAGAGTAACTCATTTCCACAGTCATGGTGCTGTTTGTCCCCTTCTCATGTTTTTTGTTCTCAGACGTTTCAGGCAGAAAGGCAAAAGAGGGGGGAAAAAAAAAGTTTTGAAGAAAAATGTCATAAAGCACTTTTTAATTCAAACATTTCCTTTGTGGTAATCATTCAAACATAAAGGTTCCTGTCTTCTCCACTAGCAGTGTGCGTGTATTATTATATAGTCTATATTTGGCATTGCCTGCAGAGTCCCTGGGCAGTGCTCCAGCCATCCTCAGTGACATTGCTCTTGCATCACTGGGTTGTGTAACAGGCACTTAGGTCTCAAGTAGCCCTTTGAAGTGATGCTTTGAGCCGAGTCCCAGAGAGCTGCTGCCTTCCCAGCACTTGCCTTTACTGATGCAATGCTGTACCTGCCTAAATCACCTCCTGCACTACAGAAAGTTTGAAAAATAAATTTTGAAAAATGGAAAAGCAGTCTTTTTACTTTCACTTCTTGATGTGAAATCAGAAAAGTTAGTTTATTTTCTCCAATTAGATTATTTTAGTCACAAAAGGAAAAAGAGGGTAACCAAATACTGTGGAATATGAGACCAGTGACTCAACAGTTTACTACATGAATGATGGCATTCTCAGATCTATTTAATGCTCTTCAGTTATCTTTGAAATTTAAATCTCCATGAATGTGCATTAAAAGTATATAATTCAAATCTCAAAGTGTGTGCATAGTAGAGGTGAGCACTCTATGCTGTCCAATATTTTAAAGTAATTTGATCTTTGGTTAGATAGTCAAACTTGTTTCCTGTCGAGTAAGTGACAAGATGCTGTATATTTATTTGTTGATAATGTTAAAAGTATTGCAAACCTGATTAATTGATAAAAACAGTTGAGCCTTCATGCTCATGTTCCACTGTACGTAAAGAGACCAAGATTTTTCAAAGCTACTGGTTATTAGCATGTACTTTAGCTTGACAGCCTGACCTAGCACCTGTAAAATGTTCATGCTGTGAAAACTTGGTGCTTGACACCATAAATTATAAATGAAGAGCTAGTGGAAGAAGTGACAGACTGACGAAGTGAAACAGAGAATTACAAAGCTCAAAAACATTAAACTGACTGGCTGTGTGGATATTTAATCAAAGGAGATAAGAAACATTTTAACATCATGAATATAAACCTAGGAGATATCTCTGGGAATATTTGTCACCAGTTAACAACTCTGCTTTCTAAGAAGTTGAGTTTATTTTGGTGTATTTTTGAGGTTCTGCATTTAAATAAAAGAAAACGTTTGATATAGCCAAATGTTAACCCCATTTTCTGAGTTGCTGTCATGTTCCATCCTGGAGGGTTTTTTTTCATATGACTTCTGCTAAACTCCTTCTCTGTACATCATGGTCACTTTCAGACTCCAGCAGTAAGGCCAACTGTATTAAATATTCCACTTCTCAGGCAGATAACTTATCAAACAAACAAGATACCACTTCAAGAAGCAAAGGAGAAAAACCGATCAATTTGCTTGAGAGCATTTACACATTTGAAAGGCATGATTGCTTCTGCTTTGATATGCCCAGAGCTTGTGGCTCTGCTGATGACTTGCCTTATCTGCTGACAGCTAAAGTCCTTACTAACCACATTTCCTCTAACCAGCAGAAAAACCCCAAATGTTAGTTAAATAGTCCTCCTCTATCCTTTGCATGTCACTTGCTTTCTTAGGTGTCATTGTTGGTGCGTTGCAAGTACAAGGCAGCCATTTGCTCAGTCCCTCAACTTTCCCTAGTGGGATGGGGAGGAGCATCAAAAAAAGGAAAAAACCTTGTTGGTTAAGAACAGTTTAGTATTTGAAACAATAACAGAATAATAATAATGATGATGATTATGAACAACAACAACAACAGTTGGAATGAAACAGAGCGATAAATAAAACCTAAGCAAAGCAAGTGATGCACAACACAGTTGCTTATCTCTCACTGTCCAATGCCCAGCCCATTCCTGAGCAATCATCATCCCTTTCCAGCCACCACCCTTCAGTTTATACACTGATCATGATGTTCTGGGGTGTGGAATATCCCTTTGGCCAGTTTGGTTCACTTATCCTGGCCGTGCTTCCTCCCATCTTTTTGTGCACCTGCACACTGGCAGAGAATGAGACACTGAAAAGTCCTGGACTTGGGGTGAGCATCACCCAGCAACAACCAAACATTGCTGTGTTACCCTCACTATTCCCATACTACATCCAAAACACAGCACTGCATCAGATACTACAAAGAAAATGAACTCTATCCCAGTCACAACCAGGACATTGGGTCAATAGAGAGATCAGGGAGGATGTCTTTTTATTTTAGTATGAAATACTAACTGCATCCTGTTTGTGTGGCATTGCCATAGGTCTGGATTGGATAATAATAAACATCCTGTCACTTCTGGAGGCCCATTTGTATGGCTTGTGGATGAATTCTGAGTGGTAGTTCAGACTACAGCTCTGCAACAGATGGGGATTGAACAGCTGTGCTTTTCCAGCCTCTGCACCACTTCATACAGACAAGCTTAACATTCCTGTTGGCTGGCAGAAGGAGGCGAGTCAGGACCTACCATCTCTGGGATGTTTGTCTGCTTTGCTTTCTGTACTGTAGCTTTTCTGCCTGCAAAACAGGAATGACCCATTTCATTTTTTATGATGTAAAAATATGGACTGGATGTAGGTAAACTCTGATTTAGCTGCCTGGAGTTAAAAAGTCAGGCTGAATTACAGAAGTAGTAGAAGACAGAGAGTAGCAAAGTGTCTTTGGCTTCAGTGGGTAGGTCTGGGCACTGCAGAAGAGCCTGCCTTTGTATTTCATGTCTGGAGCTTCCCTGACTGTTGTTCCCATGTCAGGTTTGCCTCTATGTCAGAGTTTCAGACTCCCAGTTCTTGCTCTCAGCCTGTCTGAAGCCGCTCTGCAGCTCTGAACACACCACCCTTAACGGCTCTGCCAAAAATCCTGGGCTGGTCCCTTGTCTTAGTTCTTGAGCCAGGGGTTCTCAGACAGCTCTTCATGGGGCTGTGCTGGCAGTCAAGCACAAACTTTAGTTTCTTCAACCTTTGTCCCTCTCCTAGCATTTGTCTGTTCTGTTCCTTGGAGTCACCAAACTGCTGATTTTTCATTATCGTTATTAAATGAGTAAGCAGTGGCCATCTGTCCTCCCAGTCTGTATTTGTGACGTTATCAGCTGTTCTCTTCAAAACTTCTTTCTTTAAAGGGACTTCTGTGGAAAACTGCACACTCCACACTTCTCAGTCCATTTAAAAAGAGACTGATGGTTAGGTTGAAAGGTACTTCTGTATCAACCTCCCCAGGTATGCATTGGGAAAAGGCAACAAACCTTTACAGTCCCATTTCATTCTTTCCTATTAGAGAGGCTGCGTCTTTGGATCAGAGCAGGGCAAGGAGGAATGGATGCCTAGAGTGGGTTTGATTATGCCCATGAACTCCAGTGGGAAGTTTCTATGCCTGCCTTGAAGAGGAATTCCCAGAAAGTATGGAGTATAGGAGCAGTAGCCATGGAGTTATTAACTTCATAATTAGTCTGGCTGACAGTTATGTATAGCTGTTGTTAAAATTTTCCAACAGCTTCTGTATGTTGGTTTGGGTTTTTTTTTTACTTCTGGATGTTGTGACATAAACTTTTTGTTCATTTTATCACCACTCAATACAAGTATTACAGTAAAAGACATAAGAGAAACTGTGTGTAAGAATGGAGAGTAGAAAAGGTTAACAGCAAAGTGAAGAATATTAAATTCAGCATTAGTCCCAACCTAAGAGAATTGGCTTCAACACACAAGTCATTTACCACTCCAAGGAAAGATAAATCCATTTGTCTGAATTTCAGTTGTTTCTAATTTCCCTAATGAAGATATACTCAGGTTAATAAACAGGGCTGACAAAACTGTCAGGTATTCATGTTCATTTAGGAAATGCTGCCCAGTAATCTACTGTTGACATGAACATGATGGTGAATTGAATATCAGTTAGTATTTTCAAGGCAGAATGAAAATTATTACATAGGGAGGTTGGCTCCTATCATCATTTTGTGACTCCTGTTTTTATCAGGGTTAGTTTTTGATCTCCTTGTATCCCACATGTGGAACCAAAAGCTTTGAAAAATAATATAGCCCTGGTGTTGTTTTCTGGAGCTCTGAGCAGCATTAATTAATCTCACTTCATTTTAACATCAATCTCTGCTGTAAAGGAGTATCTTGAAGCTGAGTCAATGGTAAGAACACATTGTTTCCCTGGTACCTAAACCCCCTTTTCCCTGTCTCATTCTTCGTGAGGAGCACATTAAAGTAGAGCAATCTGCCTCTGCCCACCAGGACTTACTCAGTTCTGTGTTCACTGCCTGTCCTGCAGGGCTGACATTGCGGTGCTCAGCCCCCTCTGGTGCATTACAAACAGGAGTTCATCCCTTCTGGCTGAGCTATGGATTTCACAACCTTCTCCTGCCTTACTTTCCCGTCTGAAAGTTCATTGATCAACAAAATCACTTTGAAATCACTTTGACACTGCTCTTGGGGAAAAAAGCTCTGTTACAGGCTAGGAGAGGTAGGACATTACCTACTCATTTTCCATTCCACAATTACCTGAGGAAGATTTGAGGCCTCATCTTTTTCTGAGGTAAGCCCATTTATTTTAGATGTGAGTATGCTTTCTTTTCACCTCAGTAGTTTTATTTTTTATTGTGCTGATGAGTAAGACTCACATGGGAGAAGCAAGTGCCTATGTGAGACCTCAAAATACAAAATGTTTACAGCTGTCTTAGAGCAAAATAACCTGCTGGGTGGCAGGAGGAGTAGTTAGGATCTAACCATGTACAATTTGGAATTGTAAGTGTTATCCTAGAAGGATTTCAGTGCAAAAATTGTCACGTGTTTCTGCACTGACAGATTTTCTCTATGCATTTAGTGCCATTGAATGTATTGAGTGGATTTCCAAGGTTCCATTTGGTATTCATGAAATAAAACATGGAATCCAGTTTACTGGGAAATACTGTATCTTTAATTGACTCACCCTGCATGCTTTTGACTGATAAATTGTTTAATGTTTCCCCCTCCTTTGATGTATTTGTCTGTGTTCTAGACAGGGATTAAAATAATGGAAAGGAACAGAACACAAAATTTTACTGTTACTTCTTTTGGGTGCAAGGATTCATGTTTATTGAAAATAACTCTATCCCTCTCAGGTATTTATGAATTGTAAATTACAATAATTGATTATCAGAGATTTTGATAGGTGTTTAAAGTATTGCAGTTGCTTATTTTACAATAAAATGGCATTCGGTAAGGGAGGAAAAATGCTCTTGCTAAAATATGTTTGTGGTTGGAAACTTTAAACCCTGACGTTAACTTAGAGCTCGCCAAATGTTGGGTTTTTTTTAATCTACCGGAAAGGCAGGTGTAACTGATGTAACTGAGGGGTCTGCAATGGTTGGCAATGCTAATAATGTTATGACATGAGAATAAAGGGGTTCATGATGATTTTTAAAGAAAGAATGGAAGAAAGGAAGTGTGAAAAAAGGATGTTTTAAAGCTGAAACATTGGGTATGACAATGTTGGTTTGCATTCTAGAGAGAGATGGAGCAGTAGGGTTACAGCACCCTTCTCCTCTAAGGAGATCATGCATCTTTGCATGTAAGCTATGGAAAGGATTATTATATTGGCTCTGTAATATGATAAATTTTAATTTCATTTAAAAAAAGATCTTGCTAAGAAATAGTTAAGAAGGTGTCCTAGGAAAAAAAGTTGAATGTAAAAGGTGGGTGGTGGCGTATTTTTTTTTGCAAAAGAACCATTGCTTGTTTTAATCTTGTTTTCTCAGAGCCACAGGATTTCAAATTATATCTATCCAGGAAGTCGTAGGAAACAGTAAGACTGAAACACGTAACTGAATCAGATGAGAAAATAGGGGAAATTATTCCTTAAGCATCTGGATGTAATGTATGGAAAGAAAAATGGTGCTGTGGGGGAATTAGTTTTTGAAGATTCTCACTGGAGACCTCGTGTGATGGAGTAAAACAGTACCAAGACAGAGACAGGCATTTATCTAATATAATCCCCTCTAATGACGTTGCAAACTTCTTAGCACTGACAAGATAAATGTATCATGAATGGGATGTTGGGTTTAGTACATGAAATATTATTCTGGCCAGTTCTCATTCATTAGAAGAGAATTTTAAAAATGTTTGTGTGAGTGTGCAAATACGAGAATAAAAAAGGTGAAAGGGGAAATTCCTTTTAAAAGTTCTTGGTTAGGAAATCACTGATCAGTAAATAAAGGCCGGTTTTGGATAACAACCTATATTGGAAGTAACATGAAAGCAGAAACTAGAAATAGAAATATTTCTCATAATTGATGAAAAAGAGAGGATACATGTAGAAATTAATGCATGTTAGAAAATATGAAGTGTAGAAAACTGAATATAAAAAGTTTGTTAGGTAAAAGCCCAAGTCTCACAACTCCAGATAATGGGAATTTCTCTATTACATTATGAATAAAAATGTTTGTGTGAACAGTATTGAACTATTTTTAGAAAGAGGCAGAAAATAATGTGTTTGAAATTGGGAAAATCAGAAATTAATGATTTATTCATATAATGTGAAGAATATGAAGTATTCCCCATCTGGTGTAAATAGTTCTCTTCCAAGAGTCCTGAAAGAATTGGCTGAGGACATCTCTGGGCTATTGATGGTAAATTTAATGAGTTCGGGGACTCGGGGAATTCAGGAATATTGGAAAAGCGTAGGTGTTAGAGTTGTGGTTTGAAAAGAAAAGGGAAGCACCATTAACCAGGTAACTAGATTTTTATAAAACTCACATTTGGAGAGGATTCGAGAAGTCATTTATCTCCCCCGCTCTGCCCCAAGGCAACAGGAGATTATGCAGCAACCAGGCCTGACAGTGTTCAAGGTGTCTTAAAAGCCTCCCGGAGTGGAGATTCCCCAGCTTCCCAATTAGTCACAGCTCTCCCTCTTCTTTACAACTTGTAGGGTAGCAAGGATTTTCCTGGAGTCTTAACAAAAAACTCTTGGAAATGTTGAGGAGAGTGGAAGGATTACTCTCTGTATTTTGCTGGCTCTAATCCCGCTTATCTCAGGCAAACAGCATTGTCAATACTTTGTTTACTCTCTGGTTTGCTGTGGCTCCTGTACACTTCCCTGGCAGAATTGCTATCTAGACAGGTGCTCCTCATACTTTATTACTGCATCTCATTAATCTTGCCTAAACCAGATAGCTATTGCATGCAAAATAATGAAAATTATGGAAAAGGATTCAATTGATACGTGTATAATGAATACCAGTTTATTTGGTTTATGGAAAACAGGCCTGGTCATAAAACCAAGCATTTAAATAATTTTTCCCAGTTGATTGCACGTTAATTGCCAAGGTAACTTGGATATTGCATATCCCCTTCTTCTTTCTGTCTTCCTTGGGCAGGGAAGCCACAGCAGTAATATGTTGAGATTTTTTATATTATAACAAAATATGACAGAGTCTTCTGACACTAAAAAGCTTAAATTTTTTTTTTTACTAAATGGGTTTTAAAAAAACTGAGCTCTAAAAAACCTTAAAGTAATTTTAGTGGCTGTTAAATCACAGAATTTGAGATATTCGTTATACACCATTCGATATTCTAACATTTTTCATTAGTAACATGAAAATAAATATAAACTCAATACCTGACAAAAGAGTAGTGAATTAAGAAAGAAAGAGGGTGTGCAGACAGGGAGGAGCCTTTATCACTTATTAAAGGTCAGCCCTTGCAAATGAAACTTGTTTTAGTATCTTTGTACATTCAAGAGCAAAAATATAACTCAAACTGAAAAAAATAATGATGAAAAGGAGTGAATCTGTATAGGACAGTGATCTTGATAGAGTAGTATAGTAACAGCCTATGAGTGCCCTGCTGCAGCAAAAAATAGGCTAACGTGACCTTGGATATATAAACAGGATATAAAAATAGCCAGGGCTCTTAATACATATTGTTAAAAGGAATTATTTCAGAATACTGCATGTGATCCTCTTTTTAAAAATGAAAAAAAAAAACAACATAAAACCTGAAAGAAAGTACAGACACTTCAGAAGAGAGCAACAACTCTCTTGAGGGCTGGAAGTGAGAGACTTCAAAAGCTCTGTGTGTTTGTCTTATAAATATAAACTTTGCAGTCAATAATGTAGTTCTCAGGGACAAAAAAAGGTGCCAGTTTTGCCCATTTCTGGGGGTCATCTGTAATGCCTCCCTACCCTGCTGGAAGATACTGAAACTTTCCAGGGTTTTTTGGGTATCTTTTACGCAGTACAGACGAGAGACTCCTGAGTTATTAGTGCTGTCTTCAGAAATTAATGTCTGTGTGTTGTTGTGTTTTCCTTGCAAATCTTAGGCCTACCCACTACAGAGGTAACAGTGAAATGTCTACAATGAGCAGATAAAACTGGGTGATCTGATAGCAGACTCTGATTCCATGAAGCTGGCCAAAATGCTTTATTAATTGTGTTAATTTACACGTATCCTCTCTGGAGATGTGTAAAAAAAGAAGAAAAGAAACTGGTGATCTGAATGTTTGGAAGGCTTTTTCCTTGGTTGTACAGACACAATTTCAGAGTTCATCTTTAGAAGAGTATTTTGGAATTAGAATTAAAATTCTACACTGTCAGTCCTCAGAGCTCTGCTCATCATAATTTTAGGTAAAACAGCTTCCTTGGGACCAGGTAAAACCTCTGAAAAGATTAACTTCAGTTGTAAAGTCTAATAATAGCAGTGTAAGATCTGTCCAGAAAAAAAGGAAACCGAAGCTCAATATGACATAATGGGTAATAATAATACAATATCTATTAAAGTATGTGCTGGAAAACAAAGCTAAACACTTCTAAGAATGAACTGTGCAGGTAATTGAACAATAGGCTTACAGGTGTGTATTTAAGTCTGTATATTATTGTTAGGCAAGTGTTAGTATCCCCAGTTCACTTATTTAAGGAAGGATATTCAAGTGCTAAGTCTGAGTTCTTTTTATGCATAGAGTTTTTTTAAAGGATCTTTGAGTTCATTTTGAATTGTGACATGACTTTGTAATGGTAGACCTAAACTCTAGTTCACTGTGCAAGTTTTAGAGCCTGCATCACCTCAGAAAAGTGCCTGCTAAAAGTGGAGGTTGGATGTCACAAATGTCAATAACATTGCTTAATCTCAACCAATGTACTCAGAGCTTTTCCCATAAAATATTCACTGCAGTAGTTCCAGACACATTTTTGTTTATGCTGGCAGCTAATGGCTTGTCCATAATGGCCACTTTTCATTTTTTTAAAGAAGAATGGAGCTTTTTTATGGCATATAAAGGAGCATAAATAAGTAAATGTAAGGGCAAGGGTCAATAAATATGGCCTCCTGATCCCATTAACATTTTAATCATCATAGGTATAGTGCCCACCATCTCAGTCTCATTGCATGTGAATTTCCAGTTCTTTTGGAGCTTTCCCTATCCTGCAGGCAGAGGGGAAGTCTCCACTCCTGTGTGTAATTCAGATATTTACATGCTGGCATTCCTCTTAGCCTGGAGCTCTTTGGCAGAGGGAATTTTCTGCCATAAGAGCTGTGAGTTGGAAGCTTCTTGGCAGTGCAGATTTGTCTGCCATCAGGTCTGTGCTGCTGGGGAAAGGCTGCTTCTTAATTACCTCATTTAAAGATAGCTTGGATGTCTCTGTCCCACACTGAAGTCTAGCATGTCGGTATCTCCAAACCACTGAAGTGTGCAAGGATTTTATTGGTTTATCCATATCCTCATTTCGATAGCAGACCCTGTTGAATCGACAGCTTCACTGGTGTTTGTGTTTCTTTGGCATAAACATAAGGCTTACTTGATCTTTCAGTATTTGCACTTTTTTGATTGGTAATTATTTTATGTCTTGTAATACAAGTGCTGTTGGAGAGACAGTCTTCTCATTTTTATAATTTTCTTTTCTGACTCTGAAGGTGATACCATTCTAGTTCTGGTTAGTAGTTGTTTGGTGGTTTGAATTCTCCAGTTGGAGAATTCTCCAGTTGGTTTGAATTTTCCAGTTCTTACAGATTTGGTAGCTCTAGGCGTGAATACGTGGGCATTCAAGAGCATTGGTATGTCAAATGTATCAAAAATTGTATTTTAACAAAACTCAAGTACTCATTGGGCATCATTTGGTAAATGTGTTCGAGGAATATTATTAGATCATGGCTCAACTAAATCTAAACTTAATGTACTTTCAGTGATGAATTTACTCTAGTTTTTATTTTTTTTAATGTATAGCCTTGAGCTTTCAAGTAGTACTTGATTAATTCAGGCAAGGAATTAATTAATTTAGGCTCCACTGAAGAAATGAATTAGTTTTCCTTTCTGTATTTTGGGTCTTGTTCCATAGAAGTATTAATTTTGAATACCTGGATGATATTTATTAAATTGCAGTTTTGCTACCACAAAAATTGTAAAACTGAAATGACACTTGAAACCCTAATGCTGCTTGTAGAAGGAATTTATTTCTGCCTGCAGATCCATAGGAATAGCACTTGACAAAGAGCAAGGTACAGCTTGAAACTCAGCTGAAAACAAAGTACATAACAAATAGTCCATGTTTTCTGGGTGGAGAGAGGAGGTGGGGAGAGATGGAGAGAAGAAAACAAATACCTAAGATGAACTGAAATATTCTCAGAAACCAGCTGAGCAGTTGGTCTTCTCTAGGAAAAATATCTAAATCCCCTTTCTTCATTTTTTTGGAGGTAGCAGATCCCCAGTAGATCATAACTTAAAAGTTTACACAGGAAACTGTACTATCGCAGAGCAAGGGAGAAGGTGCTTTTCTTGACTCTTCAACAAGAGCATGGTAGCCTGACACAATTAGAAAATACTGTGACAGCTGTAAATCACAGCTTTTTAAGTAAGCAGAAGGCAGCAATAGTCTCAGTCGGGATAAGTGATCCTGTGTTTGGAAGTAAAATAAGCATTGTAAAAGATGGTTAATTTATACTCAAATTATTCACAAAGCTGCATGCAGAAAAGTGGTGAAGAAGTGGAGAGCAGAATACTCCCCTTCGTTGAATATCTTTTAAGAATGTCATCATTTCTTCATATAAACCATTAAGTTTTTATGTGGTTTGTGTTGAGATTTTTACTTGCCTGTAAGTTTGTTGATGAGACAGCAAACTTCAGTTTCAGGGTAAAAGTCACCAACCATTCAAATAGAGAGGAGCTCTGACTGCCACTAACACAAAAGAGAAGGGAAGATGCTGGGTTAGGTTCCCTCTCATAAGCTGCCAAGTTCTGTGTCCATGCCAAGGTGCCTTTTCCATAAGGCAGGAAAACATGCCCTGACCTCTGCTGCTGCTGTACTGCTTTATAGAAACACATTAGAGATAGCCATACATTGATTATTTGGACAGACAAGAGGTGGAAGATAGTGCACAGCAGTATAAACCCCACAGGTGGATGGATAGTGGGGTCATGTTCTAAACTAATTGCTTAATTATTTTTCTCCATCATTTGACCATTCAAAGAAGAACTGGAATTAGTGGGCAGTAAGGAGGAACTCAGCAGTCAAAACACACCAACTCAATAATTAAAATAAATTGCCCTATATAATACTTAATTTTGTGTTTAAATCCTGATTTAGATTTCTGAAGTTAGAGGGTCGGATGAAACAATTCCATTAGAGGGCAGTAGTACCTGTGGGTAAAATGTCTCATGTGCTAAATATTTTGTTTAGCATTAGTGAATGGAAGTGAAAAATGAAGCTGATGTAATTTAACATTATAATAATGCAGAACCATTTTGTAATATACAAGTGCAATAATGCACATCCTATCATATATCAAGAAACCAACATGAATATGACAGAAGTGATGCAAAATATATGCAGCAGCTTTTAACACTGATACTACAGCTAAGATAGAAACTGAAGTTGTTTGTTTTTCTGTGTTCTCAATTTGTAAATTGTATAAATTTCTCTGGGAAGTTCATGGTTTTTATAAAATCATCTAAATTTTGAAACTGTTTATTTTATTCACTTTAATGCTGCAGTCCATGTGCAGACTTTCCAGATTTCCAGGCAAGGGATTGCAGGAATGTGCATGTTTATTCAGGCACCTTTTAATGGGTATATATCAGTAGTGTATTGTGATTTGGCAATGATTTCTGCAAAAGATTTAGGGGTTTTTATGAGTTTTGAGACATTTGTTAGATAATGAAAGCCATGAAAGCCCTAAACATACCTGGCTAACATGGCAAGTTCAGTCCATGCTGTTTTAATACTTTGCTATATCTAATCCAAGCAATACCACAAACACAATTTCTTTTTCCATTTTCAGTTGTGTTACTTGATACTACAACTGCCCTCGGAGAACTAGGATGGAAAACATTTCCTTTAAATGGGGTAAGTCTCTCAAAATTTTGGTTTCTTTGGTCTGGATTTTGGCATTCTGACACTCTGGAAGTGAATGGCTCTTGTACCTGGGTGGATATTCTTGCATTATAGACTTGTCTGAAAGACTGTAGTTGTTCTTGGGACTGGAGCTGCCTGTGTTGTGAGTAAGAATAACAGATGCAAGAGTGACATGAGTACACATTACTATGCCCTTCTCTTGCTTTTCTGAGTACTAAGTATCTCTCTTACTTTAAATCCAATTCTAACTGTTACACATCATTAAGTTTCGTATTAAAAATTCCTACGCTGGAGGAATGTGTTACGACAACATTTGTTTTGTGAAATAAAAGGAAAAATAATTTCCAGTTTTGCAAATTGGAACAAAAATTTTATGGTTTAAGTGAGAACCAGTATGGACTTTAGCATCTGATAACATGGTATGAGATTACCTAAATTAGAAAAATGAAGACATTAATAGTGTCTGTTATCCTTGGGGACAGTGACTGTGGGGAAGAGCATCATTTTTACTCTCTAAACTTCAACCATCAGTGCTTTGCCAGTGGCTACACTTTCAGAACCTATTTTTTTCTTTCCACCCAGCTAATGCATGTTAGAGAATATCAGGGGTATTTGAAGGTTCACTTTTAAAGTAAGATGCACTATTCTGGAGCATTTAACACATTTTGCATCAACTTGTAGTTCTGATGTCACTGTACATACTGTATATCACTTATTTTTATACCAGCTTGCATTATCTCTTGATTCTTGTGTATGAGGCATATAATTACTTGCTTCTCTGAAATGAGCTCAGAAAACACTGTTTTTCTGAGTGAAACATCTTGTTCTATTTTCAGTCATTTTATTTTCCATGATCTGTTCCAGAAGGAAGTAGAAATTGTCTACCCTCAGCACCTCAATAATCCATTTTTATGAAATGCCTTCTCTGTCTTTGCCCTCAGGGATTTCAAGCAATGTGACATTTCTTAATCTCAGCCTGTTTTCAACTTTATGGATTACTCTTTTCCTTTGTATTCCTAGACATAAATTCCATCTCTCACAGATACTTCTGTGTTTTACATTTTGTATGCAGTCTCACACATTCTGAGTTATAATTCTGAAAGTTTTATTTCCTTTAAAAATCCCAGACAAAGCAAATACTGTCATGCACCACAATGAGAAAATCCATCAAGGAAATTTTGCTCTAGCAAAAAGTAAGGACTGTCATCTATCATGATGAGAAAATCCAGTGAGGAATGTTTTGCTTGAGCACTGGGATGAGCTCCATTGAAATGCTCAGTACCTTTGGAAAGCACACAAGATATAGTTGCAGTTGTTCTGTAAATTCTTAAAAGCTTTAGGTACTCCAAAATAACCATAGTATGCAAGCACAAAAACATGTGCACTCCAAGTTGATTTAAAACATAGCTATTTTATATATTTTGGTTGGTCATACATACCCTAAACAATAGTTTTGCAGCCTCTTGAGAGTTTTGGGTGTCTTATGACCTCTGCTGTGTATTAAGACCTGGCAGCACTTACTAGAATCCGAGGAGTTTGTAATTCCTGGGATTCAATTATTAGAGTATTTCCCAAATAGGTCCAAAGTGGTTTGGAAGAAAAAAGCTAGAGTAAATATGGGAGAGAAAAGTGGTTTGTAGCATAAACTAATAGAATCAGTTATGTTGGAAAAGACCTTTCAGGTCACCGAGTCCAACTGTTACCCCAACACCACCATGTTCACCACTACACCACATCCCAAATGCCACATTGACACACTTCTTGAACATTTCCAGGGGTGGTGGTTTATGTCCACAGTGCCACCTAATCTGAGTTACTCCTCTGTCCTAATGTAATTCAGAATATGGCACAATCATTGGTGTGATTGAGATTATCACTGCAGAAATAAGCATCTATTCTGTCCCATGATGGGCACATTAGGATTTTCTTGTTTCCTGGAGGAGAGTGACAGATTTTGAATTGTTGGTGTTTTTGAAAGAATATTTTGTTCAGATACTATCCAAATCTAATGTGTTACTTTAATCAAACCTTTCAAGTGTTTATGTAGTGTTTATGTGTGTAAGAAAAATGTCATTGACATATGGTTACTGCTCTGCTGAACATTTTTGATGTTAGGAGGATGGAATGATGGGTTTTCTTGAGACTGTGACATTAGCAGAAGTCATTAATTTACTGGCATACTCAGTCACAAGGAATGTTTTCATTAAATTAAAGAGCAACTGAAATAATAATGCTTGGGATTTGGGTAATATTGAGTATGCCTCAGAGATTTTAAACTAACAGGCCAGGGTGAAGTGGGATAAAAAATTAGGGGGTTCTTTTGGAACTTGCAGAACCTTAACCTTCACCTCCCAGACATTTATTTATAGGAGATTCATGACATAACATTTGTAAGCTTTCAGCAGTTTTGGTCATCATCAAGCTGCAAAGATAACTGTGTTATCCATGTCTTGGGAGTATAATATGTGGTTTTGTTTTTTAATTTTCTTCCCAGTTATTTGTGCATCCTTCCTGAAGCATGAGAATGCAATAATTTTTTCTTACAAATGTGTTTTCTTTATTTGTATGTCAGATTTTTTTTTCCTTATACTTTGAACAGGTAATAAATTTAGTGCTTAGAGCTACAAAAATGCAGCATAAAACATTAATATTTTTCTGGTCAATAGCATCAGCTTTTGTTGACTGAGTTCCAATTTAGCTTCTTACTGATGGGCTGTCTAAAATTTCTACCTTAATAATGGCCACATCTGATACTTCCTCTGTTCTTTGGGCTATAGTTCAAAATGACTGATTGATTTATGAAAAAGCGTGCTCTATGGAATGAAACGAGATCTTTACTCACCAAGCTGTCACTCCATAACCTTGAAAATACAGAACAGGGTTGGGGGTTTTTTTGATTGGTACAAAAAATGGGAAGACACCAGTTCATATGTTTCAGAAGAGGATGTGAATGGGAGCTAGTGGGCAGTCTGCACAAGTGCATGTGAACCAAACTCCAGTATTCCAGCCCAAGTCAGTTTGATGACGTTGGGGACACAGTTAGGAACGAGGAAAGAAAGGAAAACACCTGAAAATCCAACTGAAATGCAGTGGTCCACAACCTTCCTTTGCACATTGGCAGTAATACTAATAAAATAACATACCTTATTCAACTCCAGTTGGTGGGATTTTTCCTTCTGTCCTCTATGTAACTTTTTAAAACATGCTATTTATTTCCCATTGCATTAATCAGTGTAACACAATTTCGTGAGCAGAGTTTGCTCAGAAGCTGTGGGTGGGGACTTTTGCCATAAGGCCCTGTCTAGTCCTGATAAGCTTCTGCCATAGAATCCTAAAATGGTTTGGGTTGGAATGAAGTTCAAAGATTTTCTAGTTCCCAACCCCTGCCCTGGGAAGGATGCCACAGGACCACATTGCTCAAACTTCAAACCATCCAGTCTGTCCTTGAACACTTCCAGGGATGGGGCAGCCACAGCTCCTCTGGGCAACCTGTGCCAGGGCCTCCCCACCCTCACAGGGAAGAATTTCTTTGTAATATCCAATCTAAATCTACTCTCAGTTTAAAGCCATTAGCCCTCATCATATCACTCCATGCCCTTGTAAAAAGTCCCCCTCCAGCTCTCTTGTAGCCCCCTTTAGGCACTGGAAGGTGCTGTGAAGTCCCCCCGCAGCCTTCTCTTCTCCAGGCTGAGCAAGACCAACTTGTGCATAGCCGCTCCAAAAATCAGTTTTAAAGAAGGGCAAGGTGACTCACAGCACAGAGCTGTGAGACATTGACATGTGGAAGAGACTTATAAAAGCTACCTTGACTTGTCATAGTAGGCACAAAGTACAGCCTCAGCAGTAAAGAACCTACTAGAAGTCCTCTAAACTATTTGACAACTCTGTGAGTGATGAAACAACTTTAGTTTCCACAATTATTTGGACAGTTTCGTTGTCAATTGGTAATTTACCTATTGATTTATCCAGGGAAATAATTCTGGTTTGAATATCTTCTTTCTACAGGGGCTTTTAAATTTTTTTAAAGAACTGTCACTAATATACAGTATTACTGTTCCTTTTGTGTTATGAATTTTTTGAGACTAATCTTGTCAAAGTACTGATTTTTTTTCCCTTCCAGACCGATTATTTTACCCTCTCTGTTAAAATAATAATTTTACAGTAAATGCATCAGTTAGCAATTTATTTTTTCGCTGCTTCTTAGCTAATTAGGAGGCATTTCTGTAGTTTATGGTAACAGAGTTTTGAATGGCTTGGTACTGTTTGTCACAGATGGCACTTAGGTTTTCCTGTGCCAACCTGCAAACATTCCTTTCAATGCAGCTGCCTCCATCTTCACCTTCATCTTTTAACTTATATCTCAGAAGGTGATTGGGGGAACATTCTTACACAATACTTAACATTTTTAACTATTCATTTTCTTTAATAGACTGTCTTTGAACCATGTTTATAAACATAAGGAAGTTTATATACTTACTACTTATTTCTTAAATAAAACAATGGTGTGTACTCAGCATCGTTTTGGTCACCTGTATAAACACAGCACCATATGGCAGCGGGAAAGAAATGAACTCTGTCCCAGGCAGACACAGTAAACATAATTAAAATTCGAGTTGTGTGAAAGTTACCAGGAAAAAACAGCAATACCATGAAAAGACTTCTATCTGAAAGTATTTCACTTTTCTTCCAAACAAATCATAGAATCATTTGGGTTGGAAATTATTCAGATCACTGAGTCTGACTGCAAATTGACACTGCCAAGTCCACCACTAGGCCATGTCCCTAAGTGCCACATCGATATCTTCACAAATGTCCAGGGTTGGGGACTCAACTGTGTCCCTGGACAGCCTGTTTCAATGCTTGGTAACCCTTTTCTTGAAAAAAAAAAATCATAATAACTGATCTAACCCTCCCCTGGTGCAACTTGTGGCCATTTCCTCTCATCCTGTCCTTTGTTCCCTGGGAGAAGAGCTCGATCCCCACCTGGCTACACCCTCCTTTCAGGGAGTTGTAAGGAGTGGTAAGGTCCCTCCTGAGCCTCCTTTTCTCCAGGCTGAACGCCCCCAGCTCCCTCACTGGCTTCTCATAACACTTCTGACCCTTCCCCAGCTCCATTCCCTTCTCTGGACTCGCTCCAGCCCCTCAATGTCCTTCTTGTCCTGAGGGGCCCAAAACTGGACACAGGACTTGAGGTGTGGCCTTGCCAGTGCTGAGTAGAGGGACAATCACTGCCCTGCTCCTGCTGGCCACACTTTTGCCGCTCCAGGCCAGGATGCCGTTGGCCTCCTTGGCCACCACACTCTGAACAGGCTGTGGAACAGAGCTCTGCAGCTGCGTGGGGAGATGTTGCAGAAGCAGCAAGAAGCAAAGTTTTAACTAAGAACTCGGGATGTTTTTTCGGAAAAAAAAAATGCACCCAAAAGTCCAAGTTCTTCCCTCTATTATAGCAGTTCAGCTGTGGTAAAGATGTGTAGTTACATCTGTGAAAGCACACCAGCAGGATTTCAGAGGTGTTACAGAGGCTGTGGTTTTAATAAGAACTTTAATAGAAGGTAGGGATTTAGCTGTCAGAACATTTAACAGGGATGAAGGCAGAGGAAGGAAGCTAATCAGATTTTCACACAATATGGGGAATTTACAGAAGATGGCATTAAGAAAAAATACTGGAAGTCACGTACTTGAGCTGTAATTTGGGCATAATCAGATACCATCCTCTGCAGTGCCATATTTAGAATCCTTTTTGACAGTCAAGTCATTATTTGAGGAAAAAGGTTAAGTCGAGGGGTAAGTTTTTTGAGATTAATTTCCATCTGCAGAGATTAAACAATTAGGTAGTTAAAGGTCTAGGAAAGCTTTTTTGAAGGAGTTGCAGTTGCTAGTATGAGACGACGTGCTTGTGGGAGTCCAGTTTCCATGTTTCTTTTAGGAGCATCTCTTAGAACGTGAAAGCTTTTCTTGAAAACTGCATGTCCCAGGAACTGTCAAAGTCTAGGTAGATGGGTGCATGTCTGAGTTTTTGGTTTTGCCTGTATTATTTCCTGGTAAAATGACAAAAATCTTAATTTGCTTGGAAAGCCCTGGGGCCACAGAATTAGCTGTGGCTGTGCTGGGAATTTGAGAATCTTCTGGATGGCTGCAGCGTTATGGGAGCATGGCCCATCAGAAACAGGTAAATTCACAAAATGTGGTAGGCACTTAATGAGACAGTATTTGTCACCCTCAGTTTTTCTGTACATACATTTGGGCAGTATCCTGATTATTTTTGTGTGGAACATCTTGACTGCAGATTCCGTGGAGGCTTGACCAAAATACATGGTCATGTTCTTATTGGGATATTGCAGATTTGGGCCCACTGGTGCTTGCTACTGTGCCGTCACAGATGTGAACCATTCCTAGCCTGAATAATGACATATCATTTGTTGTAAATTAAAAACAAAACAAAACAAAAACCCACCAAAAAACCCACAAAAACCTCCCAAACAAAACAAACAAACAAACAAAACCCCACAAGCAAACAAACAAAAAAACCCAAACAAAACCAAAATAAACCCCACAAATGACTTACAGGAAAGGAGATATAATGGAGGAGGATTATAAACAAATTTGTATGCTCTAGTACAGAACAGCCATATACTCACAGCTCATATATATTCTGTAATAATACAGCATTAGAAGAAATCTCTGAACTACTCAACCAAATGCAATTTATTGTCTTTTTAGTGTACTGTGTGATGAATCTGAATTTTATGATAGTAATGTTGCCTATACTTTTTGCATTAATCTTCCATTCCAGTTTAGTTTAAATAGTCTTGTGTACATATATATTCCTAGTAAAGGCAAAATTTATTGTATGTATTGATTATTTTTCAATGTATATCATATATTATATAGCAAAAGAGGGCAAAGAGTGGCTGTAGCAGTATTTATATTTCCTGTTAAGTTTCTCATTTTATGTGTGAGAATCATTATAAGCAGTAGAGCACAGTAAACATTTAACTTTTTCAGTTGTGCAGCCCCACAAAATGAATGCTAATTCTGTATTATTTTTTCAAAAATACATTGGTTGGAAATTAAAATAAACATCAATGCCCTCAGTGCACAAAAAATACTTTTTAAGCCTTTGTAGGCTTCACAGTCATCTCTTGCATTCAGAAGTTTACAATATTTTGGCTTACCAAAAAGGGCAGTAAGAAAAAAAAAAGAAAGAAAGTATAATTTAGTGAAAATTAACATATTCTTGCCTTTTTGTTTTATAGAGAAAGAATTGTATTTTGAGAAGGAAAACATAGTGGGTCGAAGGAGGAAGAATGATTGATTTAAAGTTCTGTTGGGTGTCTTTTCAGCAGTGTTAGATTACAGAAATTATGGTTTCTGTCATGAAAATATTCTGAAATTCATAAAAAATACAGTCATATGTACATTCCAAATTAAATACAGTACTTTCTGATGTAATTCAGCCTTCACTGTGCACACATGGAGCAAGAAAGAATGCCAACCTGAGTGTTGCCCAGTAAAAAACCCAAGGAAAAGCCAGAACAAAAGTAAAGTGGAAGAAAAGCAATATTTATGGAAATAATAGGTGCATACTGAACACCTCTTTATCTGAACCATTGTATTTTCAGAGACTTCAGAATTGTTGTACTGAACTCTTGGGAAATACTCCTTGAAATTCCTGTGTGCTTAGGAAATGGTCTCATAAATGCTAAAGTAGGTGATAAATATCTAGGTATTCTGAAAAGAAATCTCTCTGAATTATTCCAAAGCCACAAAACCACTTTTTTTTTGCCAAGAGAAAAGTCAAAATTGGCAGCAGCAGCAGATGCTTCACTGTCTCACAATCAGTTGCTGCTTTTTACTGAGATGCTGGGCTCAGTAATTTAGGGAAACTGAGTAAACTGCTGCTTTCTTTTTATCATTTGTAGTGCCAGGAATAATTTATTTTCTAAACATGGATCTCCTATGTATAATGAAAAATGAAAGAATTAATATATTCTTAAGGATTTGCAGTAGCCTGACCTTATATTGGAAGCCTTTACTTGGACTTAACAGAAAAGAAAGATTAAAAGAAAGCCCAAAAAACATGCCAGCTTTACTTTTGAACTGTTTACAGATGTTTAAATACATGGAATGAATTTTCAAAATTACAGAGAAGTAACCAGATTATCAAGCTTGAAGCATTCTCTAAGCCTCTTTTACACACTTAGGCACACATAGTCCCCTTTGCAAATTGTAGTAAATCGTTCATGTTCTGTTGGTGCTTTAAATTATGGGATTATAGGATGTTTGTGGGTACCAGGAGTTTTAACCATTGCCAGGATGAAAATACAGTATCCAAACAGTTTTTCTGCTCCACTGGAATTCTCACCAAGTGAGTAAAAATTACTCCAGCTGGACTGGAAGTGTGGTGTTGAAGAAATTCTCCTCTGCTTTGCCCTCTCTGCCAGTAGATGTCCAAACCTCTGGTACAACATTTGAGCTTGAAAACCCTTCTCTGAAGAACAGTTAACATTAAAGTGTTGTTAGTCCAAAATACAGAGAATTGTAAACTTCAGATTTCAGAAGAGGCACTTCACACAGTAATTTTCACACATGATTTAACATCATGCAAAGGGACCCAGGCGAGCACAGAGGCCTCTACCACATGGATTATGTATTTATGTAAGCAATCTTAGCAGAATTGGATACTCTTGACATAATCCTAACAATTTACTTCAAAAAGCAGAAAATAGATAGTTTGTATATATATGTATATTGACTGCTAATAAGGAAACATAATTCTTTTCAATAATCATAATTCTGTGGAGAACAAAATAGAAAGGAACCCAGTATAAAATCCATGTATTTATGAATAATAATTTATAACTGTACTTCAGATTAAAGAGGATAATCCTCTGCTATTGTATTTAATCAAAAGAATCCTATCCTAGGAGTTTAAAACAGAACACGACTTGCGGAAATAAAGTGAAAGATTACAAGTACTGTTGAGATGCAGAACAGCATTTGAAGAACACAGGTGCTGTACCTGACCTTTTCTTTTGTCTTTTAAGAAGTCTAATAATGTTTCTTTTAGATTTCCTAGTAGTGTTAAAAGATGGGCATATTGTAGAGTAAGTAAAAAACAAAAGTAGAAGTTTAAGTTAGCAGACACAACAGCTGAATAGTGTGATGATATGCTCAGTATGGTCTTGTTCAGTGATTTCTCTCCATGCCTGTTAGTACTTCCCATCAGCTTTCCATGCTATAAGGAATACTCCCCACTTCTTAATTTTCTTAAGGAAGACCTCAAACATTTTGCTTTTCCTCTCAGCTGGTGGATACATGGATACCCTTGCATTGTGCCTAGGACCAACAGGTCATGAAGTGGTGAGCATTAGAATTTTTTTGCCATAAAAACTGGGTAGAAATGTTGTACCGTGGGTGTTACTGTATCCTCCTGTTGGTTCCTGGCATGTCAGAAGAATGCTACTAATAATTTTATATCAAAATATATAAAGGCTTGATGGAGTTCATTATCAACACCAGCATAACGAAGGAGATTGCTTTGGTTCCCTTTTTCATGTAGGCTACTAAGGGGATTGACTTCAGCTCCCTGATTCTTGCCATGATGATTAAGGGGATTTGTTTAAACACCCCATTTCATGTGGTATAGCTACTGTAAAAGGATTAGTTTTGGATTCCACTTCCACGTGGGAAAGCTAAGGCGATTAGCTTTAGCTTTTCATTCCATGACAAAATAACTAAGGGCAATTGCTTTCACTGCCCATGTGGTTGCATCAAGATCTGTCTTGCTTTTTCTGTTCTTGTTTCAGTTTCTTTTCCTCTGCTCTTACTGCCCAAAGTCATTTGACATCAGGCTTTCTGCCCTCCAGGTAGAAGGCCCACTGCCCATACTGAGCTTTGCATCTGTTGAGGAAAACTAATGAGAAGTAATGAAATCCCATGTGTTTTGTTCTCTTCCTCATGGAAGCTCTAATGTTAGAATTCCTTTGGATAAAATCAAGTGTAGGAATTGCCATAACTGGTAACAGTGCTAGTCCATGTAATGCAGTATTTGGTTTCTGGCCGTGAGCAGGACCTTGAGCTTCAGCTGTAGGTGAAAGTCTCGGGGACTCTTCACGCTGCCTGTTAGAGCAGATCTGTGGAGATTAATCCAACAAAGCCACCACCTGAGCCACAAGTGGTGTAGCCAATTCAGTGCAGCACCAAATCCACACCAACAGGCACTCTGTAAGGGCAGAATTTGTTATCTAAGGAGAGAAATCCCTCAGAGTGCTGTCAGAAACTCTGCTTGTGTTTCTCCACGCCTTGCTTCTGTGAATACGCCAGTCCCAGGAGAAAAAGCTCTCTGAGGTCTTTGTACCAAATTGCATTGTGCAGCCAGCACAAATTATTATTTTCAAACCACTTAAAAGTAAATGAGATGTCTACATGTAAATTCAAAACAGGCACTTCATGCACAGCAAATGAGTTTATGTCTGAGCTATTAAATAAACCGGGATCTGTGCCCTGGCTTTGAAGATGGGTGTCTCCACAAAGCTGTTATAAATACGTGTTCTTACCTGAGTCTCTGCCTAGGGAATGAGCAGGTTTTAGTCTGTAAATCCAGAAACTAATGAGATTCTTCCTTTGGCAGTCTATTTTTTTTTTTTTTTTTTNTGTAGTGGAAGTGCTTGAAACTTTACCTTACAAAAACACTTTAAAGTGTCGATCTTTGAAGGTATAGGAATTTCATTTGAAGTGAAGCTTCAAATTAAAAAATGTGTTTAAATTTTGTAAAGAACTGGCCTTGTGTATCGATCCTGTGTCAGAATAATCACAGATATAAGCAATTAGATAAAAAAGCAGATGTTAGCCACTGCCCAGCCCTGGCACTGCACTGGCACAGGCGTAGCCTTAGGAGCAGGATTCAGAAGAGAATTCTTCCAAAAACATGTGCTGTTTTTCCAGGATTTCAGTTCTCCACAATGGAATATAGCAGGACTATCTCAGCAGCTGCTGTTACGAGCTGTCAGCTCAAAAGCTGGTTATTTTTACAATGTGCAGCCACTTGAGTTTTAATATACAGTCATGACTGTTCATGAACATGAGATGTGCATATATAGATATACACTCCTCTAGGATTGTATGTGCTTAGATCTGGCCCACTTGAGTTGTACAATTACCTATTTTGAGCTTACAGCACACTCTGAAATTTACTGCACACTTTGAACTGCTCAGTAAAACTCAGTGTTTGAATTTGTCCCTTCAGTGCCCTGCCTCAGCTTTAAATTTCCAAGGCTCTTTTGCTGTGGCATTTTTCCCTTTGCTCCTAAAAATAAAGCACATCAAAAACAACTGGAAAAGAAAGCTGAGCTTCTATGAAATTCTAGACATTTCTTGAAGAGCAGAAAAAAAAAAGAAAAATGCAATGGAGAAGTTCTTCCAGAAGCACTCACCTGCAGAACACCATATATCTTTAGTTATTTGTGGAATAGATGGTAGTATGTTAAGACAAGCATGCAGCAAACCACCTCAGTAAAAAATCTAATTCTCTGTAATGTATTTCAGGTAGCAGTGCCATGAAAAATTTGACTTTCTCTGAAGTCTTGCTGATTTACCCACAGTATACAATCAGTGCTTGATGTAGATGAAAACAATAAATTTTTTTTCCCACTTGGGTCAGTCAGTGCAAGGAATTTCCTGAGGGGAAATGTTTTGTTCTTTGTAATTATTTTGTTTTATATACTGAAGAATATTTATAAGGTTGAAAGATTTTCTTCTTTGCTGCAGAAGAGCCAGGATAACAGGGTAAGAATTACTGCAGTGGCTTTGATCTGAATATTCCCTCCTCATGGGAATCATCCTGAATCTACAACCTGGTTGCCTGAGCTAGAGATCATTTATAATCTGTGATTATTAAATTTAATATTTCTAGGCTCCCTTGGAGTACTGTCACTTCCTGCATGTATTTTAAAGTTATGAATATATAATAAAATAAAGGGATATCAAATCAATCACATGCAATGAGATAAATTTTGTGTAAGAGTAAAGCTTGAATCTTCATAGAGTGTTGAGGCAGGGTTTTCACTGCTATCATTTATGGGTTTTTTGGGTAGTACTGTTGTATATAGCAGGGCTTTTTAAAATTCACATCACGTGTTTTATGTCCTCACAGTTAAGGGTAGTCAGAAAAATGACAGAACTTCTTCAGTGAAGACAAATTTAGACACAGGAACACTTACTAAGAGTAATGAATTGTAGTTTTTGTTAACAAAATGACAAAAATAGAATAACAGCAGTAACTTAAATACATGGTTGTAGTCAACTGCATTATGTTATAGAGAGAAGAGAGGCCTAGAAAGCTTATTTGGCTTGCAGCCCCAGAAAACTGTTCTCTTCAACTGTTCCACTGAAAAAAAAAAAAGGGTTTTTTTTCTTTTCAATATCCCTATTTGTATTTCCACTTAACAGAGTAAATCAAATCAAAGTAAATCAAATATTAGTGATGTGTTGGGAGTAAGCAAAAAAACCCCAACCTCACTTTGGTTGCCTTAGTTCACCTGCCACCAACTAATGGAAAATTTAACAACAGAAATTTAAACTCAGAATGAACAGGCTTTTGAGAGCAGGACAAGAATGATTCAATATTTCTGTGAACTGTAGTCCAAAATTTCCTAGCATTTTAATGATCAGTGAACATTTCAATGAAATTTTATAATTGTGTGCAACCTTTAGCCTACATCCTGCTGATACACAGGTTGCATAGGGGTTCAAAATATTTTATTATGTATGCTGACTAAACAGGATTTTAAAATTTGTGTTCTTGTAAAATTATGAAAAAAATATATTTTTAAGATTTTATGTTAAAACTCAAGTAGGGGATGCTTTTGGAAAGCTTCTAAATTTTAGCTGAAACAAATGGTTGCATTTGAAATTATATTGCTAATTCCTTTTTTGGAGTTTTTTTAAAAAAATTGGAGTAATTTTAAATCCAACTGTTGTAGGTGCTACGTAGTACTGAAATATTTTCAAAGAAAAGTGCAATAAGCATTGAACCACTTGTTAAGAACCGAAAGACGTTACTGAAGTCACTCTTTTGTGTGATTTTACTGAAGAGGAAGTGGCTGCTAATTTGTGGTTTAAGACTAAGGTCAAGGATATCAGAGATACCAAAAATATTTCTGGAGATTAGTGAAAAATTTTTTCTGTGCAGTTCTGTGGGTATTTGATAGAGTTTCCAGTTACTTTGGGTAGGTTTTTTTCTTTTACTTTTCTTTTCCCTGTGCTTTGATTTCTTCAAATTTTACTTCAGTACAAAAAATGAGTGTTTGATTCTCATTTTTGATATGTTTACATTTGCACTGATACATCAAAGCTGTTTAAATTTTAGGAATGATACACGGCACAGGACATGTAAAGAGTGTCGAGCAGTGCCATAAAAGTTCTGCATCAATTACATTACACCTAGATTCCTTGGAAGTGGTATTCAACAATTTTTAGATCCTGTGTGGTTCATACTGGAAGGAAAACACAGCCCTGTAAAGCTCATAGCTTTGTGTGATACAATTCATGATTACTTTCATTACCCTTGGGAATGTGGCATTAGAAGAAGAATACTTTTATTCAAAATCTTAGTTTGTCTAAAGTAATGCCACAACCAGTGCTGGCTGACTGACATGATATTTGAGACAGCGACTTTCTTAATCCCAGGATTTTTAAAAATCCTTTTAAAGAGTAAAGTACATTTCAAGACCTTAAATTAAAGGCAGATGTAAAAAGTTATTACCATTCATGGATTCCCCAGCACTTTTTTCACTTATTAAAGAAAACAGGGGACTAAATTTTACTACTTTTTTTTTTACTTACTGGACTTTCTGTCAGAGACGGAAGCACACCATAACAGGGGAGTTATTCATAATAAAAAAATGTGTCTCTTTAGCTTCAGACTTGTCTCTTTTAGTGCACTTAATTTTTACAGTTTGCATCCATGGATCCAACTCTCCATTCCCCCTGGATGGGGGCTGCATGAAGAACATTTTGTCAGAAATCTGTAGCTTTGAACAACAGGAACTCAGATGTTGCTTAGAGTGCAGCTAGAAAGGCAAACATTTTAAATCAATATACATCAATAAAAAGTTGTAGCTGAAAATTCATTTCCATATCCATACAATTTTCAAATAAAATTAAATACCGAGGATTTCCTTCTTTAGTGAATTGATAGATTAACATATCTTCTAAAAAGGAAGCTCAATCTAATTTGAAGGGCACTGTAGACAGCTGACACAATAAGATTTTATTTCAATGGAATCTGATTCTAATTTAAGAATTATGACGTGTGCCTTGTTGTCCCTTGTAGAAATATTGTGCATTCTGCTCTACCCCACAGACAAGGAAATTAGTCTTCAATCTGTGTGACAGTATATATCATATTTCTGATATCATACCTTGTTAAAGAGTTCTTAGATTTCAGCTAGCTAAGAGAAAAAATAACACTACACAAAACTACTAAAGAAATTTTGCTGTGTGAAGCCTGGAATTAGGCAAGAATACAGGAGTGATGGACACATGCTGCATTTTTACTCCGTTTTCCTTGTAGACAGATAATGAAACACATTTTCTAGCAGAAAATTCACCATGTTTTAGGAAACCATGGCTATTTACAGCTTAATTAAAACACTGTATTAAATGCAGAGAGCATTTGTTTAATTAATTGGGGAGCTGTTAATAGTAGTAATGGTATCTAATATAAATAGATCATTCTCTATGATCGCACATTCTTGGGCTGTGCTGCCTTTTAGAAATTACTATTATTTCCAAATTGTTGTAAGTCTGGCTTTTTTGTACCTGCTGTCTCACAAGTTTTCTGGCTGCATTTTTCAGTTCCTTTGGCTTCTTTCTCCTCCCTTCCAGTCTGTCAGCAGGCTTGCAGCATTTTCATCTCTGCTAGCTGCATTGCTCCAATTCCCCTCAGTGTTCAATCTGTTCTGCATTCACTTTGCCATGTTCTGGGCTGCATTTGTAATCGTGTCCAGAAATAGGAACTGACAGTTGGTCAGTTGGAAAATGGGACAACCAAGAAATTGGAGTGACATCAGTTTAATGGACTCAAAACAAACAAACAAACAAAAGACAAACCATATCTAGCATAATTTAATAACAAAGCGCATCATTTATTACACAAGTATTAGGATTGAATTTTCTGAGTCAATAGTGAAATTTTGCCTTTTTAGAAAATATTGATACCTTGTAATTCAAATACGTAGCTTCCATCTCTAAACTTTTGCCAGCATCTGTAAAATACTCTCACCTACAGCCAGCCTTTGAAGTGAAATGATCCCAGTTATCAAACAATGAGTGAGGATTTGCTCCAGTCTCCCAAATCATCAAAATTAGGCTAACTGGGAGGGGGTTTTATTTCCCATGTGTATTTATATTATATATAAATATATATGTATATAAAATACTGCTGTATCACTTGAAGATGGTTTGGGATGTGGGGCTTTTATTATGTTCATGTTCATAACACTAGAACTTTTAACTTGTACAATACATAAAGTATCTTTAAAGCATTGTGCACATCCTTTAAAAAACCCCTAATTCTGCTTTCAAAACAATACCAAGCTGACCAGGCCCCCTGAAACATAACTTCTGGCCTTCCTCTATGCAAGTACATATTGAAAACAAATGTGCTCTTTTCCAAAAAGCAACAATTTGGAAAGAGGGATGTTTGTCTTTTTAGCACAGTGACACTGTATGACAGCATCTACTTTTGCAATCTGAAGTGCTTTTTTATTACAACTATGCATTTGTGTTAAGAGGATGTCTGCAAATGAATGCTAAAATGTTCCCTAGGAAATTTTTGGAAGAAAATACGTGTTTAGACTGTGAGTTAGCAAGACTTTTTGCATGGACGCTATGCTGAAAATGTTCATTATAGTAACCACTTCAAGAAACAGGACTTAGTGAGACAGTGAATCCCTTTTTAGGCCATATTGACCAGGTAAAATTGCATGTGTCTCTTGCAGGAATCATTGGGAACAGCTGGGTTTGGACGGATGTTCAAGAATTGAGAATAAAGAACTAGAGATGTTGACAACTAGGCTGGCACTACTCTATTTAAATGATGAAATCTGCATTGAAATAACAATACAGGGATGTTGAAGGTGTCATCATTTGCAGAGAAAAAGAAAAAAACTAAAAAAACCTCAGACATAATATAAAAGATTCTTGTCAACAGACAATAACATTATTTCTTTAAATTATGTGAATGGCAAGGTCTTCTTGTCTTGGCATATATTGCTGTTACTTTTTTGTATGACTTCATTACCTAACAGAGTCGTGCATTAGGATTCTGGTTTTTATTCAAGCTGATGGGTAAAGCAGATAAAACACATCAGGCCAAATGTTTACCAGATGTCCAAAGTGCTTCAGAAGAATTACATGTATAATATAACCAAATTGCCAGAAAAACAACTGGAGATAATCAGTGTAAATAATATAAAAGTGCATGAAAGTGACATAGGACAATTGGTAACACTGATACAATAAAGATTAGACAATCACAGAATATTTTAGCTTACAGTGGAGTACATTGGTCTGAAAAGTACACAATGATGTTTTGCTACAATATTAATTTCAACAAAGCTTAATAGCTGAGTATATTTTCAATAGAAATTTGACAGACCAGTTGCTCTTTGGGAGACAGTTTGTATCAAAAAATCGATAAAGAGTGATGGTAAAGGTTTAGTGTAGTATTGCTTCAGATAGATGAGGTGACAAAATACACAACAGAACTCTTTCAGATCAGTAAAATGGATCATATGACAGGTAACTCCAATTGATTGTGACACAGTGCAGTGAGATACAATTTTGGAAGTTTGGCCTATTGATAAAATTAAGAGATTATGAAGTTATTAGAACAAATTTTTAAAATGCAAATGTGTGTTCTTTCTCCTAACACAAAAAAAAGGGCCAATATTCCCATGCTGAGTGATAAGATTAAAAAAGACTACTAACTTTGCAAGAGATAGGCTGAGAGTGCTGCAGGTACTATGCAAGGCAGGATCTTTACAAACTGCCTTTTATTGTCCCAAAACATTCCTTATTTGAGACTGTTGAGACATAAAAAGTTGAATCAATGGACGGAATTGAGAATGATGAAACTTTACATTTAATCTGTTCATTGACAGCACAGAAAGGAAGGAGAAAAGAATGATGGCGATTTTGAAAGCAATCTGCATCTGTTGGATGAAAAACTACCGTAATGTCTAATTTATAAAAATTTCAACTATTTGGAGATGTGGGATGGTGGTCAGTTAAACTATGTAGAGTAGGTAGGTCAAAAAGTATGGAAAGAAATAATCTGCTTTTATGTAGAATATATTGTTCAGGTGGAGAATTTGCATATGTGAACAAGGAAAACTCTAGTCAGACTTAAAAAAGAACCCAAAAAAAGCTCACCGACATACTTTCAACTAGAGACTCTTGGTAGGTGCAGGTTCATTCCAAGATTATGATAATATTTGTTAATTTTTATTGTATTGGGATTTAAGTTTTTGAGAAATTTTAAATATTTTAATCTGAGTTAGATGTTTGTGATTTTAGTTGTGTTAACTGATAGAAATATTGTGTTTTGTATTACTATTGCAAAATACATTGATTGAGAAGTTGCTTAGGCACAATGGATTTTGCAAGGCAAGCACAAAAAAATGGTGTGATGGGTCTCTTTTCTCTTTCTGCCCATGATTATGCCGCAAGTTAAAAGCTATTTTGCCATACTTTCATTTCACACCCTTCTGTTCTCCATATTTAACAAGAGTCTTGCATATTATTGCCTGCATGAGAATTCCAAAAGATGAAAAGATCAGCCCTTTCCACATCAGTAGCTGAATCTTCTCAAGAAACCAAAATAGAAGGATTATTTTAATCTATGAAACACTGTGCTCTCTATTATGACTCATGTTTACTCATACAATTTGCTCCTCACCACTGCTATTCTCCTAAGAAAGTCATTAGAAGCCATGAAATTATTGGGACCGTTTATCAAACCAGTCACACTCCACTGGAAACACCAGTAAGGAACAGGAGGGTAAGGAGCCTTTTCCAAATTATTCTGCTGGTCTTCTAAAATCAGCAAATGAATCAACAAATGAAACATCACCTGAGAGCCTCAATATGAAAAAATAATCACAACCATACAAAACAGAGATTAAGAAAGATGACAGGAAGCATACTGAAATATTCCCAGGTGCACTAGGAATAAGGTCTTGAGAAAAAAACAAAGTTCTTTTCAGATGAATGCTGATGAGCTGGGTGCTTTAGAAGAAAGACACTGTCTTCTGTTTCTTGGTTATATCCTCATCCAAAGGAACTCTCTTTGTCTTTTGAAAAGAAAAGTGACTTCATCAAAGAACTGATTAATTGTCTGTATTACCTATTATGCTTTCTACCAGGAAATTGAATTTTGATCAGTTTGCTTTGTTGGGAAAGAAAGCTGACATCAAGAAATGTTCATCCAGATAAATATTAATCACTTGAAGTTTTATGGTCAAGGAATAAAAATAATCTAACTAACTAAAATTACTCTTTTGGGGACATGTACACTGGAACTTCGTTTTACCAAAATACATTGGGACCCTTGCAAATGCTGATTTTTTTCAATTAAAGGAATAAATTACATGTAAAATATGACACTTATATTGCCATTATTGACATACAAATAAGATACTAGAATGCTCAATTTCAGTTAATCTGAAGTTTCTTCATCTTTGGAGGGTTTTGAGACCTGACTGGACAAAACCCAGAGCAGTGTAGTTTGAATTCACTGTTGATCCTGGTTTGACCTAGAGGTGTGACCAGATGGCTTTGCAAAGTCTCTTCTAGCTTGGATGATTCTATAATTAATACATTAAAAAGAAAAATACTTCTGCCTACATTAACTCATTTTAATTTGTTTAAGGACATTTCTTGTCAGTTCTCTATTCTTTTGCCTCCAGACTTATAAAAAAGAGGTGAAAGTGCAGCATTTTTTATCAGCCTTTGTGTTACTGCTGTAAATGTTATTAAATTTATGTGATGCCATGACATGTAGTGCTTAAAGTTTCACAGATACCTGAATGAATACACACAATGATTGAAACATATTTTGACCCAATGACTCAACAGCATTTGGGAACAAACAGCTCATTTTAACAAATGACAAGTTGCTTATTTTTCCCTTCTTTGTAAAACATTTTCTAGCTAATATCATTGACCTGTCTGGGCTTTTTTTCTTACCAAAATGACTTGATATAAAGCTTGTATTCATTATCTGTCATAAAAAGGAAGGCAAAAGATGCAAAGTTCAAGCATTAAAAAAAATAAAACATGACACCTAAAGGTTTTTCCTGCACTGCAAGACTGAATCTGAGGAGTAAAGCTGTAGTGTCTGTCTTGATCCAGTTAAGATATTTTTGCCATTTTGATTGTAAATAGCATCACAGAAGGGAATTCCTGAGAAGAATGAATCCTACATGGAGTGAATTTCTCTCTATGCTCTATAACCTCATAAGACTGATTTTTTTTCCTGCAATATAATCTCAAGTTTGAGGCTGTGATACTTATCCTGTGGGCTTCGATCAGAGCATCAGCTAGGAAGATCTTCCATGGGATGATTATTATTGTTATTATTAACTTACTGAGTTTCTCAGGCAGTTCTCCAGAGCAGGAAGAGGAGAACTTGGGTGCAGCTGTAGCCGCAGGACTCGTTGTCCTGGGAGATGCGTTCCCCTCCTGCCTTCCATGGATTTCTGCTCTGTGACTCCAGAAGGGTTCAGCTTACCTGATATTTCTGTAAAGCAAACAGGTTTTAACCTTTCAGGCTTACTGAGGTGAAGATAGTGCTGATGATACAATGCCAAATTCTTCCTATGAAAAGGATCAAGTCTTAGTTGGGAAATGCAATAAAAAAGAAGTGGCTTATCTCACTCAAGCTACCTCAGGGTCAGCCAGTAGTGGACCCACACTTGGAATTAAGAAGCTCTTAAATCTTGGTAAAGCTTTTTCTTTCTCTTCCATTCTCACACCATGACATTGTATATAATGATCTGCCTTTCCACAAGAGCTGCAATCACTGATACCACACTCAGGTTTCTAATCTGATGTTTCAAAACCAAGATTTATTATAGTGAGAATTTACATGGGGACCTTTTTTTCAAAGAAAACTGTGGACAATTTTACAGGAAACCTGGTTTCGCTGCAGGGGGTTGGAAAATTTAATCAAAACATCTGATCTATCATAATAGAGCTTTTTCTCTGTAACTTAATCCCTTAGATCAGTGGCACGTGAAAAGTTCTCTATTTCACAGGATCACAAAAGTTATTTTTCCCCCCATACTTCAGCTGAAACCTACGTTCAAGTACAGAGCTCTGCACACTGCTTGAGACAGCTCTCAGCAATTATTTGGTTTCATCAGAGGGCAAGGAAATTGAAGGAATATCTGCAAGTAGGTGCCAGGAGTTACCACAGCAAAGAGCACATCCCGTGAAGCTCAGAACTGGAGCACTGGGATGGAGACTTTTAGGAATATGGGGTCAAGAGGGGAAATGTGCAGATCACAACAGCTTCAAATTACAGCAGCTGCTTTCAGATTTCCTTCAGCCACAGCAAACAGCAGTCACATCTCGACTCACAAAGAAGAAGAAATTCATTGGCAGTGAAAGGTGCTGAATTAATTTGAATTCCTTTCGATAAAGATTTCCCCTCTTCGTCTGATTACTTGCAAGTCCAAACATATTTAATGGAAGAACATGAGTAAAATGTGATTGTTTCCCAGGGGGTCTTTTCAAAACAAACGTTTCACATGAATATTTCTGACAGAAAGAAAACGTGGACGGAATTTGGCCCATGCAGGAAAAAAGGTTTCAACTTACTTCTTAAAATTATAATATATATATTAAAATTTATGAGAAATAGTGCTCCAGCATGGCTATGTAACAATTTTGTTTTAGCTGGTTTAATGCTTTTGGATGGACTAGATAGATTAGAAAAGTAATGTGTATTGCTGTATTTTCATATTTTCATTTTATTTCCATTTTTTTACTTCCAGATATTGTTAAAGAACAACAAACGGGATAATAAATAAATGGAAAAAATTAGAAGTCTACTGTTCCACGAAGAAGAGCATGCTTAAAGCTTCTTGTTTTTTATAGATGATGACCCAAATCTTCTCAAGTTGGGCTTTGTAGTGAGTTGTGGGAAAGGGAGTTCAGTAAAGGACAAAATTTCCTAAGAGGCTGCAGATTACTAAAGGTCTGTGAAAACCTAAATCGTGTTTCAGCAGAGCTTCCCTGCTGCCTTTGATGTTGTAATTCCTGTCCCATTAAAGGGAGCATTAACACTGGATTTGGTTTTTCACATGATGAGTGTTTTTCATATTGATAAAAACATTAGCATTAATGTGCAGTAGGAGTTGTACCAAAATCTGAATGCCCCATACTCAATTGCAGGTAAAATAATGAACATTTTTTTCCACTGTTACTAAGGTGATGGTACTATGCAGACATAAATTAGACAAAGTTCATAAATAGAGTGAATTTAATTCATTAGATTACTTCAGCACACAATCTTCCATGCACAAAAGCTTTTCTTCTGGTCTGCTTGGCCAGACTAGAAAATTTATCTGCTTTTCCCATTGTATCAATTCATCTTGTAAAGGCTATAGCCTCCACTCCACAAATCTTTAGTTATCCATGGAATAAAATAGTTTGTTTCAACATGTAAACTTGCAATTATCTAAACAATAATCTAAACAGTATGCAAATTTTTTATCTTTAAAATCTCAATTATTGCAAATCCTTAAAATACAATAGCTACTGAAATACTTGTCTAGAGGAATTAGTTAAGCACTGGATAATTAAGAGTACTTAGGAATATTGTTTCCAACAGTATTCAGAATTTAATAGAATCTTCCGAATTAGCATACTTTAGTGGGAGTAAATAAAAATGCAAGCTTCAACATGTGCAATTGAATGCATAAAATACACATTCATAATAAAAATCTAGATCTCTGTGGGCATTAACTAGGGCTAGTTCTAGATAATTAAATCTTTAGCCTGAGTTCATTTAAATATACGGAGAATTTATAGAAATAACTACACTTAAGAGATTCCTGTAAACAAATTTTCATAAATGCTTAATATTTTGCAGTGTAAAGGCTTAAAAAAGATATGTTTCTAGAAAAACTGAGACATAGATTTAAAAGAATCAAGGAAGGAGTTGAAGCTATTTTTGAGTGGACAGCCCTTAATAATAAATTATCCCAAAATTTCATTCAAATTTGTATGTTTCTTTTGTTATGTTTTACTGATACTGCTCATATCTCAATGCAGGGCATGGTCCTTAGACCTCTGAGAGATAATAAGTGGATTTTATGTGTCTGACATATAGGCTGAGTGAAGTAACTTTAAAGTAAAAGATGTTAAGCCATTCTGTAAACTTGTAACACAGTAATTTTATGAAAATTCAGGAAAATTCCACATTTCCAGTAACATTGTTCCTCTCCAGATGTTTTTTTAGATAGTAGTTTAGGACCTGCTTACTTAAAAATGCAACTTGTGGGGTTCAGTTCTGTAAATGTCTCTGACCATTATGGCAAAGACTGCACCAGTCCCATTCTGGTTTCTGATGAAAGTCAGCAGGAAGAAAAAAAATTGCTTTTTCATTGTCTTTCTTCCATTCTTTCTTTCTGAGAGCACTCTCTAGAATGACCTCAGTATCAGGTCTTAGTTATTATGAAGGAAATGTATGTTCAGCACGGCACAGATGGAAAGATGTACATACAAAGTAGAGAGTTAGTGTTTAGTCTCTGTGCTCCTAAAATTAATGATAGTTTCTTTTTTAAAAAGTGCTACAGTATATAGTCAGCTTAGAGCGAAGTGTGCCTGCCCATTAGTCCGGCAAAAGTTAATCCATATCCAGCCACAGAGTTTCTTCAAAAGCTGCTCTCAAAAGGAAAAGTGGAATTCCTGACAGCAGCCTTCTATCCAATGCCTAAATGTGGCTGGAACAGCACTCCAGGTATGTGCCTGACAGTGGAACTCCAGAGCTGGGTTTGCGTTTCTTCATGACAGTGTTACACTAATTCAGGAGAATGTGCCTTTAATGATACTGTTTTCTTTTCCAAATGAAGAAAATGTCTTTCTTACCTGTCCTTGGAATACTCCATGGCACAAACAAATCACTTACTTAATGCCATTCCAGCCTACTGATAAAATGAGGCTCTGTAATCAAGTAAACTTCGGGGGAAAAATGACAGAGGCTGATGAAAACACACAGGGCTTCTCAACAGTGTCTTGTAACCTGCTCTGCTCAGCTGTGATGACGAATATCTTTTGTCACCACAGTGTATTGCTAATCTCTCAAATCGATGCTTCTTGTGCAGTAAAGCTTCCATCAGAGATCTAATCCTGCTCCTGTTTAAGTCAGCAGGAAAAACAGAATAGGTTTGGGGCTAATATATGCAGAGAACTATAATCTCTGTAAATAAACAGACAACATACTTGTAATCAATCACAGGGCAAGGAGCAGCAAATATTAGGGAAAAAATACAGATAATTTGCTTCCATTACTATATTAAGCCAATGATTTTACTGGCTAAGACTTTTAGTACATAATAATAGATAATGCTGAAGTTGCAAGGACAGAAAATTGATTTTTATCTATTGCAATGCTGCCTGTCCCTGAAGAATAGAATGTGGTAGGAGACCCCCCCTGGGGTTTGTGTTCAATCCAATACCCAGCCAATAACTACACACACTATTTATTTACTTTTCTGATAACTTGGAACATCTGTTCTGTTTTGACTCCTAAAAGAATAGAAAATATTTTGCCTGTCTGGTGGTGACTGGGAGGGTGCAGTTATGCATCAGATCATCTCAGTAAGAGCTTAGCTACACAGTCACAAATAGTTCTTCAGAAAAGCTAATGAGTTAGAAAGTTGAAAGGAATTTTTCTCAGCAATTTGCTGGCTTCCCTTTCATGTGTTTTTCTGGGTTTTTAACATTAAGCATGAAAAATAAAGTGTGAGGCTGTGTCTTGGTACCCAGTTCTTTGACAGTTTCGTTATTCATAGGCACAGATGGCCCATTTGTAAATCACAGCAAAAATACCTAATGCAGGTATTTTATTTTTTACAAAACTAGATTCTAGAGAAATATTGACATGGCTAGTGATGACTATGCTTTCATTTCCAAAATTAGGAAAAACATGTTAATTCTGTGTACAGCAATATGCTCTTTGATTTTTTTTAATCTTAGATGCTGAGATTTTGGGTTAAATATTAAGAATAATAGTCTCCAGCATAAGCTTGTCAGAATGCACATTCTTTCAAGTACTCAAGATGATATCTACATGTTGCTTTCCTGCAAATAGGGGGGGAAAAAGGTGTATAGGAAGATGTAAAGCACAGTTTACAGGATGCGTAACTCAAGCTTTGGGTGCTTTTTCCTTCTTACTTTAAAGTCTCACAGCCTTTTTTTTTTTTTTCTAATAAAGGGAAATGAGGCACTACTATTTAAATACCATTGCAGCAGCTGAATCAGAGCCATTTCAGTGCCTCTGAAATGCTGATGTGAGGTGGCAGAGCTATCAATAAAGTTGGCTGCACACAGTTTAATGGAGCAAAGGCAGCCTTGGACAGTAAGGAATAAAAAAATGATGAAAGTACCAAAAAAAAAAAAAGGGCCCAGTGACAGAGCAGCACAAGTGGGAGTAGGGTGAATGCTGAGTCTTCTAGATGCTTATATGAATTATGGAATTTCTTTTCATATATATTCTGTGATTTGTAAAGAAGGCATGAAAGTAAATGAAGTAAAACAATAAATACATATTTTAATATTTTAATACATAATGGGCCTGCATCTCCCTCTTTCTAGGTAGATGAATTTCTGGTTTCATTGGTAGAAATCGATATTCAATCCAGAACATCTGTCCACCCCTCAGGATACAATCATTTAATTTATTCTTTAGTGCAATTTTATATTGATGTTCCTTGGTATCCCAGACAAGTTGTGTTAGGCTGTTCAACATCTCTCAACAGTTTATCCTCAGACTGTCACATTTCTTCTACCAATAATTGCACACAATGTAACAGTTCAGAAAAAACAGTAATGGTTTCTTTTAAATCTTCTTCCACAAATCAAATAGATTTGTTGTATATTGAGAATTCATCTTCAAATACATACAGAAGGTGAGAAAAATGGTTATCTGTTTGCAAATGCTGTAATTAGAAATAACAGTCACAACATCTTTTTTAAACAGCAGTTGTTTCAGTAGTTTGCCATATATAAATTACCAAGAATTTCTCCGTTGACATCTTGAAGATCCCTTTCTTCTATGACATTAACATCTGTGACAAGTCTAATGAAATCCAAAATAAAGCTCGATGGAAGAGAATATATAAGAGACTGTTTTCACTCTGTGATGCCTCAGAGAGGGATCATCATAGAATCTTTCATAAACTGCTTGTTATAAGTAAAAAATCCATAAGATTGATTAGATTAGATCAATTAATTAGATTTAAAGAACAGATTGTTTTGTAAGTTGTATTTAATATACACAGACATATTTTCTGTCAAATGAATCATAGGAGCACTATATTTAATTTAGCCTTACAAAAAGGGTTACTGACATTTTATCCTTAGAATCATAACAAAAAAACCTCCTACAACTTAAGCAGTGTAGGTGATACTCTGCATAGCATTCTAAATAAATCACTGGGCCTCCACCAAGCATTCCAAGGATGCACCGGGATTGTATTTTAAAGTAATCAGATAATTCCTATTGGAAAACCTGAGTGGGGAAGAGGTTGTTTCAGGAATTTTCTCCTCACAGTAAATAAATATTGGTATTTATGTGTGTATGGCAATGCCATGGTGGTGGATCATATGAAGTCATGGACATGAGTTTTATGTGCCATACTTAAATAAAGAATAACAAAACCAGCAGTTTTTGCCATTTTAGATTGACACAGCTGTACATTCCTTGTTATTGTTACATTGAAGCAAGTAGTACCTTCCTTTTAGGCAGTTAAACACTTTTTCTCTATAGATTCACGTTCAGGTTTAGGTAAAATACCTTGAAGAGTATTAATCTTCATATCCAAGCTGAACAGCACAACTACAACCTTTTTTTTTTTTTTTTTCTTAATACTGGACATAAACAAAAAACTGGAAGAACACTTGCTGAATTAAGCCTGAATAATGTTCCAGATAAAAACGCTGCTGACTTGCTTTTGATGCTGCTCTGAAATATATCTTTTTAAGGATTTTTATCTTCCTGCATCACCTGTGTTTCCCAAGAAGTGCCATGTCTCTGTAACATGCAAGCCTTTTAACTAACTGTCTTCTGTACCCTCTAATAAATGTGGTGAGGAACAGTCCTTCCTTTTGAAACACATTGGACTGGAATTTATTCAGGGGATAATCTCAGCACTCCTCTACCTACTCTAAGCAGCATTTCAGCCTTTGAAGCAGCACTCGTCCATTTGTGAGACATCAGGCGTACTCAAAGGTGTGTGGAGGAATCCTGCCCACAGCCATGGCTGATTCATCATCCCACCTCCTCCCTGACCCTGTGCCCTTCCATCTTTTCTGATGAACTGTCCTCATGACTGACCTCTCCATTCTGTATCCATAGATGTGTTATCAAACATACTTGATGAAAACATCGTAATAGGATAGGTCCTTTCACTGAGATCAGATACAGTGACAGCCAACAACAATGTAGCTGGAGTGAAAAATCCCTGAAATCCATCTTTTGCACTTTTGGCAATAAAGTTTTAAGAGGTGGCTGTTTTAAGGGATCTGTTGCTTTGGGCAAACATGCTGTTTCATGGAAAAAAGGTAAAACCTTTCCTCATATTCCTTCATGGTGAACGTGGGCAGAGTCCTCATCACAGAAATTCCAATGTTCTCCTAGACAAGCAGAAACACAGTGATGAAATACATGTTTTCCACTCCCTAGCCTCTGTTCTTATCCTGCCAACATTACATGAGATATAAATAAAAGGCAAATGTGCATTAAAGTGCTTTGCAGTGTTGATTTATAGAGACTTGTACTTCTCCTGTAAACCGTCATCCTGCCTGATGCAAAATGGATGCAGGGTTTTTTCTCTTCTTTTTTCAAATTCTGTATCTTAGATGAAAGCTACTGGATGTATTTTTAATTCAGCAAGTGCCTTTTTGAAGTCCTGTCTGTGTTTCTCTTTAATCTCTTTTTATATTATTTTGTCTGATTTTTCTATTTAAAATGTAAGTCAAAGTGAGGCAGTGTACCTATTCTGTACTTTTCCATGCTTCCAGCCCCTTCCCTACAGCTGTCTTTTCTGCTACATTGATGAAGAATTTTTTTTTTCTTTACCTGCCCACATTTCTGCTCTTTTTAATCCTTGGATGTGTCAGTATAACTCCTTTTTATCGTCAGAAATTCTGCTCTTGCCCAAATGCTGTCATGTACAGTAGGGCTCCTCTAAGTGTCTTCCCTTGGCTGGATATAGATCTTTTTTTTCTTACATTCTTTTATGTTCTTTAACCTGTACGTTTCAATATTTCTATTCCAACTTGATAACTTACTGCTTCTAAACTAGGACACATAGGACTTTTCATTAAAACTTTCCTACAAATGATAAGAACTGTGTTCTGTACACAAGATGTTACACATTTTGGTGGTTACCCCTTCAGTAGTAGAGGATAAAATCTTTTGATGACCATATCTGCCTGCTGACCATATCTGCCCATGTCATCTAGATTTCAAACGGGGGCTGCTGACTTTCCCATGATTTTTTCCCTTTTTCCACAAAGTAAATTTAACTTTCATTTTTTTTCCTACCATCTGGACAAATTTTCCTTTTGGTTTAGTAGCCAGGATAAAATGTACAGTGTGGTTTAACTTTCTTTATGCTTATTAAATACGTAAAATATAACTGCCCTAAATAAAAATAAGTTTCACTGTACAATCTTACATTTAAATCAGTAGCTTTGCTTCAGTAACCTTGAACTTAGCTTGAGCAGTTCCCGCTGCCAATGGGCAATTTTGTACTGCCATTATTGAATGAAAAAGTATTTTACTTAATAGGAAATGTTTCAGCACAAATATCCCATGGGTTGAGCTTGGTAGCTCTACAGTGAAAAGTTACTCTATTGAAAATATGATGAGCTTCTGAGCACCAAAGTTTTGCTGCTTCCTGCAATGAGGAATTTTGCAATACAAGTTTGTGTGAGTCCTTCCACTGAAACTAAACAGTAAAGGTAAATGTATATAAATGTATGGATCTCTCTTTAAACTAGAGTCACCACACTTATTAACACCCCAGCTGATGCTTGATTTGGTTGGTGTAGAACTGGGAAATACAGACTGAGGATGCAAATCTGTTCCAGAGAAGACAATGTGGAAATGTGGGGATAGTTTACTAAACAAAGTAGATTTGCTATGAACAGGCAAGCTTGACTCAGAAGTGGAGGTTGTGTTTTAGCAGGAGATGCTGATCCTCTGGCAAAGTACACAGCCCAGACTTATAAAGCTGGATGGAAATTAATAGCATAACAGCCCTGCCAACAATGGAATTGCAGCAGATTGATGTGGCCACAGTTTTATTCCTGTTAATGAACTCTTAGGAATGAGTATGTGATCAAAAGAGCAGCTTTCCAGGACAGAAACTGTTCATTTGGTGTCTGCCTGGGAGAGTTCTTGGTGGGAGCATCTGAGAGATAAAAAACAGTAACTGCCTTCCTCCCTTGTCAAAAAATAGTGTTCAAGTTTGGGTAACTGTCAGTCTATTGTTTGGCTTGCCTTTCATGACATTTTCAACAGAGGGACTCTCCTAGGATAGAAGTAGGAGGAAGATTTAAAGAGTAAAGAATCACAGAATCCCAGAATTGTTTGGGTCAGAAGAGACTTTCAAAGGTCAAAGGGGTTCAACCCCTCTGCAGTGTGCAGGGGTATCTTCAACTCTGTTAGTTGGCTCAGAGCCCTGTCCAAGCCTGACCTTGAAAGTTTCCAGGGATGGGGCATCTACAACCTCTCTGGACATCATCCTCCATGGTTTCAACACCTTCACTGTAAAAAATGTCTTCCTCAGAACAGGTCTGTATCTACCATCTTTTAGTTTAAAACCATTACCTCTTGTCCTTTCACAACATGCCCTGCTGAAAAGTCTGTCTCGATCTTTGTTATAAGCCCTCTTTCAGTTTTGAAAGGCTGCATTAAGCATGAACTGTGCCAGCACATGGGCTGCCTAAATTCAGATGTGAGAGTAACTTGGTCATGTTCACCTAAAAGGAGCTTTATCAGATCTGAAGCAGCCAGCACTGCTGCATTTGCTTAAATATGAAACAAATAACTGGGAAAAAGACCAGGAGAAGATCACCACTCCCCCATCACGCCACATCCATCATCACACATGCACCCACCCAGGGGAACAGCTAGATGTAATGTCCAAGGAAATAACTGTTCCTCTTCTGGAAGAGGTTTTATTTTCTGACCAGAAATGAAAAAATATAATTGTCTTCATTCAGCACTAAGAAGCTAAATTTGCTTTTAACCATATTCTTTGTTAACTGTGATTATACTTCCCCTGTGACTGACTAAGAAAATAAGGAAGTTTCTCAATGAAAAGCAAAAGTGAAGACATAAAGTGGCTTAGCACACACGATGACAATAGTGTTAATCAAGGTAAGAATGCATAATCTGGCCAGTGCCTTTTCTCAAAGGAAACCAGATGATTTTGAAAATGCAGCTAAGAACTGTCCAAATATACAAATGAGTGAATGAAATGAGTATTCAAGTAAACCCAAAATCTGTTTCATTGACCAGTTCTAAGTGATGCAGATATGTGGGAGTAGGGTTGTCTCAGGTATCCTGTGTTCCTTGGAGAAGAGAGCTCTGTCAGTATGATGGATTTTTTAATGCTCTCTTGTCCTGCTCCTTTCTCTTTGGATTGCCCTTCAATTTAAGGTTGTTAAAATAAATGTCCCTGTTTTGCCAACAACTTTGGCTGAACAAGTAGGGAATGCTTTGTCCATCTTAATAAACAGAGGACCCATTAGGGGTGTGAAGTACAGGCAAATTGCCAGTGTCTGGAAGTTAGTGATGTTAGTTTGTGTGTCCCCCCAATTGTCCTCTTTTATTATGTTAGCAGATTAGGCTCTATGAAAAATTTCCAAGGGTGAAATAATTTATTTGTGAAAATGATGCTAAATGGATTGTTTGGGCAGATACATCATTGATTTAAAAACAAAATGTGGCCATCAGCATAATCAGTTTGGAAGAGAAGGTGCAGCAAAAATATCTCTGTTTCCTCCTCCCACATTTACCTTGTTTGACTTGCTAATTTAATCATTGGTGCTGAAGCTAGGCTCAAATATTCAGTGGAAGAGGTGAATGTTTCCCACTGATGTTGTTAGTTAAAATTTCTGCCTGATTTGAATGTAAATTATGAAGAAAAAAAACCAACCAACCAAACAGAAATGGTTGGGGGCACTTCATTCTCCAGTGGGGAAGGGAGGGTGTTCTACTTGTCAGGGGTATGAATTTAATTAAGAGCTGCTGCATTAAGAGCCCCTGTAACAAAGTTCTGGTTTTCACTGGCTCAAAAGGGGCTTTTACCAGTACTTCATGCATGGTTTTATAACATGCACTATTATCTCCAGATAAAAACACTGTGGCATCCTTCCCACTTGGCTTATGGTTGACCATCTTTGATGTTGCAGGCAAATTGATTTGTCTTGTCTACTCCAGAAAAAGATGATTCTGAAGAGTGAAAACAAGGTGTTGTATGACTGTAGGCAGCAGGCACTGTCGAGCAGCGGTGCCTGGATGGAGATATCCACATTAAGTATTTCCTTACTTATCCGGTTGCCAATTCAAAGATGAAAATCATACGCCACTTGGCTGGAGTTATTTGCTAATAAACATAATAAAGGCATGAAGTCATTCTGAATTCATGATGTAGACCTGCATTAATTTTGCTATTCATCAGTGTAGGAAGGAGTATTGAAATCACCACCACTGACTGCACTTATAAATACAATTTTTGTTGGTTAAAGGGAGGGATGCAGATGGTGGGAAGTAAATTGCTTTCACTCAGGGAAATCATATTTTGCCTTAGACTGAGAGAATCAATAACTCACAATCCTTCTTTACTATTCAGAAATGCAAAGCTTATTGTTAGTCACTGAGTTATTATATCTTTAGAACTTCTGGTATTTTCTCAGGACTCAGATGTCATTTGTTAAACTTACTGGCCAGGATTTCTGATAAAGGCAGATATGCAAAGTATATTAAAGTCTTAGGGAGCTGCTGTAGAAAGAACAGCCTGTGATCTTTCAACAGTATTCACTCCAAGTCTTCCCAAAATTCTCTTAGGAATCTCTCTCGATTTTTCTTCTTTAGAATTGAAATGTGAAAACTATAAATATTTAAAATGTTTAATAACCTACACTCACCCTGTATCTAGAACCTGCAAACACAGTGACCTCCCATACACCCAGTACAAATGTAATTACTCAATGCTTCTTTCCAAGAATTGACAGACAGGCAGTGGAACTTACTAATGTATCATTTAGACCAGTTAGCATACAGTGTGTGTGAAATAATGAATGGACTTCTCTTATTCATACTGTAATGATACACATTTCCCTGGTGCTCATCCTGTCAGTAATTCCAAAACTTCATGCTAGGAAATGAATTTTAATTATACAATAACTCTTAAGATGGCAGTTGTGTTATTGGTATCCTAGCTTTTCTTTCTCTCTTCTATTTCCTCTCTCTATTAAAAAAAAAAGAGAAAGCGAAAATTGTATAGCACAATATATTTTATCTACAGATTTATATCAGGTTTAGGCAGAACTTGCTTTTTTATTTCTCAGCTTACTTATTCCATCTATTCATATTATTAGTAAAATATTAAATAATACATCTTTGCTGATCAGCATGGCTTCATTGTTTCACTGTTATTCCTACAGATTTTTATTTCAAATAAATATCAAAACTGTTTAACATGGTTGAATTTTGTGCTATTCCAGTAGGTAAATGTTATCCTTTGGATAAAATATCATAGCTCCTGCAAGCTTTAAAGGTAAATTTAAAGGTTGGTTTGCCTTCTGGGACATCTTGGTAAAGGAACCAAGGGAAAGGGCCTCAGCCTGGAGCTGCAGCCACCAGGGTATTGTATAATCCTCATGGGAGAGGGTGTCCAAGTGCTCCCACTTAACAGATGCTGTGGCCTTGTGATCCATGGGTGGCCCTACAGACACAGATTCTGGGAATCACTGCTTTAAAGGCAAATTGCTGCCACGAATATTTGTTATCTGTGTTCCCAGAACAAGCTCTGCTCGCAAAGCCTTAAGCTGTCAGGCACATTGAGGTCAGCTCCACAATTGCTCTTTTTTGCATCCAAAGCTTTGCCTTGCTGGTGCCTTTGCTAATGAAATGTGTATTTTTTGTTCTGCGGCACTCTCACTGCTGTGTTTGTTTTTGCTTTCCCATTAAGGAAAGGAGTTGCCTGGTGACTTCAAGAAAATCCTTCACAAGAAGGTTCAATGTGGCTGCTTTAACCTGCTCCAGTAATTCTTACTTTCTGTCTTAAGTTGAAACTTAATTTGGGTGGGTGTACTCTGAATACTACTCCCAGTGAGCCCTGAAAATTCCTTCTTTTCTAATAAAATATTGGAAATACAGCACTTCTGACTATCTCACTCTGTAAGCACCTAGATGAGCATTGCTTTCTGTCACAAATCAAATGTGCACTTCTCCTCTCTGACCAGCTTGGACTCCATACCATTGCTCATGTGTTTTCCAAACCTCATTTCTCTCCTTGTCTTGTGTTTGAGTCTCACTGTTTGGAGAGTGGCTTGTTACCATGAGGCCTTATGTTATACTTTCTAATTGGATCTGTAGTGATTTGTAAATGTTGATACTTCAGGTATCAACAGGCACTTAAAAGGAGTATTAAGCGGTTAGTAGTGGAGGCAGGCTTCTCCATACCTGTGGGTTTATGAATTCACAGAATAATGGTTGTTTTCCATTCGTGGTTTGTATTATGTGGCCACTCCTGTAGCTCACATGAGACCTGTAAGCCTTCAAAGCTTGGTTGCTGAAAGAAACTGTACTGAGTTTTTCAGGTTCAACAAATTCACGTGTGTTTTAGCACCATAGCAATTGTACTGCTCTGAGGAGACAAACGGAATCATACAGAAAGAGATAATTTCCCCCCATCAAAACTACAAAGTCCTCATGGCTCTGCAGTTCCTTTATGTCTCCTGAAAACTGAGGATTACAGAGGAGCAGTGCAGGCTTTTTAGCGGCAGGGGCACAGCTGCAGTGAAATCTCCCCAGTTTGCAGGTCTGATCTGCTGACCAGCTGCAGCTGTGGGTGCTCTATCAGGAGCATTGCTTGCAGCTGGCCACGCTGGAAGAACATAAAGGAGGGAACAAAGGAGAGTGAAGATGCATAGTGAGTTTGGGAAGAAGTTTTTTACATGGTGAGAGGTGGATTTAGAAAATAATCTTTGTAACAAGCAAAGCTGAACTTCTGTTCTTGGAGAATTTCTTCAGTCTGGATAAGTCCAATGATTGTTGTAAAGTGAACGTTGAGTTTGCAGGTATTTTTCACCTAGGTTGTGCTCTGTGCTTTAACTTTTCTGAGTGTGTAACCTTCCCACTCTGTTTTTCAAGATGCTCCTATGAATTTTAATCTGTTTGGTTATGTGCCCCACTTGTGAGTTACTTTAACATTTTGGAGGTAAACCTGGTTGAAGGTCAGCTGCCTTCAGAATTTATGTGTTTTTATGTCCTGTGAAGACATATTAGTGCTTATTATAAATCCTTCCTGTCCTACTTTTGTTTTTATTAGGATTGTAGTAGTTGCTGTATACTGCAGATTAGTAGGTAAGACTCTGGATCCATCCTGAACATCTTCTTTATGAGATTCAGTCCTTGCTTCGTAGAGTTTACAATCTAGTTCTGGCAAAATACTCCTACCCTGCCTTCCCAGAAAAGATTTTTTCCTCAGTCACTTAGTGACTGGGAGCTAAAAAAACCCTTTCTTGATGTGAGAGGCTGAATTCCTGAAGCAACTGCTTTGGCTGGAAGACTGTGTGAAGTTTAGGTAGGAGTAGTTGATCTATTGTGTGCGAATACACGCAGGCAATACCTCTGCTGCTGAAGTTCCTGAAATGATGTGAATATCCCTATTTAATTAGAGCCTTCTGATAGTTTTGCCTGTGTAACTTGTTTTTCCTAGCTAGACAGTTTGCCTTAGCTATTGTTAAAAGGCTTTTTAGCTGGAGTAAAAAACTCTGCAGTGAATTCACTTAAACCATCCTGTTCTACCTAGTTCCTCCTGCAGTTTGAAGTGTTCCTGTGCAACTTAGCAACTCCCTCCTGCCAAACCACGTTGGTAGATTGTAATCTACAAAAAAAGCTTTGTAAAAGCACCTCTGCACATCTCTCTTGCCCCTCAAAAAATTTCTTCCAGATGCCTCCTTCTCTCTTGTGAATGAGTACATTCCAGCAGTGCATTATTAAAGTGTCCTCTGTACAGGCTTGATTGAGGAAAGGTGTTTTGCCTGTTTTGAGGGAAGAAAGGGGTAGAAATGCTGAGTTTTGGGTGTGGAAGACCTGAGATGGGCACAGTGAGGAGCACTCACAGGTGTGGGATTGGGTACTGGAATGAACAGTCCAATCTCATGCTTTTAGCTGTGTATGAAGCAAAGCACTCATGAAATCGGCTTCATCAGAGCATTTTATGCAGGTTCTTTTGTTTTCTGGAAAACTGTCTGAACTTTAGAATACTTGCAAATTTTTTGATGTGCCACAGTAGTGTTTTGGTTTTAAAAATCCCATCACAAGCTCTCTTCCCACCAGCCTGAAGAAGCCCAGTTGGGGAAATTGGGAAAATCAGTCCTGTTTTGTGAACAATGTTTCAACAAGCTGATTCTTTGCAAAAATAATGAATTTCTAAAGCAATGGTGACTGCTGAGTGTTTTCCCTACTTGTGGTTTACTGACTAAAAAGCTGTGACAGGGATGGAGATGCAGTTATTTGTCATGGTGGCAACTGGAAAATAATGTGTAGAAAGTAATGTAAAAATTTTTTATATGTCATTATAACACCTGGATAGCTCAAGTAAAAAGTAATATGAGGATAATTGGCAGAAAATAATGCAGGTAATCTAAATCACACTCCAGTCCTGAAGTGTGTCAGTAGAGATGTATAAAAACTAGAATTTAAAACCTATGTGAAAGTTGAATAGTTGTGCTACCAAGCATATTAAAATCCTATAAAGGATGAAAATGCCAAGCAATGAATATTTTCACATAATGAAAAGTTTCCAGAAACATGTAGCTAAAAACTCTTTTCCATTTATGTGCTTTAAATATTTAAGTGATTCTGCATATTAATGTAATTTTCCATAGTGGAAACAGCATTTTCAAATTAAAATTATTCTTCATGTTCTTCTAATTCAGTTTTGTCAGAATCAACCTAAATAAGTAGGTTTGAATAGAATAATATTTTCTGAAAGTGACTTTTTTTGGTTAAGAATTTTTATTGTCCCCTCTCTATCTTTATTTTAACACATACAGTCCCAATAGCTCCTTCTGGTAATGTCCTGATAGTTATGGGATATGTTTCTGTATGAAACTTGAAGATACCAAAATATAAAAAGCCTGAAATAAAACACTTCTCCTTACACAGTTGTAGAGTAGAATGACATCAGAGTTATCTATCTTTGCCTCTCTCTGAACTTTTCTTACAGTTCAAGTAGGGTTCTTGTGTTCTTAGAAATCTAATTTGGTTTTTATGTCCCTATGGGTGACTTCTATGTGTTTTAATGCTGTCTAGCATAATGAATAATACTGAAATATCTTTTTATATGAACACTTTTTTGTTTGAAATGTGAGTAGCTATTTATTCTTCTGTTTAGTCTGCATGCATAAGAGTTTGGGAAACTTTCTTAAAGCAAAAGCCTAAAGAAGTTGGGTGTGGCACAAAACCTTCAAAACTCTTTAAGTTTTGAAGACTTGTGTTTGAGGGGACTCTGCATTCGATACTGTGAATTATTTACTCTTTAACACCATTGGATTCTCAATAATACTATTAATAGATATTCCAAATGACTTGGCTCTGGGATGCACTGCCAGAATAATCAGAAAAGACTGGGTTTGTTGGTAAAATAGGCAAAAGCTTATGAATCCCCTGGAGGATTGCTTGAGGAAATTACCCTTCCTCTACTTGCTGGCCTAGAATTTCACATTTGGTCCATTTTAGGCATTTTTATGTGAAGACTTAACAAGTCCAGTCTAAAAAGCACATTTTGGGACAAATTTTTGTGCTCTTGAAGTTATGAACAAAATTTGCATTTACTCTCTTGGTGTGAGGATGTGTTATTTCATCTAGAATTTTAGAGAGCTGCATCCTATTACAGAAACATAACTTGTATTTCAAATAAACATCAACAGATGGATTTAATATCAGACTAATAAGAAAATAAATAACATCCTAGATATTTCTGACAGTGAAAATTGGCTCAGCATTGAGTTTAAAACTTTCTAGTCAGTACTTTACAATTTTTTGCTGACAAAGATACTCAGTGTTGGTACTGTGACTCTGTCCTTGTGCAGCTGAAAGTGTTCAGAATTTTATTTTGTACCCAAATGTGCTGTTAGGGATACTTTTCCACAGAGGATTTCATACTATTTTATTACAGAATTACACCACTGAGGGTTTCTAGGTATTAACTTATTCCATGTTGGACTTCAGTATTGTTTAGATATTGTAAATATGAAAACTCATTTAGAACTGGACCCCAAAAGGCAATTAGTCTTAAAATTGATTTGTTGCATTTCTGTGGTTGCATTTGAGTGAGTTGCAAGATCTAAATCTTCTGTCCAGCAGCTAAATAACAAAGGCCCTTGTTTGTCAGCTGCAGCCATGTAAGTATTCCTGGTGTGGATTTTGATGCTCTCTTATTACCTCCTGAAAAGTTTGTGCTGTCAGCTTCTCAATCCCTTTTATCTGCAAAACCTCATCAGCTACTCTAGTAATAAGAATTTCACCTCTCTCTTTGTTAATGATTGCCATGAAGGTTTCTGTGGCAGCTGGTGGGCCTGAGGCACCAATTCCTACTGCATTTCAGTGAGGGTTGCATGCTCGGGTGGCTGTGATTTCCCGAAACTCCAACACTGGGTCTCTGTTGGGTTGTGCCCACCCTCCCCTGGGCTCCAAGCTGCAGTTTAATGTTCAGATCCATTCACTAGAGAACATTCCACTGCCCCAAGACCACCGTGTCAATCCTGCTAAAGCTTTCTATTGTATTAAAAAATTCAAACATGGAGAACTTGAGCAGGTGTTTTTGGATGAGCCATTTAGGGCTTATTGAGTTTACATAATAAAGGATTCATAGCTTAATAAATTTCCATTTGCCTTACACTTTACAGTATGACATAAAGACAAGCTTGGAAGATAGACTGAACTACTCAAATCAATTGGGATTAAATGTAACAGAGTGATTCATCGATTCACAATGTCAGTTTCTTACCACCCAATAAACTTTAATTTGCTTTTCTGTTGTTTTGTCTGCAAATGATCAATATTGAGAATATCAGGGCAGCTGTGGGGCTTAGAAGATAGGTATTTCCTTAAGGGATTCAAACCTTTTTGTGTAGTTTTCTTGTCATATTGTTCATTAACCATTTGATTTGGTACATCTATTTAGTGCCTATAATTAGCAGTTAAGTATGCATAATGACTTCTAAAGATACCTGAAGAACTGTTAAGCTCTGCTGGGAGACTTCTGTGGAAAACAAGTAATAAATTAGGGAAGAGGAGCCCAAAACAATATCAAAGCACCCTTTATGTGCTAGGGATATTTATGAAGTTCTGTGCAAGGGTCTGAGATGTTGCTGCAAAGCAGTGGCTCATTTAGGACTTTCTGTCATTGGAGTTGTCTTCAGTGGGATTATTTGTAAAGAGATCAACACGTTCTTAAAGAGAAATATTGATTTTCTCTTCTCAATGAGAAGATGATTTAGCATTAAAAAGTTGAAAGATTTGGTGTCTATTCAAGACAGTTGCATTTGTGTATTGCTTTAAACCTGCCTAAATTTCATTCTCATGGATTTCTTGGAGAGGAAAGGAATCTCTGAGGTCAAACTCTAGTGTTACTCTGTTACCACAAACACACCTCTTTATTGTAAGAAATGTTTTTCAGCTCCTTTGTATGTCTATTAAACATATCTATTTGTTTGATCTATTAGGATAATATATGGGGTCTAGCTTTCTGGTTGTCTTTGAAATATGAAATTGGCTTTCTGTGTTGTTGTGTTCCATTACAACTTTGTTTCTCCCAAATGAGCTCACGTATACTTCCAAATTTCTTTGTGTTTTTTATGACAGAGAAGTATTTTACTAATTGCATCAATTACTGTTCAAAAAAGCTTAAAAAAATCTAATAGCTGTATTGTAAAACGAGAACGATCTTGAAGCACTTTTTTTAAATACTGGCCATTCTTGTGTCTTGAATGTAAACTTTGATTGTAAAAGTTTTACTTAATTAAAATTAAAATAGATCTCTAAGACAGCACTTATTGTTAATTATTTCTTAGATGTGTTGATCCGAAATGTGCAAGTATCAGTAAAATTAAAAAGAATTCTGCAGAAAGTTGGAATGTAAAGACAAAACACTGCATGAGTGTGTTGCTTCAGCATTTATTACACTTTAATTACTATTGCTATTACACATTTCAGGAAAACTAAATTTTTGAAATAAAAGTGCAGCTAGTCAATATTCAGCAGTGTAATAACTTTACAGGAATGAAAAAAACCTAGTTGAATATTTAACTTGTGATTATTTTCTTCCTCTTACATTTGTGGCCTCTAAGGAAGGCTTTTTGATGTTGGATACTGAATGTGAGCATTTGAAATGTAGTTTTTTGGTAAAATAATATTTAAAAGTTATTTTGTTATTAATGTTCTTGTGAAAAATAATATAATAATGAAGTCCCAACTAGAGTTTATTTTTCCCAAGGAACTGGAAAATTGATTTATTGCTAGTAAGAGCCATAGGTAGGTATTAAGGAGAGAAAAATGCCACCTAAAATGTCTCTTGGATATACTTTTAATTACACTTCATTTGTTTCATGGTATTTACATTTTTAAGTTTCTCATGATGAAAGTTCAAAAAGAGAAGTGATCTTCCAGCACACAACTTGAGAATAGAATCTTTTTAACCAGCATCTCCTGTTGTTAATTGCACTGACTTTGTCTCTTTACTGTGTATGCCGTGTATTTACCACAGCTCTCAGTATATTCTTATTCCCCCTGTACAGGGAAAATATTTGTATTTCCCCTGAAAAACTGCTACAGAAAGGGAGATTGCAGTAAAGATAGGCTTTTGTTATTCCTGTGTGATGTATTGAGGATCAATAGTCAGGCAATGTAAGTCTATTCCCTGGTGGATATGGCACAGGGCAGAAGTTGTGCTGCTTGACTTTTAGTGTGATTCTTCACTCTTCCTAGGTGCAATTTAACTGGATATTGATACAGGTTGTTACAGATGTTACACAGCTGATGAGGGAAAAGGAGTATTTTTTTTCTTGGTTGTCACAAAACATCAGCTGTGAATGTGTGTTTAATTTTAACTAAAGAGAGACAAGCAAGCTCTCTAAGTCCCTAAGAGATAATGGCAGCATAGGAGGCATCAGTATCAGTAAATTAAACATGCCTGGGGATGTTTATTGGAATAACTTGCAGCTATTTTGGAGTGTCTTGGCCTCTGGAAGAGGGTCACTGTGTGCAAACTGCATTATTTAAAAGGGCCTGTGCAAAGGTTTGATTTTTAACTCTGAAAACTGTGCCTGGTAGTTACCTGGGGAATTGTTCAGATCACAGAATCATGGAATATCCTGGGTTGGAAGGGAGCCACAAGGATCATTGAGTCCAACTCCTGGCCCTGCACAGGACACCCCAGGAATCACACCCTGTGCCTGAGGGCATTGTCCAAACACTGCTTGAACTCTGTCAGGCTGGTGCAAAATGTACAAGGGACCATTCCCTCACTATCTAATAGTACAACAGAACATTGTTTAATAGACTATTAATAGAAAATAATGGCTCCATCATATGCCAGTGCCTGGCCATTTTCCTGGACACTTCATTTACCCATTTAGTGCCTTCCTTTTAAGCTGATTTGAAGAATCTGATTGCATTTCTGAATGATAAGGGGAATGTTTGCTGTCCTGGGAAAATGAAGCAGGTTAGACAATTGGTAGCCCAGCTGAAAGGCACCAAGGAAGGGGGCTGAAGCAATGATGTGTAAGGACCAGCTGGGGCATGGAGTGGGGCTTGTTCAGTGCCTCTCTGCCTGGAGAGGAAAAGGCTCAGGGGACCCAACTGCAGCAGGGAAGTGGCCATGGTCACAGCCTGTGACAGTGGAATTTTAATTGGACAGCAGTTTTTCACTGTCAAACTCTTAAGCAGGCGTCAAGGGGAGGTAGTTGGATGTCCATCCCCAGGGATGAGCTGAGAGAGGCCCCAGGCACCTTCTGTGTTTGCTGTATATTTGCTTTTATATCTGCTGGGTAGATAAGGTAGTAGTAGATGCCTTCTAGGTGTTCCTTTTTTTCCTTTTTTTTTTCCTCTCTCTCTCTCTGCATGTAGCCGCTGCTTTTCTGCATCATAGTGAACTTCCTAAAAAGGTGGGAAAACTGTTACTCAGTACTGTGGTAGGTTGTAGAGGGGGGATAACTGTATTACATTAAAAAATACTGCTTACTGTGATAAATAACCTGCTTGAGACTTGCAGAACTCATGCTGAGTAAAGCTTTTTAGGCAAGCAAAAAAGGCATTTTTTTAAATCTGTAAAACTAGATATTGTTATATGTTCTGCATGCTGGAATGTAGACTGACATGTGTGCAAAGCTGGATCCCAGTGTATTAAACAAAAAATTAAGGGGCAACATGTTTTACAACCTTTTTGTTTTGGAGTACTAATTCTGGATTTTGAGTAACAAGGTGATAGCAGTTCAGTCTTAGAATGAGGGAAATGTTTCTGTAGCTTTGACAGTGTTTTAGAAGCTGTTTGCTTGTCATTGTGGCTATTTTAGTGCAAAGAAAATCACAAGGCAGTGCTAATTGCACCTTTTTAAAATTTCATTACATTTATCAAGTGCAGCTTGAAATACCCTCTGTAATTAATACTGAAATAAAATTAGCAAAGCTAAAATCAGATTTCTCTGAACCCCTATCAGATGTAGAGTACACAAATAGTGTTTCTTTGGGGGAGTGTCTGTACTCTAGTGTTTGACCATTCAGTTCTTTAGTGTCAGATGAACAGAAGGGATTTATTTGGGGTTTTTTAAACTTGTTCTGAGCAGGTTTGCTTTTAAACCATAAGCTTCAGTCTCCTGTTTTATCACAAATATGTTTACTTTTAAGATGTTACCAGAATAAACCATCATTTAGTTCTAAACAGTAACTCTATTCCATAACTCCTTAGCAAATTAAATAAACTTCTAAAAAGCACTGGGTGGGTTTTTTTTGTGGCAGATATCCAGATGATTTCAGCAGGCACGTGACATGACAAATACTCGGATTAAAAGTGTATTTCATACATTCATCCCTATCCCAGATTACTTGCAATATTAACTCCCATTATGGTTTGCAGTCTTTTTGTTTGATGTTATTCTTTCTATGCAGATAAATCACTATTGACTTGTAATGGTAATGAAAACTCTTGAAGTAGGATTTCAATAACTAAAAGGAAATTATTCTAGATTTATATCCTAAGGGCCTCCCTTGTGGATTTGCCTGTACTGGGGAATAAGAAATGGAAATTATGGATTTCTGTAACCATCTTACAATTTGACTGTCATTGCTTAAGACATATTTTGGTTTTCATTACTTACAAAATTTCCATAATTGGAGGAAGTAATTCCAGAATCAGTAGCTCTCTGTTAGCAGCAGCAGCTGAGGATGATTACTGGGGAGTAGCGACAAGTGAAATGGAGCAGGGAAATTCAAACAGCCATTGAGAAATTCTACTTGTGGCTCATCTTTTCTTCTGTATTCTGTTCAGGAACATCTATTTTAAATAAACGAGCGGTACAAACACTTTGTCATTCTGTGGAGCTGTGGTTGATGCCTTACTTTGTAATATAAATCCTACACTAAATGTACCTTGGAAGTCTTATTTGTGTTTTGCTACTGGAAAGTATCTTTTGAATGGACTAGAAATAAATAAGTAGCTGGCATCTCAAAGTATTTTTGTTTAAAATGAACAATATGGAACAAATATACTTACTCCTAATATTGGAGCCTATTTTACTTGTGGCAGTGATATAGGATGGGAGAGGCTCTGACCAGCTATTGAAATAAAATTTTTGTGTTTTAATAAATATACTTTTGAAGAGTAAGGCATGGTTGTGAGCTGCATGTCTACAAAAGATGAAATATAAGCTTTTTTTTTTTTTTTAATACAATTCTCATTTAGGGTTGTAATCTTTGTCATGACTGTGTATTAGTCATGAATCTGGAAGATGGGCGTGAGCTGACCACACTGCTTTTGTTTAACACAGTAAAAATGAGAATAGAAGAGTACTTTTTAGTGAAGGCTTTGTGACTTAGTGCAGACAGAATTGTGGGGCAAGCACCACTTGATGAACACTGGGAAACTATTGCTCTGTGAAAAAAATCTGGTTTGTTTTCTGCTTGAGTGGTAGAAAAATCAATGGGCCTCTCTGTATTTTATCTACTTGGTTTGTTACAGCAGTCCCAGAGCCACTTTGAATATAGGTTTTCTTTTTAATTTAGAGCAAAACCTACAAATACTGAAAAACAGCTTGGTTTGCAGAGGGAGTTGAAACCTCTTTGCTTGAGCAAATTCTGCTCAAGTTTTGCATTGAGCTTCACCATCCTTTTGAGATCTTCATTTGGGTCTTCTGAAAACTTCTCTGCAAGTATGAATGTTATCCCAGGCTAATATGAGAATCTGATGTTATTGTGTGCATTTTTGTAATTTTGTGCACAAATACATATTTTGATGTGCCCTGAAGAGAAATGGCTTATTTAAATCACATGCTGTATATTTTCATGCCAACTGCTTTCACAGCAGTTCCCTCAATTCTGTTCTCATTTTCTAACAAAATACCCCAATTTCAGAATGTACTAAACTTCATCTGCTTCTCTTGCCCAGTTTATTTAGCTTAGAGATGTGCAGAATTTAATTATAAAACTAAACTGGAATATGAGAAAAAAGCTGTGATAGTACTATGAAATTTTAATAACAAAATTAAATTTAAAATATCTTAACATAAATATTTGATCATCTGTGTTGCATAACTTGCTGCATGGAGGAAGTCATTAATGCCAGGTTGTGAATGCAGATGAAACAGCCAATTCTGTAAAAGGCTTTATTAATCAGTAAGACACATTCCAAATTAATTGGATTGTTAGATCATACAATATTAGCCAGCTCTACTAAGCAGCCTTATCTTTGTGGTTGTGAGAAGCGCAGAGTATTCTTCACCAAGGCTAATAAAATATGATCCACATTATGAATCGGAAATAAATTAACATAAGAAAAGTCTGATGAATTCTGAAGGAAGTCTCCCTTTTTTCAAAAAGTAAAGGGAGAACAGACTTTCAGAAGTAAAAGGCCATCTGAAATGGTGTTGGCTTTCAGCCTGTAGGGTGTTTTTATTTGGGGGAGACACATGCACACTATTACAGGAAGACAGACCTGTAGCTGCAGAAGGATGTGTATATCTGTAGTGATTAAATTTAAGTACTGAATTCAGCACAATTCATGTCTTCTGATTCTCAGATTTGTTGTTTGTTTTTGTGATATCTGTGCTTAAGAAAAATTGAACTCCAGTAGATATCTGTAAGCCTGATATGCCTAAATATTCTAAGATTTCTTTGAAAAATTCCTCTAACTATTACCATTGTTTGGATTTTTCTGGTTTTCCTGTTCTCCTTGTACTTGTTTTCTGTCTGATGATGTGGATTTATGGTCCTAAAGGCACCTCTCTGTACTTGCAGACTGATGACCTGAAGCATTCAGGTTTCAGCTGAGGGAGAGCTGGAGCACAGAGAGCTCAAATGTATTGCCCAGTTTCTCCAGAGGAATTTGGCAGCACGAGCAGAACTATCTGTATTTCCTCACCCGTAGTTGGGCTCTTCAATCCCAAATTACTCTTGTACCTTTCAAAAGGTTGCTGCTGTCCTGTTGCCACATCACCTCAATAAAGAATGAGAGAATACGACATACATCTTTTAGTGCAGTGAATTTAGATTTTTATTACTTGAAACCCTCACATTTGAAGACCACATCTTTCTCTCCCAGTTATTACAAAACTTGAGCAAAATTTTTTTCATTAGTAATGAAAAATTTTACACTACAAGAATGGTATAAGAACTAACATTTATTTGTATGTTTCTTGGATTTTAAACATTCCTTAAAACTGGTAATTACAGTCCTTACAGGCTGCAGTGTGGAGGACACCATAATTTTGAATGAGCAGGGAAATGCAGGTGAAAATCCAGGTAGATTCTGTGGGTGTTGAACATTAAAGAAAATTTCTGTGTATTCACTTTTGAGAGACATGTTCCTTGTAGTCATAAGGAATAGCTGCAGGTGTGCACTGACAGCCCCTTGCCTCAGGCAAATCCATTACAAATAAGAGTGGTAAATAATGGTTTTTAAAAGTGAGATGATTTTTTTTTCCTCTCAGTATGTTTTGCATATGAATAAAGCATTTTTACTAGAAGACTGTACTGAAAAATATAACTTCTAAATAAAAGTATCTTTATCTTTTTCCCAGTCTGCATCAGAATACTGATGCCTCTGTTTAGTTTCATTATGCAGAATATCAATTGCAGTTTTCTTACACTGTCAGAATTTAAATTATGAGAGGTCTGCAAGATTAGTCCTGCCTGGTGTGCTGAAGTTAAGTGTGCTCTATTTAGATGGCCTGCCTTAAATTTACATTTTTATAGGCATGCTTCTATTATGGGAAGTAAGTAATGTTAATTTCTAAGGAGGGAAAAAAAAATGTGATCTTGTAATAAAATCTGTGATTGAGCTCGTGGAGCTCAGGATGGAATGATGTGCAGCCACGGGGCCACCAAACAGAGCCGCAATGCTCTCTTCACTCACCTTCCTCCTCACCTTCACAGATGGAGCTTAGCAAGTTAAAAACCCCCCAAACTTTATTACCCGTGCCCAGCAGAGTAAAGGTTGTTTTTCTTTCCCTGGCAATATTAATGACTTTCAGCTGAGTGCATTTTAATTAAAAACACTAGGTAGCTTCTCTCAGCTCAGCACAGGGCAGTGCTGGCGTTCAGCATCTGCGGGCGCTACCTGTGCGTGTCTGTGCAGCCAGAGTGAGGGTCCTTTGTCCTTCACTCTCTTTGTGTTTTGGTTTTTTGGGGGTTTTTTTGGTGGGGGTAACGTCAGACACCACTGGGAGGCTCTGATAGACATAAATTCCTGAGTTTTTTGAGAACTGAGGGCAGAATATGGGCTGGAATTTATTACTGAAACAAGTGCTGTGGTTAATCCTTGGAATTCAGAAATTCTTGTTCAAACCTTTGTCCACACAAACTGTGCTTGTTTGGACAAATGTATGCCAACTATTTTCACCCTCATCAACAGTGAAATGCCACAGAAAATGCTATTTGTCATTTAATGTAGCTGTTCTTAATTTTATGTATATGGAGAGGCCTAGAAACTGTGTTCTTGCTATGAAGAGTTCTGACACCCATGCCCAGAATGTTAAGGCTGTGGCTGCCTGGTGCAAAACATGTTACAGAGAGGGAAGGCAAAAGCAGTTAAACAAATCTGAAAATATTTATTAGTTCTAGATACATTACATGCTTTTTAAGTCACCTCTGGCCAGAGACTTGCATGTGAGGATACTATAATACAAAAATATGATGGACTGATTCTCTTTTGCACAGAAAAATAAAGGCAGAATGGATCAGACTTTCTTTTACTTCCCACTGTGCCTGGGAAACAGCTCTGAATTAGAACATCCATTTTTGGTTGTATTTGCTGTTTTATAAAGAGGTTTTTTCTGGAAATATACATGTGAATACATGGGACAGTCCTTCACTACTATTCATCTTTGCTTAACCAGGTAGACAAAGGCAGAATTGGAAAACCATGAGATTCAGCTATGCATTTATCTATTTTTTCCATCCAGTCAAATCAAGGCTCTTGTATTCTGTTTTTCCTGATTTCTTTTCTTCCCCTCCTCCCCTCTCCTCTCTCCCCTTTTCCTCTCAAACTTTACTGTGGTTTCAGGTTGTAATTTTGGTTTGGCAGGGGAGCCTGGAAAAAAAATTGACACTTGGGGAGTGCTCTGGATTAGTGGCCCTACCCAATTCTTAAGTTTCTCAATGGCTCTACCAGTGGTTATTACTAGGGATAGGATGTTAAAGCACCTGGGGCTTTTCACTGTTCCTGCCTTTTCTCCACCCTCCAACCTCCCAGTTATTTTACTGTTTCTTCTATAATTGTATGAAGAAGAAAATACTTAGAGTAAAAAAACTTCTCTTGAGATTAAAATGCTGTTGTGTAATACACTCTGCATTTGGTGTAAAGAAACTTTAAATGGCACAAGCACACTTACGAAAAAGGTTAAAAATGGTGAGCTGCCTAGAATTATCTTTTTAGTGCTTCTCTGATATTCTCTAAGATTTTATTTGGGCTGAAGCCTGTATTATCAGTATTTCCAAAGATTACTGGAGCACTTTGTTTCTTTTAAGCATAATTGCCATTTCAAAATAAAATGTTGCAAGTAAGCAAAAACTTGACTTTAAAAGCTAAAAGAGCAGGCCCGTGGGTCTCAGTTTGTATTAAATATTGCATGCAGTGCTATCGATTCGTGACGCTATAGCATAATTGTTGGTGCTCTGTAGAGCTTTTCAGCAGAACAGCAATTTTAAAGGCCAAATATTCTTTGTGAAAATAAATTGCTGGAAAAAGCAAGAATCTGTACAGTTTCTAACAACTTTATTTGACAGCACCATTTAAAATAGCATAACTTTGCATAGACACATCACCTGGTTCTAAGTACCTGCTAATTTCAGCAAGGCAAGTCCTGTCAACAGAAAAAGCCCACAAAAAGAGTTTCTGCCCACCAGAGCTTGTAAGATTACTTTCTAGATGGCCTGCTGAAACCTAAATGATGATTTGTGAAGCTGGTGGGAGAAAAAAGCATGAGTAAAGACAAAATAAAAACTTAAGCCTTTGATTTCAAACAGGCCAGAAGTGCAGTTCCTAATTAAATTAGGGGAGTTTTCTCCTCACTGTTTTAGCGCAGCATTTATTTAAGCTTCTAACCAGAGCCTCTGAATCACCTGAGATGACTCAAGAGCTGTTGTTTTATGTACAAGGGACTCATGGTGTTTGGGTTTTTTTTTTTACTGTTACATTCATTTGTAGCACAGATGGTTTTCTTCTTGGTGGGAAAATGTTTGGGTATAACAAATAGTTTTCCCCTATCAGGTAAATCTGCTTTAAGTGACTTTCATCTGAAATTTTTAGTAATTTTTTCATTCCTTTCTAATCCTGGGTCTGAGTGCTTCTCTTGGATATATGAAGTTGATGCAGGAATGCACACATAGGGCAAAGAATTATGAAATATGTGAAGTTATAGTGAGGATTTGTGTCCAATTTAAGTAAATGTTTTCTATAGAGTTGAACCTCAGAAATCTCAGTTCATGGGGAGAACTTTAATTTTATTTCATCTGTGAAGAGAACAAAAATATTAGACCCTACTCTTAAAGTTTTTTAATTCCTTCATGTGTATTTACTGTGGTTTTGTCAGCTTGAGGCTTTAGTACAATTTTCCTTTTTCTGTTCTCATACCACAAGTGTCACATCAAAGCTGACAGTTCGTTCTGCGCCTGTCTTTTGTTTTGGTTACTCATCTCCTGGCTTTGTATTTACAATGCTAAGATTAGGTATTTCTTGCCTAGGCCAGAACAATTGAGCAATGCAGCAACTCATCAGAGCATGAAAAAAGTGATGGCTGTGAACTGTGGTGCTCTTCCCTCCCACATCAAAATCACAGGTTGTCCCAAAAATTCAGTCTGATGTTTCTAATCTCCAGCAACTCTGAAAGGTGAATTTGAGCATACCTTGATTGCCTGAACTGTCTAATTGGCCTTTCTAAAAAGTCACCTGGTTATTTTCAGAAACCAGTACTGAGTAGTGGAACTGAAATAAAAGTGCAGATTGTGAAGTGCTGTGACTTGTGCTGTTACACCCATTTTATTGCTTTCCTGTTGTTAGTGGCAAAGATTAATGAAACTTTTATAAAGTTGGATAGAAACGAGAAGGGAAGTATATTAAACTACCCCAGCTTGCTGCACACTAATTATTGTGTCAGATCTCATTAGGAAACGGGTGCACACACAAGACTCTGCTTGCTTATTTTAACACATCTGCTTCAAGAAAGGACTCTGCAAATTGGAGAAGGGTTTGCTGGTCAATATTCTACATATGTCAATTTACAAAAGACATTTGGGCTTCTAACTATCCTTCATCTCAAGTTTCAGCAGAAGAGCAGAATAAGAATAATTAGGGAAGAGTTGTACTGTGTTTGGGGCAGTGGTGGGTGGGAGAGGTCTTGAATTCAGCACGCTGTGCTCTAAGAAAATTCTTATTTTGGCAGGCATGTAATTTCAGTAAAAGTGATTATGAGACTATGATTAGCAGATAATAGAATTCCATGGCTTTTCATATGCAAGCCTCTCAAATGTGATAAATAAGGGCAGAAACCTTGAGAGTTGTTTTCGTGAGAGTCAAAGCTTTATATTGAAAAACAGGTATGTAAGAATGTGCACTTCATGTGGCTGTACATAACAAATGCAATGGAGCAAAAATAATATAACTATTTGTACATTAACTTGATAGAAACAGTTTCAGTCAGTCACACATGCTCTTTGACTGTCTACTCCAATCTACATGGTTGGGATTGATGAATAGGACAAAAATGTGGTTAAGGAATAACCAATTGATGTGTGATGCCTGTGGTTATAGGGTTCTTTTCTGTCTCTTTATGGTTGTGTCTTCATTTTTGGGCAGCCTTAGTCCTTTGCTCCTTTGTATGGAACCATGGATGCTGCAGCTTTTTCATTTCTTAAAGGCTCCCATTTTTCTCTCTGGAATAATCAGGGTTTGTAGGACAATGGTGTGTTCCAAGAGCTCGCCCCAAATACGGAAATGTGAAAGAGTCAAAACTTGGAAGATTCCAAGTTCGTGTCATAAAAAGGGAGAAGTGTTGCTCCTGATGGCTTTTCCATTCTGTTGCTAAGAGGGAGTTGCAGAACTCAGATTTCCAATTTGATCATAAGCTAGTAAGGAAATTTTCAGGGAACTGGGAGTATTGTGTTTCTCCATTGTTAATATTCTGCAGTAACAAAAAGTAAACAATAATTTATAAATGTCAGAAAACTACTAAACTATTACCATATTTGATGACAACAGTTTATAACTGTGTGATAAATATTTTGCCTCTAAAAAAATGGTAGTTAGATGTAGTCATTGCTGTGGTCCCCAGCACAGTTCTTGGACTTAGAGAGGAATAGGAAGATAAAAACTGAACATGAAGTTGGCTTCTTCTTCCCTTTTCCTGGAGTTTTGTTTCTTGTTAAACCTCCTAATTTTACAGGATTGACATTCTCTTCATAACTCTCAGAGCTGAATTGTGCTGCTTTCTTCCCTGGCCCTGTGAATACTCCAACATTTACATTCTAGAAAACTGGGAAGTCTCTGAAAGGCATAATTTTAATAGCAAAAACCCCTAAAAATAGTTGTTTCCTAGCAAAAATTTAGCTCATTCTCTAGAAAAGAAGCTAAAGATTTTTGGTAACATTCTTTAACTTTGGCCTGCTTTTGGTGTACATTCTTTTGATGATACTAATCCAAATTTATGAAAGCCTTTTTCAGTGTTTCATACTTAGACCAGAAAGTCATGGGACTATTTTAAATAAATATGTGAAGACCTTCACTGATGTAGCACGGTTTGCTTTTAAAAAATAAAAAATTTGTTGTGTCCTTCATCAAAAAAAATACCCTGTGAGGGCATATGCCAAGAAATCTTTTTCATCTTTTTACTGCTCGGAAATGACAAACATAAATGGCTTTTCTTTCAAAAGGACATCCTGCTGGCAGGTGATATATTAACTAGAGGCATTGGACCAACATCTCAACAATTGTGTTCAGCTGTAACTTAATAAAGCATTGCTCTCTTAGGGTCAAGTCGGTTGTGACAACAGAGAAAGTTCTGGAAGATATATGTGCAAGGTGTAATCTTTTGGTAAATTACAAAAGAACCTGACATCTAATTTGACCTCTAGTTGACATTCCATGACCGCCCCCCACCAGCTGCAGTGATTTTTTTATCTATGGTAGGTTCGAAACAAAGCTCTAGGTTTCAGTTGGGTGCAAAAAGTCTTACTGTGCTTAAACACTGAAGTCAGGTGCTACTCTTGCAATTGCAGTATCTGGAAAATAAAAGGATCATTATTATGGATTCCAAAAGTTAAAATAACCAAAATAATTAAGTTAACAATAAATTAAGCTAAAAATTATCAATATATATTTAGGTACCTCCTTGATCAGGACATGCTCCAAGCACAGAGTGCCCACGTGATTCGTGTTGCTTTGTGTTACAAACAAGGTCCTTTTGGAAAGCCAGAGCTTGTTCTATGGATCTTGGGGAGATTGTGGTGTTCTAAGAAAACTGAAATGAAAATGGAGCAAGCAAATGTATAAATCTCTCCACAACTCCATAGGTTATTTTCCTTCAGAAAGCTGAACAACAGACCTATGAAAAACATACTTGCTGAAGCTCTCCATGTCTTGTCATGAGAAGTTCTTCATTAAAGTAATACCTTTTAGCTGTTTTCTAATTTAGGTGAACCTAAAGGGATTGCAAACCTACGTAATATATCCTGGCCTGCCTACCAAATAAACTTAAATATAGTCAAAGGAAATTTTGTGCTTTCTCCCATTAGCTCTGCCAGAAGTTGTTTTACAAAATTACTTTGTTTTTAATGTAACTGAAAACATGAGTAATGAGATGAGGGAGGCTGAAAGAGCATGGGAGTTATTATCATAGTTCACATCTTTTCACATGCAGGACAATGTAGAAATGAGATGTCTGAGAGTTTGTTTTGATGATGCACTCCTTGACTGTAGTGAATGGAGTGGGTTTTATGCCAGCTTGTTTATAGAGTAAGATAATTAAGAGCTTGATGCTGCCTCCATTTGTGCACTCAGAAATAGGAGGAAAGGAAGGAGCACTGGGGAAGGGCAGCAAGTTATTTTCTTCCAGGAAATTTTAAGAAGTGCGACTGAGCCTCAGCTCCCTGAGGAGACAGTGCTACTTTACAAGTCCTCAGTAAATAAGTAATTACATAGGAAGGATGAACAAACTCACTTACTGGAAAACGCTGGTAATTGTTTTCTTTTCCCTTCTCTTCTCCCTTTTTTTCCTCTCTGTTCCTGCCTTGGAGTTCACAGACTATATATAAGGTTCATATGGATAGCTTTTTTTTCCCTTTTAAAAATACTGTAGGCTTCTCATTTTTATGTATTCATTTCTCAGCGTATTTTGGACACTTTGTTAAGGGTGTTTGCAACCTGTAATTGAAGTTATTCTGCAGAGTTTTTAGGCATGGCTCTGTTTAACCTAGAAAATGAGTAACGTTGTAATGCACGTAGCTGGAATACACAAGCTTATGAATTTACATGCAAATAAACTGAGCTGCTACTGATGTTGTTATTCAGATTGCTCCACTTGTAATAATTGGTTCTTCTGTTCACCTCTCAGATTTTTTTTCCAGAGGTTTTAGGCTCAGTTAAATGGCAGGATATGATAGCATTGCTTTTGGCTTTCACTGGAGTATATCAACATGATCCCTTGCAAGCCAATAAATATAAGTTTTTGCCTTTAATTAGTCACATAGCTCTAATCTTGGTTTTCCCCTTTTGATCCTCTGCCTGGAAGGGATAAGTAGCTTGAGAAAAAATGAAGTCCTGAATTTATTTGTAGATAGTGATAACACTTGTTGGGATGGTGGTGGAAGGCTGGAGGTGATTTATGAAACATTCAAATATTCAGTTCCCCATCAGCAGTTTGGTAACAGGTAATTCAGCCAGATGTGTGCCACAGGAATGGGCTCCAGCACAACAGCTGGAGAGGAATGAGGAGTGGTTCTGAAGGAGCCCCTTAGTAAATACTTGAAGGAAGAGTTGTGCTGCAGGGGAGCTTTGCAGCGTCATCAGTTCAGCTCCTGTGGGTAGTGTCAGATCAGAGCATCCACACCAATGCAGCTCCTCGTTACTGACACACAGCATGCTGGCAAAAATCACTGATCTGTCGCTTCACCTTCCTCTTAATATCTTTAGTTTTGCTTCTTTAGTTTTATGTCTTAGCCGGAATTAATGTGTTAGTGTTTATAAAGCACTCCACAGATGAAAAGCCTTACGTAGCTGCTTTGTGTAATTATTATTTTAAATTGTTTCCATTTGTATAGTTTCAATTAGAACCACTAATGGACTAGTACAAGCTCCATAAGAAGTAGAAAAGGCAGAATTTTTTCTTTTAAAGAAGGTATATTTTAGAAAAAATTGGGGAGAGATGGAAGAAGTGGACAGATACTCTTCTGGGTTTCACTTCATCCATATTAACCTAATTGACTGCTTGCTAATTGCAGGAATTTAAATATGCCAATGCCCACATAAAAAAACCCCCTCTGAGATCTGCTGCTTTTCAGTGGGAAAACTTGGAGCTTGAAAAGGTATTTATACAATTTCTGCCATCAGTGATATTGAAATGCCTTTTTTCCCCAGAGTGACTAGTCAGGAAATAGAAATGGGAAACTCTGAGTCATGGTCCTCTTTGTGGGTGCACATAGCCAGGACTACGGGTGTGCTGGGATTCTGTGCTATTCAATTAAAACTCCACTGCTTGGAATGGGAAAGGCAGAAAATCTTCCTGCTGCTTAAGGGGAATTTCAGATATCAGAATTATAGATCCAAAGCAGGGAAAGCAAGCAAAACAGAACTAATATTTGCAAATTTGTGCATTCAAGTCGGATTTGTCATGTGATGCAATGCACAATTTTTGAAGGGTTTAAGTGGTAAAAGCAGTCATTTGACTCAGTGTGTGCATTGAATCATGGGGCAGACAAGGTCAGCTCTCATCCTGAGGGTTGAAAAAATCTTCAACCACGTATCTCTGCCTGCCCTGATGTTCTTCTGGCTTCCCAGCAGGCCAGACCAGTTGGCAGGGTTGAGGTTCATGGGAAGTGCAGGTCTGGCAGGAGGGGAGTTTATGGATCAGCTTGGGTACCAAGGGGCTTGGTGAGTCAGAGCCAGTGCAGTGGTGATGTGACAGCACAGGGCTGCTCACAAACACCTGAGTAAGATGAACAGGCAAATGCTGAATTGGTAGAAATTTCTAAACTAGAAATGTAGAGATTGCTTGAAGTTTGTTATTTGGGCATTTTTTCCTTAAAGCTTCCTTCAGACTGTTTTTCTGTGTTTCTAAATACCTGAGGACACACAAACACTTAGCACAACATTTTCTGTGCTATTTTGGAGATCCAGCAAGGTCCCCTAGGCCACATAGCTGATGCAGCCAGCTATTGTGCAGCATTACCAGAGTACCCAGTGGCTTCAGTGAGCGGTGTTGTAACATTCTGCTCCAGTTACTCTGAGTGTGCGAGGTGCTGGGAAGGGCAGAGCCAGGATTGCTGCAGCTCCCCATATTTAGGAAATAAAGCAACACAGCAGCAAATTTGTCTTCTACTATTAAACAGCTAATACTTGTTGGAGCTGGATTGGGTTATGCCTGCAGTTTGATTTAGTTATTTTGTAGTTGTAATTTATTGCTCAGTCCTTGTCTGCCTTATTCCAATTATAAGGAAGTATAAGCATTTACACTTATGTATTTTAAGTCATGACATATCTTATTTACTAATCGTATTTACTAATTTACTACTACATTTACTAATGTAGCGATAGGATAAGGGGGAATGGATTTAAACTGGAAGAGGGCAAGTTTAGATTAGATAGTAGGAAGAAATTCTTTCCTGTGAGAGTGGTTAGGAACCAGAACAGGTTGCCCAGAGAAGTTGTGGGTGCCCCAACCCTGGAAGTGTTCAAGGCCAGGCTGGATGGAGCTCTGAGCAACCTGGTTTTAATGGAAGGTGCCCCTGCCCATGGATGATCTTTAAGTCCCTTTCAACCCAAGCCAGTCTGTGGTCTGTTGAGCGACCAGACTTGATTCTTTCATCTGCACATCTGTTATTCCACAGCAGACACGTGTGTGTTGATGCTTGGAGCTGTCACATTCTTCAGGTGTTCTTGGTTAATCCCATAAATCTCACTCAGCCCAGTGAGGATTGCTGGGCTCTTGTTCCCCTTGCCCTGCCAGCATCAGCGTTATTCTGTTTTATCACAGCAGACTCTGCAGCTGCTGGCAGCCAAATGTAGCACACAACTATTATGATTAGCTAGACCCAGCTCTGTTCTAGTAGCAGATACCTGTAAAACCACTGGGTTATGTATTTTTTATTATTATTTCTTTTTGTAAGACAGAGGCCAGCAGAGCAGGCCTCTGTCGCAGGTCCCAGGGACAGTGCACTGGCAGATTTTTGAAGGGCACACAGCAGGGCTAAGTGTTATGAGCTGTAGTACCTTGAAAAGGTGTAGACTTTCTGCTCTCACTTTCCATTCGATTCTGAATTCATCGGAAGTGTTGCATTACAAAGGAATGAGATGCCCCTGGAAAGGTGATCAGCAGCACTTTTCACCACTGAATTGTGGCATCTCTCACCACCTGCTGAGGTTTTACAAGTGTGTCTCATTTAAAAAGCAAATTACAGCATGGCTCACTATCCTTGCAGATCCTTGGTGCAAGTCATTGAGTCTTTTATAGTCAATAACACATTCAGGGAAACAATGGTCTTGTTCCAGAGTGCTGGGGAGAAAAGTATTTTGTATGGTAGTGGTTGGTTTCAATTATATTTCAGTTTATAATAAACAGCCTTCATGTGTATGCATAGATGTGTGAATTCTTTTGGGTTTTCTTCCCACTTTTCTGTACATCTCTTTTCTGAATGTACTTTTTAATAATCTGTTATGGAAGCAATTATGTATTATTCTCTCTGCCTTCTGTTTTATACTTCTTCTGCCATGCCCAGAGAGCAGGAACATCATTCTGTGTGTAACTTTTTCATTCGTTTATTACCATACTCCTGTCTAAATTCTGGTCAGTCAAATAAATTGGTTGCCTCACTAGCCTGAGCCCTACATCAGAATATGTATTTTGACATGTAAATACCTTTCTTGTCATCTTGATCTTTTCTAGTAGATGCACGAAGTTTTTTCTTCAAGACCTCTGATGCCGTTTCCTTCTGGAACAGCCACAATTCACTCTCCAAAGCTGGAGCAGGTCTCTCTCTCATTCTGCCTGCTGGTCCCAAAGTCCTATGCTGGCTAATCCCCAAGAGAGAGTCAATTGTTTCATGCATCTGAAGTTGGTCTCGCTTGAATTCCAGGGTTCATCCCCCAAATCTCACCAAATCCTGGTCTTGCTTGCCTGTAGAAAACATTTATATGAACCAGAACAGTTTTCGGAGCAGAGCTGGATCACCTGGAGCAGCTCATCTCTGTTGTTCAGTGCTTCATGTGAATAACAGAAAAGTGACTCACCTTTGGATTTCAGTTTTGAGTGCATGAACAGCTTTCTCCCCTGTGTTCTCTTGTTTATATTGCCCTAACGATTCTTTATTTTTCATTTCTGATTTTTTTGTTTCCTTTTAATCATGTTTACTTCCACAGATTTTGAGGGGTTTGCCCTATTACTCTTGTATTCTGTGCCTGTGTAGCAAACAGATGTCACATTTTCCTCTAAACCCATGTTGCAATTGTCATTTTAGCTCTACAGAGCTAATAAAATTGTGCCACATATTGCTATTCATTCCCTAAGCAACTTTAAATCACCTCAATTTTAAATGTAAGAATATAAGTAGTTCAATTGCTGTTTTATTTTGCCAGCTATGTCAACTTATACTTGCTAAGACATACACAAATAGCTGGGGAGTTTTGTCTGGTTTTCTTTTTTTCTTTTTTTAAATAGGCACATTTTGTGAGTTCAGTGTTATCAGTCATCTTTGGGGGTCTGAGCACCTGTTTTCACATACAGAATTGTAGATCTTGGGAAAAGTGAAGGCAAAGAAAAATGAGTTAGTGGGAATGGGGGAAAATATAACTGACACCTTTATAACTTGATACCTTTAACTTACAGCAATTCTGTAGTTCTTTTAAACATTCTTTAGTCATGCTGTTTTTGATGTCATCTTAAATGCCAACTGTGCCTTTAAAAGTTCATTTCCTAAGCATATTCAAGATAAGGGGTTTTTTCCTGCAGTTCTGTTATGCAGTGTGTAGCAGGTTTTGCCTGAATGTCACTACAGCAGCAAGATGTGTAAATGTGCATTGTCAGATGGCAGCTGTGCATGCCAAGTGCAAGTCCTCCTCTGGTGTTTCCTCGTTTAGGCCTTTCTGATCTCATTTTTATGAAGATCATCTCACTGGAGATTACTATAAGGGAATTTTTAAAAACTTCTAAAACTCTCTTTATTTTTACCATTCAGCTTGTTGCCATGGAAATGGGATCTATAAGATTGTCAGGAGTGAACAGCTGAGAGTGTTCTATGTGTGTAGATTTCAGTAGGTGACTCCCAGCTGAGATCTGCGATGACCTAAATAAGTTGTAAACCATTTAGTGGGGTAAAAAAAAAAAGGACCAATTTAGAGAAAACACTGTATGCATTCTTTTTTTTCTTCTCTGGATGTGATGAGTAAGGAAATATTTATTTAACTGGTTTTGGGTACATGAGCTGTGGGGACACACTTGCAACTTTCTTCAGACTGTTTTTCAGGATAGTAGCAGTTCTGTACGTCAAACAGAGTCCATCCCTTTTAACAGGATGGACTTTTTTAACAGTGGCCTGAGCTGTCTCAAGTGGGTGTTTGTGGGAAACGAGGGATATATATGTCAGAAAATTGCATTTCTGTAGTTCAGGTTTACTGAATTTTCAAATGTCAGCCTATGTTTGTGTGTAAGAAGTAATTGACAACTCCATTTCTGAAATTACCTCAGCTTGCTGAGGCAGAGAGAGTAAACCAGATCTCTCTAGCGTGAACCTTATATATTTTTTTCCTCAGTTTAGAATGGAAACCTTCCTTTTGTTGCCAGATAAGAAATAATACTTATTACCACTGAGGATTTGCCTAAACAGTTGCATCTTCTTAGCAGGTAGTGAAATGTGGAATGGCTGAAGTCAACAGGTTTTGTCCCTCAATCTCCTATTCCATGTTATTTTCAGGCACAACTTCTTCCTTCAGTTCTCTGCATGGAAAGTGCTTATCCCCATGTGTTTTGCTGAACAACAAATGATTTGTGTAGAATATTTTACCCGGGGGTGCCATTGTGTGTCTGATATCCAAATGTGTTGATGTTAAGTCTGCCACAACCTTTTCTTATTCAGGGGTGAGTTAAGAGACAGTGGTTAGGTATGTGCAGGTGCAGAATTATCCTTTGAGTAAAATGATAAAGATAAGGGGGAGGGACCTTTCTTGCTTAGGATACAAATGCAGCAAATTTGTAAGAGCAGATGGTTTCTTCCATAAACTGGTGAGTGAGGGCATGGGCTTAAGTAACCAGTGTCCTCCGTTTTTTCTTGAAATGAGGTAAAATATCAATAAAAAGAACCTTGATGTGTGCAAGATTCTAAAACTGCTGTCCCAGGTTACCAAGCTGCTGCTGGGCTCGGTGCCTCAGTAGCTGTTATCTGAGATTAAGAACCTGGTGTTAATCCATCAATCAGTGTGACAGCTTGTGGGAGAGGTGTCTTTCACTACATGTGAAGTTTACCTCAATATCAGCTCATTAGGAAATAGACATTTTCAATTGCTTGATATAACTACCCCTATTAATTGGAACAACCGAAAGAAAACCAGTGTGGTTTTGATAAATTGTTTGGCTTTTTGTTGGCTGCCCTGAATTCAACTATTGACTTTCCTGACTGTTTTTATCAGAAGAGAAATGCAACACTCAGGTAAAATTAAAAGCAGATTGTATTTCATGCAGGGAGACTTGTGTCCATGTCAGAGACTATCACAGAGTGAGTTCTGTCAGACTTGTCAGTCACTGAAAGTGACATTTTGGGGTGGTGGAAGTCACCTTGATAGCACTCGGTGTCTAGGGCTGGCACCTAAGAGCACATGCTGTATTTAGAGCCACACCTTACCCAGCATGGCCCAGTGCAATGGCTTGGTTGAGATGTTCAATGTTAACCTTTTCTCAAATATTTTATATGTATGGTGTTTAGACTACTAGTTCTATTAAACAATTCTGCAGATTTTAAACATTTTTCTTGCCTGAAGATTAATTCCTCTAAAAAGGGAGATGTTAGCAGGCTATCTGGGAGCACAGTGGAAAGGCACAGGCACAAAGTATGAGAGATCTCTTTTGAATGAACTAAAGCACTGTCCATGTTTTAGCAATCCATTTTGTTTTATTCTTTGAAACCACTTATTGAAGTGCTGAGCCATTACTTTCCTACAGAAGTAATAGATTTATGCTATTAGCTGCATGGTTAACAGCTAACTTTAGGGCTTTAATTTCCAAGTTCAAATTGAGATCCTGATTCAGAGTGAATATATAAATATTTCTGAAGAGAATCCCCTGGTAAGAATGCGATATTTTGGATATTTTTTCTTCCTTAATAATTTTAAGAGACAGTAGCATGTTGAGGCTTGCTTTATTTTAGGCTGGCCTATGCCAGTTTGGAAGGCTGTTCTATATTTTAAAAACTACATTTTTAAAACCACCCACCTACTCTTTAATTTTTCTTGCTGTGGTGGGGAGTTTGTTGTTTTTTTTGGTTCTTTTTTAGACCTCTGGAGCATGCAGCATGTGATGTATGCTTTTAATGTGACTTTCATGTTGGTTGGTTTTGGTTCTTGTTTTGTTTGTTTTCTGCTGCTTGTACCCCGATGGATCAGTACATATCTAAAAGCCAAGCTAAACTTCTGGTGGGACATTATATTTTTGGATACAGAACTATAAATAGTTCTGTGTTTTGATAAGACAACATCTCTCTCGGGTGCTGCATTGATATTATGACTGCTCAGTAGAAAGTTGATTCAGTTATATTGAAGCTATTTTTGGGATGTTAATCTTTTGGAGTAGCTGACTATGTAATAAGCATTTGGTGAGCCTTTGATATAAAGTATATGGAGATATATATATATGTATATGTGTATATATAAATAGTATAAACACGGCCAGTATTTCCTTCTCTGCTAGGCCCCAGTAATTTTTTAATGTTTCTTTTAATAGAAACATCGTTATTATATAGAATTATTGTCGAGTTTCTGAAATAAAACTTATGTAATGTTCTGTAGTTACCTTCTCTTAACTACTGTCTTTCCACTAAACTTGAAGTAATTAATCATTCATAATTAAGCCACAGGTGCATATACATGGGGCGTGTGTGTGTATGCATATGTATAATACATATTTTTCCTGATTTTCAAACACTTTCGTTTTCTTTCCAGTGGGATGCCATAACTGAAATGGATGAACACAACCGTCCCATCCATACTTACCAGGTGTGCAACGTGATGGAACCCAACCAGAACAACTGGCTGCAAACCAACTGGGTCTCCCGCGACGCTGCACAGAAAATCTACGTGGAGATGAAGTTCACCCTGAGGGACTGCAACAGCATTCCCTGGGTGCTGGGGACCTGCAAGGAAACGTTTAATCTCTACTACATGGAGTCAGATGAGCCTCATGGAGTAAAGTTCAAGCCAAACCAGTACACTAAAATTGATACCATAGCTGCTGATGAGAGCTTTACCCAGATGGACTTGGGCGACCGCATCCTCAAACTCAACACGGAAGTTCGTGAAGTTGGGCCAATCAACAAGAAGGGATTTTATCTGGCTTTTCAGGACATTGGAGCATGCATTGCTTTGGTGTCAGTCCGTGTCTACTACAAGAAGTGCCCTTTCACGGTCCGTAATTTGGCCATGTTCCCTGACACCATTCCAAGGGTGGATTCTTCCTCCTTGGTGGAAGTACGGGGCTCCTGTGTGAAGAGCGCAGAGGAACGGGACACCCCAAAATTGTACTGTGGGGCAGATGGGGATTGGCTGGTGCCTCTGGGACGATGCATCTGCAGTGTGGGATATGAAGAAGTGGATGGTTCCTGCCATGGTAAGAAAACATTGTTCGATTTTTCTTTTTTTTTTTTTTTAATTTTTAGGAGAAGTCTCATACTGTCATATGTATTTTGTGTATTGTCTTCCACAATAATTCCATAATAGTTTCAAAATGACTTGAGAATAAGGTGGTTTTTTCTGTAGTAATGGTTGAAATCAATGAAATCTCGGTGGCTGCTGAGGCTGTCTGCTGTGATTCAACATTTGCTTTGTAGCAAAAGGGAGAGTCCTTTACACAAATGACTCTGCAATTTTGCTTGAGAGTTTCTCAGATTGGATGGTGTTAGGCAAGCTGCACAGCAACCTCAGATAATAGAGAGCATTGAAAGCACTATGCCCTGTAATCAGAAAATGAAATTCACTTTGTTGTCTGATCTTGCCGGCATTAATTATCAAAATACAGTCGTTGCAAAGATCCAATGTTGACAATGCCATTATTGGAAGCCAGCATAATTTTGTACATAAGGTCAAAAGGTTTCTCTCTTAATGGGATAAGGATTTTCTCTGAAACTTTAATGCTGAATGAATTCCTGCCCATTATGTGAGTCATACGCTAGCTCTGTACATGAGCAATATAGCCAGCAGCCAAAGTCTGCCAGAAATGTTTTCTGCAGTACATTGACTCCACTGGTTTATTCAATTGGCATCTTGATCTGCTGAACAGGTACCTTCTAAATGAAATGGAGTACCCAAAGCCACGAGTTTTTGCACATTTTTATCTATTTGCCCCAAGAGTTACAAATTACTATTTTAGAAAATTCCAATCTAATGGAGCTTCCACATGTTTTGAAATAATTTTCGTAGGTTGATGTTGTCCGTTTAATCTTCTATAGTGAATTTAAATATTTGTGCTATTTTTTTCTGACAGTTTTTCAGAGTACATTTGTTTTGCATTGCTTTGTGAATATCATGCCCAAGGCAAGCCCAACTGCATGAGATGCTTTCATAACCAAAGAGGACAATTTAATTTCAGCAGTTCCCACTCTGCAGTGTATAAACCCTGAGTGGAATGGTTATGTTCAGGGTGGCCGTGTTTGTGGTAAAGCTGGTGGTGGAGATGGACATGTGGACAGCTGGGAATGCATTTGTACTAAGGGATTTTTTCAGTGTTGTGAACTGAACCATGATAGGTGTGTTGATGGGCATCTTTCAGACAGCCATAATGTTCCATTTTGAGACTTTGCTTCTTGGCTGAGACATGAATAACAAGTTCAGAGTTTAAAAGACTCTTGGCTTCTCAGTAATTCCTGAGTGAACTTGTTAATACCCATTAAATCAAAAAATACCTGAACATTACTAACTCTCTAAGGGAAAGTTTTTAAAATTTACATTGAGTTTGTTTTCAGCGAAGCAGAGCTGGGGACTAGATGGGGGAAGAGTAGAAGCCACTCTTTCTTAGCCTGATAAGACCTGATATATATTTATAAAATTTTCATGTCTTTTGGGTCCTTACCCCAAATCCCAACCCAAAGCCCTTCTGTCCCTCCCATTCCCCTGCTGGAGTTGCAAATCCGAGTCTTGAAAGTATTTTGCACCATTCTGACAGTGCTTTGTGTAGGCATAATGTGTGACATACCCAGGAGAGAACCTTTCTTTCTTCTGCATGAAAATAACAGTCAAAATAATAATTTTGCATTTTGAAGTCTGTTCTGACAAATAATTGGGTGGTGGGAAATGCTTGCTAATAGTTGAATATATTTTTCCTACTTACAAATGGTGTCAAACTTTTTATACCCCAGCCTGTGGCTCAGTGGGGAATAAGTCCTTCGTGGCAAATATGGTTTATATGTCACAGAATTTAAAAAGTAAATTTCTATTGTGATATTTGTGGAGATACAAAGTCTCTATTCACAAAATACTAAATTGCACAAGGAAGGATATTCTGCCTTTGTCATTGCTCATCATTTTGCAGAGCAGCAAGAATGGGAGTAAAAACAATCTTTGATCAGTTTTACTACTGCTGTTAAAAATCATAGGTTATTTTCAGCTGCCTATATCTCATTTACCTGCTTCCCTAACTGGCAACATTTCAGTTATTTAAATACGTGTCGGATTTATGCATCTCTCTCTTTGTCTATGGATCTCTCAGTATTCCCTATCCATTGTATTTTCTTTTAAAAGCATCATTTCAGAGCCTAAGTTTCTGAGAAGAATTCCCAACTGGATTAAAATATCCATACTTGTTTAAAGGTATACCCCGGTGTGTCTAGCTGGCTCAGAGGAATATTAACAGGGAATTTTTCACTAATTTGGGACTGTCTTCCTTTTCTGGAGTCATTGGGGGAAAAGTGGCATTGACTGCAAGAGATTCCCAGGTATTTGTGTGTTCTGTACATTTTTTAATGGGATAGCCTCAAATACACCAACCTTCTCTAAACTTATAATGTTAGTCTTTGACTTGAATCTACTTTTCAAGATTTTCCCCTCAAACTCCTGAAATAGCAGCATCATTCACATGTTGTTCTGTTTCTTTAGACATTAATGAATAAATTAGAACCAATAATTTGGCAATGCTAATCAGAAATGGCTCTGATAGGAACTGCTGGCTTTGCTGATTAATTGACACCAGCCCCGCTACCAAGTTGCAGCTTAGAAGGAGGAGATGCTGCACAGGATTCTGGTAACCAACAATTAAAAGTGACATGTTCAATACTATGTGTTCTCTGAATGTCAGCCCAGGATAAGAGTTGTGCTAAATTTAACAAATGTATAATATATACAGGTCACATCAGGACTTTGTGGTGGGGGGTTTTTTGCATAGGAACAAACAATCGTGACAAGGAGCACTATATAAACTTAATCATAATAGTTCAGTTCTGTTTGGGCATGATACAGAAATAATTGGATGACTGTTAACTGAAGTTTGACTCTTTAATGATTTACCAAAAATTATCTGAATTACTCAAGGTTAGGAATTACTTGCAAAGAAAAATTCAATTATATATAGCAAATACTAATTATTATAGTAATTTCAGATTTTACTTTAGTCTTAACCAATCCAAAACAGCGCAAAAGTGTATTTCACCAGCCATAAAAAGTTGATTATTCTTGAGGAATATTCTCAGGAAGCCACCACCTCCAAAGTGCGGTAAATGTGGTATAGTTGAAGCAATATTAAGTGTTAAAAATGTAAAACAACAGGCACTGACAGACTCACCTGGTTTATTTTAATTGGGACAAATAGACTAAGAAGTGAAAATGTAAAATTCAAATCCTCTGACCTCGAGTTGACTGAACAACACTTCCTAGGGATACTAATGCCTGAACTCATGGAGTTTTTAATTGAACAAACACTTCTTTCCATTATTCATCACTTGAATTTGTGGTAATGTTTCAGTGTTAGGAATTCTACTTTGGCAGCCTGTCTTTATGTTCTTCAGCCTTTTCATGTGATTCAATTGGATACTACTCTCATTTTTCAAATCTTAACTAATCCCCTCCCTGTATATGTACCTTTAGTGTGGCTTTGTTACTGGGAAACCAAGCAGTTCATGTTACAGTCATGCTTTAGTTACCTATGCGCTGGCATCAAACCAGGAAAAGGGGGGAATAAAGTACTTTGGAACTGCAAATTTCATAGTTACAGAGATAGAGTACTGTGTAAGGTTCCTTTTGGGTTTTCTTCCACATATTTATTTGCTCATGAGATCTAATCTTTACCAGGCACTGAAGGAAGCATCTTTAAAGGAAAAGCATAGAAAGGTTTTTGACTACAAAAAAGGGACAAAATGAGATTAAATTTTAAATTTCCAATGGCTATAAGTTATCTTTTTAAGGAAAACCTTTCCACCGGAGTCCTTCCTGCAGCAGGGCTGGGGCTGTTCACTCATGTTGTAGTTGATCCTTAAGATACAGGGTGTAAAACTTCAAATTTCTGTTTCCTGCCAGCTCTTTTTGGACAGCCAGAGACAGGAGTTTGTCAAAGAGGCTGAATGAATGGAGGACTAAGAGGATCCACTGACTGTTTTGTCTCTGTTGCAGAACAGGGCAATCACAGTCTTCTCTGCTTTGGTTTTTTATGGAGATAATTTAAATAGCTGTCTTTTGATTAGTTGGTTTTTTAATAGTATCTTTGCTTTATTGGTCAATTTAAAAAAGTAAATAATTGCATTAAATTATTCAAGTAAACAGCGATATGTTTCATGAAATTTATAACAGATTCTTAACTTTGTGACTGCTCTGAAAGGGCTTCACACTTTTTTTCCTGTGCTTAAGCAATGATGGTTTATTTTACATAACTTATGTGAGTCTGCAGAGCTTCACATTTCACCATTTCAATGGTAGTACTTGAAATCTTTGTGATTATTAGTAATACATATTTTTCACTGAGAAACCTCCTCTTTAGCCTGTGTGATGCTGCACAACATCTGTGAACATTCAACACATTTTAACTTTCAATTCTGAATACGGATAAAGTTGAATTGTGATTTGTCAATTCCAGATTCAGCTCTTAGGTGGAACTACTAAATGTTTTTAGTACAACCTAAGAACAAGGATGGGGAAAAAAATAGAAGTTGTGGATAATAGCAATTCTGTAGGTAAGAGTATTGAAAAGTAATTGATAATGACCTGTTCAAAGCTTCTGAATATATTTAACCACATATAGCTGCTAGCATATGGAAAAACTCTGAACTCAAGGGCTGTATACATTAGAAAAAAAGAGTATTTACAGTAGATGAGAATTTAAATTACTCTCTGCTCTGAAGGGACATTGCAGATGCTACTGGCAGCACTTTTATGTTCCTATATCCTGGTTTTAATTTCTAAATGGCAGGTCATGTGCCAAGCTATTTCAGGCTGTATCTCTCTTTCATTTTTACTTTTTCCACTTGCACGCAGAAAATCATTTTGTCCTTAAGGCTCGCAATTAGTGTGAATTAAAAATAGCATTGTTGCATGACTGAAATAGGAGATAAATGAGGGATGGTGAACTGTGGCATGGATGGGATACTACTTACTGTCAGAAGGATGAATTTTTAGTGAGTTGTACCAATCAGGAGAGGTCTGACTTGGCTGTATTCAGTAATTTCACCTTTTTTTCAACACTATTAGGTAGCTTTGATGGCTATTTCTGGCTTTGGGTTAATTTGTTGTGTTTTCATTTGTTTGGATTTTTTTTTTTAATTGTAGTATTTTTGCATCTTCTTTTCAGTGCCTTAAAAATGTGGATATTTAAGTTAGTTACTGATTTTGATTTGGGGGGGGGCAGGTGTCATTTTGGTTTGGGGTGTTTTTTTTAATGCAACAAAATGGTAGGAATTAACTAAGTACCTGAGGGCACCTGCTTTCAATGACTGCCTGAGTTAACAGCCAGAAAAATCTCAGTGCTGTAAAAATTCCCACTGTAGCTCACAGCCAACCCTATTTACTTAATCTACAGCCATCTGCAGATTGTTCAGCTGGATAAATTGTAACACAAAATGTCTGATAAAACAGCTGGAAAGGGGTGCTGCTACAGAAGTGAGGATTTAAAGAACAAAAAAAAGCCAACCCTTTACATTTGATTTTACATAGTAAGGAAACTCCAGTGATAATAAATGAACAAAAGTTGTTTGCACATTCTTGTCATGTCATACTTTTATTATTTGGAGCAAATAAAGAACCTTACAATAACCACTCTAACCTGGTTTCCAGAATATTGCACTGTAAAAACTCAAATCAAAGCCTTGATTTTCTAACTGCACCTAAATAAATTATGCATAAGTAGAAAACTTACTGTTTGCAAACTGAATTGATGTTGGAAATTGCTGTTTTTCACTCTGATGCTGAGGTGTGCGTTGAATGGAAACCTGCTTTGATAGTGGAACACGGAAGCCAGCTGAGGTTAAATAGTAAGTTTCAAGCTGAAAGACTTCAATATTTTCTGTTTATACACACAGACATGAAACTTCAGCAACAAAAGCATGCTGATAACTCAAGTGTGTCTTGCCTCAGGTTTTGCTTTAGTGAATATTGCTGGATATTGATCCTACCAGCTATCCTTGATAAACAGTAGACAAAAATTGTCCAAGGGACTGCAGGGATTGATTTTGTTGTTGTGTGTGACTTGGTAACAGAGCTGCATGATTTGACATTAGCAGCAGCCCACAGTAAATTAGTTATTTTCTCTTGCTCTGCTGAAAGAAGTGCACTGCAGTGACGGCCGCATGGAAAAACTGTGGTACTGTGAAAAACAAGGTTCACTCTCCTGTGGGAGTTTTAAAGTTTAATAAAGAGACAATAAGAGACATAAAATAAAGCAAAGAGGTCATGGCCGGGTGCCTTGGCACTCACACCTGATGTCCGGGGTAGTCCCTTTTTATACCATTTTTACTGTCTGTCCTTGCTGCATATTCAATATTTTCCGGGAAGTATTCTGCATGGCCATGCCTTGGGTCCGCCTTTTTAGAGCATGCGCATTTCTTGGTCTTGTGGTTTTTATTTGTCTTGATTCTGGGCTTGGTCCTTTTAATTCCCCAGACCGTGATGGTTGATAACAGCGTGGCCTCTTCGTCCTTCACGATTAATGCTGATAATGGCTTCAGGTCTCTCCGTGGAGCCCTGATAGGAGCTCTGGGTCCCTCTGTACTTTACGCAGCGAGTTGATAATAGTCTCTGGGCCTCATTCTCTCGTCCACTTGGAGGTTATCTCACCCGTCTGGGCAGTTGAAACACACTTGCTAAGTTTTGCTAAAAGAAAGAAAACTACATCCACACAGCAAAAAGCATTCCTAACACTATATACTATTTATCTTAATATTTGCGAAAAGCCAACCTTATAATATGCATTTATAACAGTACTAATGGGAACAAGTTGTTTAACTTTTACAGAAAATATAAATGCAAGTGTATCTGTACCTCTAGTCAATTGTTTAGAGACTTACGTGCATTGTAAAACTGCTGTTTTTTATTTTTTAACTTGAAGTTTCTCCTGTGTTGCCAAAACCCAGGAAGACTGACAGATTGGATGCTATGATGTGACAGGAGGTGAAGAAGGAACGCACTGACTGTGTTACTGTCCTGTGTCCCTCACTGTCACAGGATTTGTCCTCAAAATGTGTGTCACATCTGAGAGACACTAACAGAAACTGTGCCTCTCCATTCTTGGCTAATGCAGCTTTTTCTTGCTTGCCACTTTTTTTTGTTTGTTTGGGGTTTTTTGTTTTTTGTTTTTTTGTTTGTTTGTTCTTCTGGGAGTTAGTAGCTAAAGCTTCAGCTCAAAGATTTCACATTATTTTGCCTTGGAAGATGTTCATTGCACTTCACACATGATCAACCTTAACTGTTTCAACAATCAAATATATCGAATAGGGTGAGTTTTGTTTGAGTGAAACCCTGGGCCCGCTGTATTTAATGAATGTAAAATTTCAGCATTGGTTGCTTGTGTCTTCCTACAGCTGAGGAGGTTTTCCTGCAGCTGGAATAGAAGTGTGGTGGGGTTTTTCTCATAGCTGACTATATCCTCAGTGTGTGGGTTTCCTCGGTGTGCTGAAAATGTGCATCCTTCTGAGTTTGGAAAAGGTCTTGTGTGACCAACAAAAGGAGGAGAGTAAAACCATAATGTGTCGTATAAAAGACCTAATAATACTTGTGGAATGCAGAAAGTCTTGTGCTACTCATGGAATTCACTGAAAGTTGTGAAAGAGAAATCCTTTGTGAAGAAGCTGCGACAAACCTTGGCCAGCAATTTACAAAGGAACACATGGACTGTGTGCACAGAACAATTGTTTTAAGGATTTCCACAGCCATTTCTCGCAGTAGAATAACAGTTCTGGCAGAATAAGGGCTTGATATATTTGTCTTTGAAAATTCAGTTTCTAGAATTGTTCTTATTCCTGTTGGAGCCCTGAAAAATAAATACAAGCTAAGAGAAAAAATTTTAGTCATAGTACTCAGTGAAAGTTTCCAAGTTTTTACACTATAGTAGGTTGTGGATTTTTTTCAATGATGATTAGAAATCTGACTCAAATTGTAATATATATGTAATTCTAATAATATAATTATAGTGTATATATTACAGATTATAAAATATATAATACAATGGCTCAGAAATTCTCAATCTAGGAATTAGATTTTTTTTTAAAGATTATTTTTTCTTAGGCTTCTGAACACAAGCACTTAAATTTATACTTTGAAATAATGGAAACATTTTAGAATATCGTTATTATTTCAATATAGATTATGTCCCCTTTGAGAACTCATAAAGTAGAGATCCAAAATCTGAAGATAATCACCAGTACTTCCTCTGAGGCAGGTTATTAATCAGTAACACATTCACAAATAAACCATAAAGCATCTTCTGTAATGAAACTGTTCCCATAGAGGTTTAGCATCATTTTATTCAGTCAATTATTAAAGCATTTGTGCTGAGAAATATAATTTCATAAGTGATCAATAAGAGGTTTTCTCTGGTGTGGTGTGGCCTAGGAATCACAAGCAGGAGCGAATGCACAGAGAGATTTCTGAGAGGTTTGTCTTGAATACAAAAGAACATGTGTGGGTGTTTAAAAACTTGAACTGTATTTGCTTTTTGCAAGTCTCAGTAATAATGCCTCAGTAATTTCCTTTAGCCAACACGCTTTGCCTTTTCTTCGTAAAATTTAAGGTGGAAAATAGCATAAAACAATTAGCATCAGTTGTCTTAGAAAAACGTACATAAACTATAAGGTCATTCTCTGTCACAGGCAAACTTAGATTTTAAGGGCAGTGGTATTCAAAAGGTCCTCAGAAACTACACCAACGAAAATTTGTGTCATGTGTGAGGCTTTATTTGGGCAAAGTAGTTTGGAGGCTACTCACAAGCTTAAGCTCTTGCTAAATGGGGAGAAAAATGGATGGCGAAGGCAATATTGTTAATGGCAAAATTTGACTGACACCTTTGTATAAGAGAAAAGGGAGAGAAAGCAAAGCTCCCATGAAAGGGGAGGGGCCACTTAGAGATTTTTCCATCCTCAGTAGTTTCAAGAGAAGCCATGGAGATGGATGGCTTTTGAGCTGCACTGCTGTTTACTTTTGCAGGTCTCTTGGCAGGAAGACAGGATCAGTAAGTGGAACTCTGAAATGTCAGCTGCTACCTTAGTTTTGGATGCCAAATGCTGAAAAAGAAACTCGAGATCTAAAGGGCTAAATTAACAAAGATTTACTGTCTGGCATGTCTCAAAACACAGTCTCATAGTGTTTTAGTTGATGTGCTGAAAGTTCTCTCTTGAAGGGTTTTGTGGAATTTTTTTGTTTGGATTAGCTTCCACACTCCCCCCCCCCCTTGCTTTTACTTTTTGGAGTCCCATCAAATCCTAGGAGAGTATTCTGCTGGGAGAAGTTCATAAGAGGTGGCTGACCTGGAGACGGTGGCCTGTTGAACAGTCATTTCTATCAATCTTTCTATCCTGCCAAGTCAATACCCTCAGCAAGGGAAGGTGATCCTTGAGAAGCAACCTGCTGCAGTGAGCTTGTGCTGCTCTAGAGATGCGAGTGCTAACAGCAGAATAAATTATGTAAAACAGGTCTCGTACCTACTAGGGAAACATCTAACACAGTCAAGGACTGCACTTGAGATGTCTCTCTTTAAAGAAAAGTTGCTTCAAAGGGATACTGATCAAAGCAGGAATAAATTCCCAAAGGACATGGAAATGTATGCATAGAGAGATTATGCTCCAAATGCTAACAATGAATGTTTAGTTCTTTGGTATCTGGCTATTATATAATAACAGTTATGTATGTGAAATATCTTAATTTTGCTGTGACAGCTTGACTGTATTCCCAGATGTTAAATATTTCAAAGCTTATCTTACATATATTCATAAACAAGATGAAAGTGTTAATTCTAATTAAAATGATGCGCAGTTCTGTAGCAGCCCTAATAAAATCCCTGTGGAACAGTGATTTAATAGCAGTCTATCTTTTATGCAGAGTCAAAATGTAGATTTCAATTTTACTGTAAACCAGTCTTCAAGGAGAGACTGAGCAGTCAAGATAGAAGAACTGAAAAATCATATTAAAGAGTTATTTCAATATGTGCAGAATTTTACACACCAGAATCTGTGTGTGATGGTAGTTTAGAAGGAAACTGGGGGAGGAGGGGAATACAGGCGGACAACAACCCTTCCCAAATTTAATGAATATTCCAGTGTCCTGAAGTATATATTTCATTTGGTGAATATTTATAGGTCATGCTTGTGGTAAGATTCCTCATCATATTTGCCTGTTACAATTTTTCCTGCAATTATTTTTAATCAATATTTGAGAAACCACGGGTTTTTTAACGTAATTTCGTACTTACACACATGTACGTTCAAGATGCCTTCTTAAGGATCTTAAGAGAACGAGAACTTAAGTGTGGAATCGTTGGGAGGTGAGAGACTGGAATAAAACATGTAAAAGTATTTTTTTAGTTTAAGGCAGAATAAATTTTCCACCACGTTTAGCAGGAAAAATAAAAGAAGGTAAAAATCAGGAGGTGGTAAAGACTCTGTGAAGAGTCCAAGGGGAATGCTTGGAGACAGGGTTTCTTTGTAGCATTTAAGATACCAGGAAAAGCAAATCCCAGATTATGAGGAAATGTACATTTTTCTTTTCAAGATTTTCAAGATTTGACTTGCAGTAAATTAATAATATATTTGACTACTTCTGTGGGTATTTCTCTTTGTAAACCAGAAATTATTACCATTTTGCCTATTTATCTCAGTTGTTTACTATTACATACCCAGTTACTGCAATTAGCAGGTCCTGTTAAACCGTGTTAGTAAGGGGAATGCTGTGAAGGAATTGCATTTTGCAAAAGTCTTTTTCAATTCTTAATAAAGACCTGAATTCTCTTCAAAAGAAAGTTCTGGAGGAAAACTTAGATTGATTAGGGGGTTTTTTTCCTTCTATAGTCTTTCCTTACGAAACATTAAGTAAACTGATGGTGCAAAGTTTAAAAAAAAAAAAAATTATAGATTCTTAGTGCAGTATAGAAAATTAAGATTTCACTTTTAAAAGGCTTTTGGATATGTCGGATTTTTTTGTCTTCTCTGCAATCATGCAAAATGTTCAACTTCTGTCAGCAAATTAGTTTCTAATCACAAAGGATGCGTATTTGAGGTTTGAGGTGTTCATGTTTGGTTTGGTTTTTGTGGGGGTTTTTTTAAGTATTTCACTTTTAGGTTTTTTGGTTGTGTGGGCTACATTTTTTTTTAGATTTGTTCAGGTGACTAAGATTTTGAAATAAAATTTCAGGTGTGAAACTTTTTAATAATTGATAAAAATCCAAATATTTAGTGAAAAATCCCCAAATAAACTACAATGTTTAACTGAAAAACAGCTAAATAATTATAGCAGGAGAGGATGAAGTCTGTATATATTAAATATCCCAGAGGAAAGGGCCACTACATTGACAAAATCCCATTACAGAGGTTTTTCAGTGCTTTGCACGGGTAGATGTCTCTGGATGGCTCCTGGTCAGTCTGTAGGAGGCTGCCTGTGCTTCTCCTGCTGAGCTTCCTTAGATTTTACCTTTGATCAATGGCTCAGATTAGCTGGAAAAAAAGTAATTTTCACCCTTCTTTTCTATGCAACTGATGTGTTTAACTGTTTATTAACTGTTGTGTCCCACCCTGTTCATAGCCACCACCAAATTTTGCAATCATGGCTGTCATGTGGCATCACCAGTTTTAGAATTAAAAATGCAAAAAGAGGCAAGAAATCATTATTAATCAGGATTAATCTGATAGCAGGAGGGAGGTGGTACAGGGTCATATGAAACAAACCAGGCATTTCTCTCAAGTTAGACATGAGGTAGACTTGCAGATAATTATTGAAATATTCTTCTGGTCTGTGGACTTTGAAGGGGCTATTTAGAACTTTCAGTGATAAATGCAGATTTGTGCTCATTGAAATACTACACACTGAACTCAGAATTTTCAATGTCAGGTCATTTAATCATTAGCAGCTCTGGGTTCTGGTCCTGATTAGACTTTTTAAATTAATTTGGAGATGGGGTGATGGTGCAGTTTGGGGATAGTAGTGAGTGAAAGGTTTGTAGTTTCCAAAGGAAGATACTGGCTGATTTCCATTAAGGTCATGCAAATCAGAAACAAGTGGTTGGCTAAGTAATTATTAATACATGTGTGCAAACATAACCAGGAAAAAAAATCTAGTCATCAACTTTATAGCTCCATAATCCTCCACTATTGTGATTTAATACTTATGCAGCACTTCTCCACAGACTTTGTTGAGTGTTTTGTTTTAGGGTTTTGTTTGTTGGTTTGGTTTTTAAGTATAAATGTGCAATATATGAAGCAAAGTTGCCAGAAAAATCTACTGTAAGAGGTCAGGCTGTTTTACGTGGGGGATCTGACACATGCAGATGGATTATTGTGACGTTTTTAACCTTAGAAATAACTTTGTGATGTGTTTAAATCTAAAAATGCCATAACATAAACTCCTGTGAGCAGAGAAACCTTGCTCAAACTGAACTCTTCCTCTAAGGGAGAAGGTGGCCTGACTAAATGAGAATAAATTTTACAGTAACCCGCTTGTGCTCCTGTTGGAAAAGGTAGTTGTTGCAAAAGAAGTGATGACAGTATAAACGTAAAAATCTGCAAGTAATTTTGAGATTGCTCTCTGTGGATGTATTTTGTTGTTTTAAAAATACAGGTTGTGCTACTCACCCTAGCCTATGGAGAGAAGTAATCTTTTTTCTTTAAACTGTAAATGTAAAAATGCATGCAAGCTGCCTATGAATAAAATGATATGACTTCATAAAATATATTGCCTAGTCTAATGATCCCAAACTAACCACATCATTTTAAAAGGCAGCCTTGAGATTGCTCTTATCCCATGAGTGTTGAATTGGAATAAATTCACGTGTGACAGTATTGTAAGGGAAGAAGATCCACAGATTAAATACTCTGATATCTTACCACTCTTGTACCAGTGCCTGAGTTTGTTTATATTATCAACATACCTTTTAATTGTTTACTGGTCTTTTCACCTCTTTTTGCCAGTGCTGCAGTGTCCAGACAAGGTGTGCAAGCACTTCAGCCCCTGAAGGTTTTGCTGGTGCATTCTATCAGACATGACCAGGCAGCATCTCTGGTCCTGAAATGCACATAGCAGAGATTCCTTTTTGTGGTACTGACCCTTCTGCACATATTTAGGAGCTATTGCATTGTAAATGTCTTGTGAAAGCTGCAATTTTGTGATCAGAAAGAAGTATTTTATCCACAGTGTAAAAGCTTTAATTTCAAAATTCTCAAATTTTCAAAGGGTTTTTTTGTTATTGCTGTTTGTGGGCTGTGGTTGGTTTGTTTTGGTTTATTATTTTTCCCTGAAGTAGTATCCAGTCTTCTTAGCAACAAAAGTAATATAATTTGTAAGGAATAACCAGCAATGCTGGAGTCTACTGGGCAGTAATATTTACAGTTAGTTGGAAAAAGAATTGTATAATAAGAGATTTTCCTTCAAGAGAAACCTGTAAAACTTATCTTTGTTTCTGATTTATGGACTTTGCTACACTTAGGAATAAATTAGGTAAACCTGAAAGAACTGAAGGCTCAGTGGCTATAAAACAACCTATTGATTTTTGACTAAATCTCTGTCTTCAGTAATTTTTACAGTTGCCTGCATCCAAAGAAGCCCACAGTGTAGCTACTACAGAAGCAATTTAAGTAATTGGTATTTGATTGGCTCTTTTTACCTACACCTTATCCCTCTTTACCTGACTGTTAATAGTATCAGCAGAGCAATTTAACCTGAAAATCAAGGACAAGGGCACAATGAAACTCTTCTGGTAATTTAGAAGTGAGTGGTAGTAATAGTTAAGATACTCAAGTGGTGTTTATTTTTTTGCTTTAACTTTTTTAGAACATCAGCACTTTTACTTTTCCACATAAATTCTCATGGGTCTTTCTGCAGCTACTTTGTTTTCCCTTCCTGAAGGGAGTGAGACTGTGCTTTCTTGTTGGCTTTTGTGGGGTTTATTTTTTGTTTAAGGGTTTATAGTTTTGTTTTTCAAGAGGACTACAGCAGAGACTTAAAACCGTGGGCATTCTGAGGAACAATCTGAGGTTACAATGGCTGTCATTCCTGAGAAAAGTCCATGATAAAGCTATTAAAATAATAATACATAGCTCTTTTTCTCAAAAAGGACTTGTGCCTGAGAGAAATGCATGATCTCAATTCTACTGTGAGCAATTAGGTGTGGCTGGTATCTTGAAAAAGGATTTCTTGAAAGAAACCTTCAAGTATTTTTCTTCATTAGACTTCTGTGCTAGTGGCAGTGGGAAAATGCAGTGAATCCTTAAAAATATTTTAAAAATCAATAGACTGTGCAGTTTGAATATATTTAGTGTACAGGAGATCAGTGGTATTGTTTTGAGCTTTACCATCTTAGTAATCTTGCTTAATAACTTGTTAAAATCATCAGCTTAAAAATATTCCTGTTTAACCCTTGCTACATTTCTTAAAGTAGTTTTTATTTGGTCTGAAATGTTACTACACTTCTGTACTGTGACCTTGGAGCATTCATTCTGCATCCAAACTGTGCTGTAGCAGGGTGGAAAGGGGGCAAAACTGGTTTTTTTATATGTGGAAAACAGGTTGTGAGTGCATTTGAAAACTGCTTTGGCTTCACTGCACAATTACAGCAGGCGTATCTGTGAGATTTTAAAATAGGGACAAAGGAATGAATCTATTTTATTTACTAGCAGCATCCCTGAGATATTTCACACTTTACATTTAAATATTGTCAGGACATTATAGTTCAAAACATAATAATTCCCTTGGGAGAGTGCTGTGGCAGAACTTGCTGTCAGCGTTCACAACGCGTTTGCCGAGGAGTGTTTATCTCTCTCTTCTCCCGCAGGTTGTGATGCTCCTCTTCTGAGGGGATGTCTGCTGGTCAGTGAATTTCTCATTCTTTCAGAACAAGCATTTGCATATCAAAGGCCCAATAGGAGTAAACACAGTTTATACTTCCATCTGTCATTCTCTTCCCATTGAGACACGAGACACAAAATAAGAACAGTGTGGCGAGCAAGAGGTTTTTTTTTTTGTTCTTCTATTCTGTTTTGCTTTGAAATATGAAAGATGCCTAGATACAGTGTTCCATACCTGTGTTTCTTTCTATTAAGGTCTCTCGACTGAAGCTACCCTAAAAATAAAATCAGTACTCTTTGAAGAAGTGACACTTCTAAGACCAAAAAAACCACCTTCGTTCTTCATTTCTTAACTCTGCGTTTTCTAACATTTAAAAAGGAACGAAAGAAATCATTTCAGAACATCTTCAGTCTTTGTCTGGTAATAGAACTTGAACTCTACACATCTTTGTCTTCTTGCAAATTAAATATTCTTAATATTGTTTTCTAAAGCAGGCATAATTCCTTGGTATCTACAGGAGATGAGTTCAGGTTTTGTTTTCACTTCTCACTTTTCCTGCACTGGTTCCCAATAGAAATTTTTCTTTGTAATTTCAAGGACTGAACTTGTTAAGAAACCAGGATCAGGGCTGTGTTAGAGGCTACCAGCAGTAATCAAAGTGCCATTATTCTGTGTGTGTGCATTCCAGTTTATTTTGAAACCTAAACTCATTTGTTTAGGGGGAGTTTAGGTGAGCATCCAGCTCACATCTCTGCTCAGCCCAGGCAAATCTGGTGCTGGCAGGGTGTCACTGGTGTGAGCAGCAGCTACACGAGGATCCCAAGGGAACAACAGTTGCTCTATTTATTAACCCCTTCTGGGATGGTCTCCACAGGCTCAGCAGAGAAAATGCTATTGGGACGCTGCTCTCTCCCATCCCAGCATATGTTTCTATTGAAGCAACAGATCTCCCCCTTCAGCTTGCATCATAGAATTTTCAGATTCAGTGCTGAGTTTTCTGGTCTCTTTTCCCTTTTCATTATTTCTGAAGCTCTGCTCTTCATCACTTGACAGGAGTTCATTGTGTGAGAACAAAGAGAAGATCATCTGAAATTTCTTTTTATTGTAGCTTGAAACCAAATCTGGATTTTCTGCCAAAGAATTTTATTATCTTTGATGGAGAGGATGCGTTCACAAACTCTTTGGAGTGTGGATCTCATATTTTCACTTAAACTGGTACGTTACTGAGCCCAATAGGGTCACAACCTCAACTGGGTTCTTTGAGCAGTATTTTAAAGCTATAAACTTCTAAGGCATTTGCTTGGCAGTTCAGAATGCTGGATGCAGCCAAAGGCCTCACTCTCCGTTGTCCTTAGAAGTCGTCTTTTTGACAGAGGTTAGTGTAGGAGAAAAATATTCAGCTAAATGTCATCAATCAACTCTTGTGTCCAGTCTACCAAAAAAAAAAAAAANGAAAGACCTCTAAATGAAGCTGGAGGTTTTCCTTTTCCCCTCAGTAAAAATTTCACAGGATAAATTAATCTGGCAAGAACCACTGTGCAACTGCATGGGCTCAGTCAGTGAACAGGTGTAGCTACTGAACTAAATTATCTTCTGTCATGTGGGGATGCAGTACAGCAAACTTTATTTTAAGTGCTAGGAGAAATATGCCAAAAATAAGTCTCTAATATGACAGAATGTACACAAGGAGAATATCTTAAGAACATTTTACTGGTTTCCTTCATCATTTTACTTTTGCTTCTCATTCCCCACCAACAGCAATACAGAAATTATTAGAAGAATATGTTCAGTTTTTGGCATTTTTTTTCCCACGCTTTGGTTTGCAGAGCTTTCTTCTGCTGGACCTGTTCATGGTAGGAGTTTGAAATAGAGGGGTTTATAAGGGGATGGTTGCTAAAGAAGCAGATGCCTGTGTTTCCTAAGGAAAGAAACTTGTTTCATAAATGGACTTTCTGGTCTTGGATACCGTAACTTGAAATTTGTCCTCTGCATTGCTTGAAGGGGACACAAGTGATCCAATATGAAGATTACTTCATATAAATTGCTTAGTAAATTAGGACAGTGATGTGAAGTGGCATCCAGTTCTTACAAGGCCACTTGAAAAACTGTGTTATTATTCAAGTTGAGTTAAAAAATATATAATTCAACAAGACCCTGATTTTTCTTTTTATCCAAAAAGTCCAGTAGACTTTTCATAAAAGTGACAGAAATCTTGGGAAGCTCTACAAGGCTGTTGTCCCTTCCAGTGATAACTTGCTATGTTGCTTTTCTTTCACTTAAGCTGGTGGCTTTCCACTTTGAAAGCCACAAATTATGGTCTTTGAGAAAGTGGAAACAAATCTTACTTTCTAATTGATGGCAGTGAAAACCACCGTAATGCTTGCACCATCTGTTTTTAATTTGTAGTGGTCATAATTTTTGTTCCAATCGGACTTAAGATATAAAACCCTCTATCATTATAAGGATTTTACCTGTGACTTCATGGTTAAAAAGGCATTCCTGTATCATTGGTATTTTTCAGAAGTACGTATCTGGCGGTTGGATTAGATGATTGTTGTAGTTCCCATCTGTTCTAATTAACAATATTTGAATATCCAGCTAAGAATTTATTTTTAGTTTTGAACTGGATATTCAAAGATATTGATGGCAAGTTTATATTTGTTATTGTAAAAAGGAGAACAAAAATCACCACACGCAAAAACCCCAAGAAAGAAAGTCTTGAGGGATTTTTTTTGTTTTCTGCCTTAAAAAAAACTTAAGCACGTAATAAAACTCCTTCTCATTCTATTTATTACTACTTAGAAATTTGAAAGGGGAAATTATGAACAGTCCAAATATATAGGTATAAATGTTTCAGTTTCACATGATTTCAAGGCTTTTTTTGGTCTAATGAAATAAATGAGCATATCAGTCTCCCAGTACATTCTTTTTCCATTTTTTTTTTTCCTTATTAAAGCATTTTAACATTTGGGAAGGTCTGGATTAGTTTAGAAATCACCCTTTGCTATTACTTTCTCATAAACTTTGAGTACATTTGGGTAATGAAGAGGGACTGGAAATAAATGATGCAAATTAGGACAGAAATACCTTTACTGGGCCTTCATTCTGTGCTTTGCTGCAGGTGGCAGCAAAGGCAAGAAACATTATGCAAACAGGGACACATTGTCTGAACAACTTCAGAGCTGTGAAAATCATAACAAATTCTGGTAAATTTAATGGCACATATATAGCTTCCAGTATGATTAGTAAATTTAAAATGCTATGCGGAGGCAGAAGAACGAGTGGTTGTTTGTACATCTGCTAAACTTTGGGGGAATTTTATCAAATACCTTGTTGATAATGGAAAAATCAAAATCTGTTTTTTTTCTTCTCAATTTCATGTGGATTAGATTAAAATGCCATCATTGTTGCTACTTTTAAATTGTAAGATTTTCCACAGGTGTTTCTGTACATCCCTCCATATTTCAGCAGGATAGCCCACAGAGACTCTGGCAAGACTGGAATCTTAATTAAAGGAGTTCCATGTTTTACATTAAAAAGTCTTTAGCAGTCTTAGCCCCTCCGAAGACATTGAAATGATATTGTAGCAATAAGTAAAAAAGATCTGCCTGGATTATTCAAACAATGAAACAGTTCAAACTGATCTTATCCACTGTGGCTGAACTTAACATAAATTGATAGCCAGGAGGTTAATGAGGGAAGATCATGAAATAGCTCCAGGAATCTTGGGCTTTACAAGGTCAGCAGTGTTGTGGAGCTGGGCTAGACAAGAAGGAACCTAAGCTGCCTTAAGCTCCTGCATTTGTTTGGCCAATTGCAGTGTCAAGAGTGAAAAGTTGGGTTTTTTTTACTGAGAGTACATCCATCACAGTATTGATTCAGCCAGCAGCTGAAGGCGAAAAAGGATTGAAAATTTCATATTTAGTGGAATATTGAGACGATACTCAAATCATACAAACCGACTGCTGTTGGAGGCATGAGGGCTTGTGTTAGCATGGTGGAGTAATTGCAACAAAAGTGAGAAGCAAAATGCTTTGTGTTTGTCAGGAAAAAACCAGTGATACTCTCTAGAGATATATCAATATTAAGAAAATAGATTATAAAGTAATGCCTTTGCTGTATTTTCTCATTGTGTTACTTATATTAGCCAAACGCTCTAAATGATGGAACAGAAACCTGGATGTGTAAGTGCTGTTTAAAAGCTGCCACAAGAACTTCCCCAAAAATGCACTCACAGCCCGTTTTGGCTCCCACAAGTGATTGCAGAGTCAATGAGTTGTCATTGGACAGTGCCGTGTCTACAGACTTAGCTGAGAATTGGCTTTTTAAAATCATTTGTGCAGGCTTGATGGAAGGTGAGGGAGCTTCTCAGTAGGAATAATGAAATTATTCTTCAAGTATTTATGAAGCAGGGAAGCACAAAAATGCCCAGCTGGAAAGGTGGTAATGAGGGTTGGGGTTTAAAGCCAGCTAGAGAGAGTGGAGCTGGTAGAATGCTGAGGGAGGTGAGTTTGGGTAGACCACAAGCAGCTCCCAGGAAGACAAGGTGCTTGTATTTAACAGCATAAAGAAGGAAAAAGGATAAAAAGATGGGGGGCAAAAACGTGCAGAGGTAATCTTTGCAGTAATATTTTGAACAGGAATGAGAAGAGCAAAATGTGCTGTGAGGGCAAGAGAGAGGGAGTTACGGTTAATTCAGTCTTAATAAATGATCTTGAATGTCTTGGGGATGTAATAAAAAACCGCAGCCAACATCTGTCTCAGTGGAGGAGAAAGCAGCATTCTGATAGGAATCTGGTCATTTAATCTACTGCACAAGTGGCTAAGAACAATATTTATAAAGCTTTACTTGAATTGAGTTGATCAAAGTCCATCTAGAGGGAAACACTTAATGGCCTGCTGTGTTTATCAATAGATGCTTCCTTGCATCATCCAAAAAATGGTGACTGTTTATTCTTAATCATTAGTAGAAAATTAGTAGAATTAAGTAGCAAATAGAAAACTATGAATATATTGAATATTTAATGGAAGAGCAGGAGTTTCCAGAAATAGGGACTTTGAACCTTAGACACATTGTGTATAATTGAAATAGTAGATTTTCATTGGTTTGAATATGACTCCAAAGAAAGATGAATTTTTATGCTTTGGTAATTTGTACTCCTTTACCTTACTATTTATTTTACCAACATATGATAGAAACCTATGACAGTATATCGTTATTTAATATTTTCTCTTCTTTCGACACATATTTGGGGGTATTTTGACCCTTTTAAAGTATATTAAAAATGCATTTCCCATACACAGCTAGATAAACACATTTACTCTCTCCAACATACTGAGGCTATTCTTTATTTTTTCTGGGATTATTTTGTGTGATACAGCACTGAATTCCTTCACAGATGGGCTGTTCTTGTTCTTCCAGTATCTGAGGATAATTATCATAGCAATTAGATAAAGAGATTGGGTTCCATTTCACATGGGATACTGGGTGATTTAGATTGATCGAGTAAGAACTGACATGATTTTGAGTCTGAGGCTTGTGTTTTGGGGGCTTTTTTTGCATAATTATATTTTCAAATATTTGTGAAACCTCTGCCAAAGCATTCTTACTGTTTAATGCTCTCAGAGCATATGCTTACAGTCTCCAGTGCTTTCCAAATAACTCCAGCATTGTCATTTTGTCTTAAGCCCAGACTGTTCATTTTAACAAATGTCTAGTACATTTTAGAGGCTATTAAGCATTATTGTAGTGCCAGTTATTTTTCAACTGAACTTGTCACTTTTTGTGCAGATAAAACTTCCTTTTGCTTTCATACTGCTTTGAATAAAGGTAAAAAGGAAATATTTTCAATTATTCTACTAGAAGTTATTGCAGTACAGAATACTGGATTTAACATATGTATTTATTATTTTTTTATTAGGATTTATGTATTTTTACCTAGGAGGATTAATTTCCTTCTAAAACACTATTTTTTAATCTCTTCTGCAGACTGAGGTAGAGCTGTTGTTCCACACAAACGTGATTTGGATAGAGAGAACAATGAATATTATTTCAAAATAAAGACATAACAGCAAGAAAATATTATTTCCTGTTTTCGTTTTGCTGTATAACACTTGGCCTTTTATTTGAAATTATGTGTTTTTCCAGGAATAAGCTGGGATCTTAATTTGATTTGTCATCTGCTTCTATCTGCATCTCCCAAAATGTCTTGTTATTTGATGAATTTAAATCTCAGCATGAGAGCTGTTCCTGGAATGCTCCATTCTGTGGTAGAGTTTCCTTTTTTGACCTAAGGCATTAATTTTTCATCTTGCCTGTGTGCAGCAGTGATCTGTGCTGCAGTGACATTCATCCCCTGTATTCTGAGGCTGGGTAGCCCTGCTGGGATGTTTTTTGGGTGTGCAGTCTGTGTCCTGCTGAAATGAAATGAGTGAAGCCTTTGCTCTCACATCACCAGTGATGATTCTGGCACCTAACAAGGCACACACGGAGTCCCTTTTAACAGAAGATTTCTGTGTGCTGTCCTTTGTTTTTCTCAGGACGGGCTGTAACTACAGGAACTTAATCCCTTGAGGGAATGTTGGCAAACCACATAAGTGTGTGTAGGGCATTATGTACCTCTAGCTAAAAGTGAGGCTATTGACTGTAGACTATTTTAGTTCCCAGCATTTATTTTATAACAAGAAATCAAAAGTTTTGTTGAGGTTTTTAAAAGATGAGAGTGTGAGGAGGGTGATGACTGATGCCATGCATAAGTAACTCTAAACCACAGAGGTATCTGTCTTAGTATTTGTATCTATCTATAATCTATATTCTATATAGAATCTATAATATATAGATCTATAGAATCTATAATATATATAGAAACTATAATCTATAGTATTGCTGTTACCGATCATTGGGTATCTCAGCACCCCCCATTTTAAATCATTACACAGAGACGTTCCTGATGATTTTCATGGAAATGGAGTAAGGCTGCTTGATTTGGAAAGCTTTGATTTTAAGCGCAGTCTTCACCAGAATTACTTGTTGCCAGTCACGTGTGAAAGAGGGAGCAGATCACACACAGCCTTCCCTTGGGTTTAGGACAATATTTGTTAAACTGCAATCATTGCTCATCCTGAGGTTACTCAAACTGCTGCTGTTATTGATACCAATTCAAAGGACTTGGAGCATATAAATACTGGCACCAAGCTCCTGGAACCTCTTCCATTTTTCCACTGACTATCAAAGTTAATTCAGTGCATCAGCCAAAGGAAGGTACAGCTCCTGCTCCACTTTGTGTTCCTTCAGTGCAGCCTGGAAAAGTTTTAATTGAGTCTGCCAGAGTCTTGCTTTTGTATTTGTCTTCTTCACAGGTCTCTCCATGCAGTCTGTAGTGTGACTATAAATATGGAAGCTTCCAAAGCAGTATCCTGGGCATTTACTTCTGTGCATGAAAAAGAAGAGTAGGGTTCATCTTGCCTTTATGATTGAAGTATCTGAAGTGGTTTGATTGCAGTCTTAGTAACCATGAATCTGCACAATATAGAAAGATTTTTGGAGTTTATATAAACCTATAAACTTATTTACTTACCTTGTTAAGTTTTTTCACATTGACTTCTTGTAAACAACCACTTGAGATCCACAGCAAAACAGAAATCAAAGCAGAAGTGTCCTTACGTGTCATGAACTAAATTATTTAAAGGACCCTCAGTGTCCCCAGAAAACCTGTACACTCAGATCTTGACTGAAGATGTTTGCTCTCAAAATGTCTCATGTCATCAAATCCTTTAATACTGTGAAGCTTTAAGTGACACTTTCTGCAGAACTGCATCCCACATACCTTGTACTTAGAGCCCTGCAGAAACACTGAGACTGCCTTGACCAAAGGTTATCTTTATGCACCAGTGTGAAGTGAAGAAGGGGAGCTACACAGATACAGCCAGCCCCAAGCCTAAGAATATTTGAGTGTTGCCATTTTGAAATATTTTATGGGGGAAATCACCTGAAACTGATTAGGGGATCATGAGGAAAAGGGAATACAGAGGAAAGGAAAGGGACTCTGGGGTTATAAACCTCATTGTCAGTGTGATGTGACTCATTCTCCTCCAACTTGTGCATGGTTGGAGGCATAATATTTCCACGTTTTCGATGTGATAACGTGACTCAGAACTCGCCCCAGTACAGAATAAGATGTTAGAAGTGCGTTTAGGGGTTTCTCGTAAAACCATCAAACATCTGATGAACGGAGCTTGCTGCAAAGTACCAGCTGGAATGGTACTAATATTTCAAGCAGAGCACAAAATCTATAACTAATTTGAACCTTAATTTGAGTAACACTGTTGAAAAATAGTCATCTATAGATGCATTAATTAAAGCATCGTGTGGAACATCCTGACCAGTACATAATTTGACATATAAAAGTCAATATAGTGGAATCGAAGAGTAAACTAATGAGGTACTTAGTGATTTGGATTCCTAGGATCAGAGGGGCTTGACAGAATATTCTTGATATTTGAATCTTGTACTTACTGCAGTTTTCTTCTTTGCTAACTTTGGAAATTATATTATCACTTATCAATTCAAATTGATTTTAACAAATTTGTAGTGACTCAGATGCACACAGTTCTTTCTGCTGGGCTGTCACTGGAGTGAGAATAATTTAATCCTAATTGGATTTGTCAGATCCTGCAGTGACAATATTGTAATTTTTCACCTTATTCTAGAAGAAGGAGACAGTTCTTTACCATGAAGAACAAGAAAGTGCAATTGAATTAACTGCTGATGACCATCTTGAAAATGTTTTGATTTTCACTTGATACACTTTCCAGCATTGCCATCTGTATTCCATTAGGCTAAATGAGAGATGTTGAGGATTAAAATAGGGGAAACTATAAATAAAACTTGTGCTAGCCAGATCGACTCAGATTTCAGATATGCTGTGCTCTTTTGATTCTGTTTTAACTGTCTTTTATACAGAGCTGAGAAGATAGATTTATATTATTTTGCTGATGACCTTCCCTTATCTACCTTCCTTCCTAACTCTTTAATTGCTGAACCAGTCATTGGTACCGGGTTTCAATCATTAAACATCTTTACATGTTAAAATTTTATCAGCTGATGTGGGTTTTGTTCCTGAACTGCCAGTATTATATGAAAAAACATAAAAAGCAAGGTTTGGCTGAGGTTGACTGGCTTTGACTTGCATTTTTAGCAGCAAAAAGAGATATTGAAGCTCAGGAATGAAGATCTGTTGGCCTGGTTTCTGCCCTTACTTCTACCCCAGAATAGCTGAATTATACACTAATTAGATGATTATAAACGAAGTGCTGTATTTATTAATATGCTTAAGTGGTTTAGCATCCCACTGATGACAGAGAGCAGCTGTGAGCCCCCCTTACTGAGTTATTGTACTGTGGTTACTGCTTGTGAGAGATGATGATGCCTCTAAATTATTTCTCAGGTTTTTTTTATTCCTCTCTTTGAGTTTTTTAGCATTCCTATGTAAATCAATTAGTTGTTAAAAAGCAATTAGGAAGTATACCCTAAAAGCTGGATTAAAATGAAGTTTAAAAGTACAGACTAGTAATTTAATGGAGAAATTTAAAAGTAATGGTATTAAAACCATCAAAACTTCTTAGAGACTATTTAGAGTCATGGTAATGCCTAAAAAAATGTAAAGGGCATTAGAAAAACTTTGTATTTGCAGTGTCTTGCCCTCATCCCCAAGAGGGAGGAACTACCTCCCTGCTGCCAGAAAATGTTCATTTTGTACTTAGGATTTCCTCTTCCACGTGTCTCCTACAGCAAAGAACTTGTGACACCCAGGGCATTGTGTATTTATGGCTCCAGAATCATCTTGATTCATGAACTTTCAGGAATTGCTGAGACAACAGCGTGATCATTATTGTGCTAACATGCAAAGTGTAGTAGATAATGACGTGTCAAAGCTTTTCATTAGTCCTCGTTTGCTTATGATGACCTCATTCCTTATTTTCAATATGGACTTTTCTAAGTGTGGGTGAAATTAATCTAATTAAGAACACCGGTATGTATTTAAATGTGTGTCCATATATGTCTAATTGTCTATATTTATACACCTATATGAACAGGCACTTTTGTGTGTACACCTCACACAGGCATTGCTCAGTTCTTCTCAGGAAGAAATATTTAATACAATCAGAGAGCAATTTAAGAGATTTATACTTTATGGGATAGTCATTATCTCTGTCCTAGGCTTGAAGTATTTTTATTGTACTGGAATCAAAAATTTTATGTCAGTGGGATTTTATCAGATGTATTCCAGAGGTTTTATTAATCTCCAATTTTATGACACATCCAGTGATTTATTTTCTATTGTTAATTCTACTGATTTGGCTTTCTTCTGACTGTTCATACTGCTCTATTCAAAGCAAGGGAAGGATGCTTTTGACAATGTTGCTTATTACTTACTTAATTTTTGCAAACTTATTGCACTAAAATACTTTATTTCATTATAATGCCCACAAGGGAGCATTTATTTCTGTAGCATAAGGATAATATTACTGTACTTCATAAAATCATAGAATGGTTTGGCTTGGAAGGGACCTTAAAGATCATCCAGTCCCACCCCCTGCCATGGGCAGGGACACCTTCCACTATCCCAGCTTGCTCCAAGCCCCGTCCAGCCTGGCCTTGGGCACTGCCAGGGATCCAGGGGCAGCCCCAGCTTCTCTGGGCACCCTGTGCCAGGGCCTCCCCACCCTCACAGGGAAGAATTTCTTCCCAATATCCCACCTATCCCTGCCTTCTTTCAGTTTAAAGCCATTCTCCCTTGTCCTATCACTATGTGTCCTTGTAAAAAAATCCCTCTTCAGCTTTCTTGTAGGATAGATGGGAATGATTTTTCAGAGCTGTGACAAAATTTAAAAAAAAAGGATTTCTCATTTTTCTCATGTGTCCTGAACATAACCTACTGCTGTGTGCTTTAAATCTATAGTTCAGTGAATGGTTGCAATCTACCAGCGTAAAAATATTATGAAGATAAAATGCTGCCTCTCTTGCTTGATAGAAAAGGGTTTGATATCTAAAGGAAAGGAATTTTTTAGCTTGAAGAGAAAAAAAAAAAGAAGAACAAGAATCCTGATTCCACTTTGTTGTTTCATGACATGTCTGTCAATGAGCTGATCGTGTCACTTGGCTTCCCACAGCATTATGGAAAAGAGGACTGGGTTTTCATAGGTAAAGCTCCAAATTGTGTCCCCTTTGCTGTGCAACATCCAAACACAGTCTTGTTGCCATATTCCTCTTCTTGGCTCGATGTAGGTGTTTTCACCTCAAAATTACTTTGATTTAATACCTCCAAATTACTTTAATTCATAGTGGCTCAAAAAAAAAAAAAAAAAAAAAAAATAGGAGCAGAGAAGTAGCTTGTATAGTAATTTAGACGTTTTTTTGAAGTGTCCAGTTCCACATTTTATTCCCTGTAGGAATGAACTAGAAGGTGATTCCAGGAGATACAACATGTCTCATTTAAAGCAGGAAAGAATTATACCATGAGTGGGCATGTGGGACCAAAAATTAGAGAATCTTCATTAATTACATACATTAATGTTACTTTCACAAAACATAGAAGCGATGTCAGTAATTTTGTTAGGATGTCTTCCTAATGAGGAAACTAAGAAATGATATCTATAATAATGCAGATTCTGGATTTTCTGTATTTTCCCAGCTTCTCCGCTTCCAGATGACAGAAAATAATGGAGAAAATACTTTGGAACATCAAACCCTGTGCCTCAAAATTGAGTTTCCTTTCAGAAAATCCAAGATGTATCTCTGAAACCGTAATGCTCTGAAAACCATTAATTAATTCTCAGGTGTATTCTTTGAGGTAGGGTACAAAATTAGAGCATGTTTTTTATCAAAATCTTGTTAGAAGGATGCTTCAGTGAACACTTTAGTACAAACCTGCTCCCTTAGATACAGGAAAATTACCATTAGGATTGCATTGATTATTCACCGATTTGTTTCAGTTTCAAAGTTCTGTTTCAGAGTTAGACTGCAGCAGGAGAGAGTATAGTTTTTTATTCTATCTCCTGTTTAATTTTTATATTGCCTAGGAATAACGGTATTATAATCCTTCTGGGGAACAAGTTTTAAAATCTTATTACATTACAGCAGTGAGAAAGGCATACAAGTCCCTTGTGATCCTGAGAGTTGTGTGTAATTTTTTCAGTTAAATTCTTTTTTTTAATACCTAATTGTTTCATAGGAGCTATTTATGTTAAATTCTCTTCCTGTAGCTATATAATAATTTTAAAAAGCCAGGAAATCTTGCCAGTTCCTATCATAAAGATGATCTTTTCATACCTTTGACAAACTTAGTCTGTTTTCTATAAGGTACCTGAACAAATGCAGTGCTCCTCTCAACAGGGAAGGACAGGAAGGGTGTTTGCTAAATCTCCCTTCTGCCTTTCTGCATCCAGTTAAAAAGATCTACTTTATTACATTTCTCAATACATTAAACCTGGCATTACTAGTTCTCCTGCACCAGTACTTAACCACTATTTCATTTTTTTCATCCCTTCATGTGTTTATCATTATTCTTCTCTTCATTCTGGTCAACATCTTTATCTTGGGCTTTTCTCATCCTCACACTGTCCAAGTCTCTCAGTCTCTTGGCATGAACTGTCTGTGGTTTAGTCACTCCTGTCCCTAGAGACAAGTGACCCTCTATTCCAAAGTCTCTGCAACTCGTTTACTGCTCAATTTTGGGGACAACCAAGGGTGTTTTCCCTGCTCAGAGACACCATGGTGCTGCAAAGCCAAGTCCTGTAGCACAGCTTTGGCCGTGTTGTCATTTCAGTGTTGTTTTGTCTTGTGTATCTTAAAAACGAACCCATTAAAAACCCCTGTGAAAGACCCTTCAGAGCCTGTCTGCTCTCCACCTGTGCTCACCTGTGCCATGTAGGAAGGGTGGCTTTGCTGTCCCACAATGCCAGCTCTCCTTGTCCAGTTATATTTTCATCCCAGTCCCTGAAGAATTTTCTTTTTGTTGTCCCCCACAGCTGGAAGCAGCTCTCCAGAAGTACCTAAAGTTGTCTTTATTATCCTCCTTCACATCCATGTTTCAAACTCTGCATCCAGCCTAGTTTGCACACACCTTTTTTTTCCCTATTATTTTTTGAAGGGGAGAGCTCAGGGCCAGGTGTGCCCTTTTGCAGAGGGGCAAATTTTGGCCTGAGACTGGCACACCTGGGAACTGTGAAAGTACAGCTTATAATAAAGTAGAAGATAGGCTCTGAATAACCAGGCTGCCTCAAAATTAAGCATCTCTAAGAGAAGAATTGAAAAGGAAAAAAAAATTAAATTCTTTGAGATGAAATCTATTGTGAGGTCAATGAATTTAGGGTCAGAGAAGTATTCTCTCTCTCTGATTAGGTTATGGGGTCCTATCTAAAAGTCAAAGATAATCTTTTTGTTTGTTCTCTTTATATAACCAGCACTCTGTGAGCACCTCAGAATTTAGAAAGGCCAAAATCAGTAAGCGGGATGTGTAGTTCATGAAACTGCCATTTGTTCTGTGCACATGCTTGAAGGAGCTACTGAAAGTCTCTGAAGCTGAGTGAGACAGCAGGCTTGACTTCTTTTACATTCTTGTAAAATTAAGGTCTCTCAACTTATTGTAGTTTACTTCTGTGACTTGCCCAGAAATAGCAGTGAAAGAAGGATGGATACTGTTATTTACACAGTAGAATATACTGACTTAGCTTGAATGCAAACCTTTTATTTTTTAATTCTCTCCAGCTTTCAAAGAGTAAAGATCTGCTTTTGTAGCTCTTCAATAAAATCTAGCTAGGCTAAGAAACTCTTTCTTTCTAGTTTTGCTAGAAATTCCCTGGCACAGCTAATGCTGTAGACCTTATAGGCACATCAACAATTACTGATTTTGCAGTAGATGCACAGAGGATGCTTTTAGAAACAGCTAATGCATTTGAATTTGATAGTCTATGTCAATTAATATCCACAAGCTCAAGTATCTTGTTTATAGAAAGACTTTTTGACTGGGTCATTAGGTTTTAGAAAGATTTGTAATCTTCCAGGAATTTGATTCCACTGTCAAATCGCTAGGGGACTCCTCACTTTTAGTTGAATATACTTGAATTATGATGGCAGGAAGTGAAGATAAGCTGATTGTGTTTTTGGCTCAGATGTTGAGACAGATATTTCTTGGGGGTTCTGCTCTCAAGAAGTGAAACCTCCATATGAAAACAGTGGTGGTCACTGATTCTGATCTCTCACCTGTTTATACTCTGTTGTGTGTCAGAATCCCAGGTAGCAGCTTCCCCCCTTCACACCCTCCCCCTCCTCCCGAGGTTTGTGCAGAGAGAACAAAAGAATAAATAACAACTGGTGTTTCTTGGAGCCCTAAATTAGACTGCAAAGGAGCCTGAAGTTAGACCAGTTTCAGAGTAACACCTTTAAGGCATCTGAACTTCAGCCAAAACATTGTATCACTTAGAGAATTCCCTGTGCTCTTGTTAAGGGATGAAACATAACAGTAGAAATGCTGAAATTTTACACTTTTGCAGTGCCTTATTTCCATTATACTCTTAACTTGTAAAGTTTCTACTTAGCTAAGAGCTAGAATGGAGAATCTGCTAGAATCTGTGAATTAATCCCATTGAAATACATTTTTGTTGCTGTACTACTCCATACTAAACAGACTCCATAGTAAACTTAAATTGTCCCACAGTTTATTCTCTTGCACAGCCAGTGCTTGCCAAGTTAATTCATGCCAGATTTTCCAAACAGCTTGAAGATTTAATGAGATATATGGTGACCGGACCTATCTTTGCTCATGATATGCCAGTCTTCTCTTTTTTCAGTGGTAATGGACTTACACTGAATATTCTTGTGGTTTGGAGGTAGTGGATTTGATCTGGAGCATTGGATGTAGTTGTTTTATGAAAGCAATTATTTAAAAAGGATTCCTAAAAAAATACCCAAAATATAATGCACTTTTTTTCATATCTACATTTCAAAATAATTGGAGACATTCTAAAGAAATCCTATAAATAAATACACATGATTAATGCTGCATAAAAGTATGATGAAGGTCTGATTTTGGATTGCATCTGGGTATCTTGCACTAGAAATTTGCTGACAGCTGCACAGATCTTGTGTTTCTCAGATCCTCTTCTCTCACCTCTCTTTCATTCCTAAGTACCAGACAACAACAGGAAAGCTTAAAAACTGCAACCTCAGGCACCTTCAATGCCATACCCAGCAAATTACCCCAAAGTCAGGACAGTCCAGCAGTGCAGAGCCAGAAACTGTTCAGTAAATGCCAACTTGTTCCTTCCTGTGATTTTTATGTAAAACGAGGATGCACACCCACACCACCCTACTCCCAGTCCCTGGATCTGGTGTCTGAAGCCCTTTCATTATTTTACACAACGTTTCATTTTACAGCAGAACAATCTGTTGGAGCAGATTGGCAGAGCTGTGACCAGGCGTAGAAACGACCACGGGAGTGGAGGAGTCATAAAGTTTAGCAGCCATTTAGATCAGGTTCAGGAGATGTTAGCAGATGTTGAGCAGTTTCGCAAATTCCTGCAGAAAGGCTCTTTGATTGTTAGAAAATGGAGCTAAATGTTGCTCAGGAGTGATTCAGATGTGTTAGGCGGGTAATCCTATCAGCCAGAAAGGAAGTATTAATTTTGCACAAATGATTGTTATTTTCATTTCTTCATTTTCAGAAGTGTTCTATTAAATAGTTCTGTAAGGATCTGAACTACTTTTCTTGGTATTAATAATTACTGTAGTTACCAAATTTAAAAAGTCTTTTAATAGGGAAAAAAAAAATTTGGATGAGTGTGTGTGTGTTTTTCTTCCCAAATGTTAGAGATTATTTACACAGTGGTAGCTGTAAGTAGAATATGACAGTGCCTGAGTGAATCATGCTGTGCCTGCATAATGCCTACCTCATCCTTTCTCCTTAAATGTAACAGCCAGAGAACAGTGCTCTGACACTTCTGAAGAGTGTAACCAGTAACTGAGCTTGTAAAAGAAATGAGAGGTGATATTTGATAAGCACAGCTTTGTCCTGAATGCTTGACAGGTTTCTCAAGGGAAGTTTGAGTGCCTGGAAGCCTTTACAGAAGAGCAGCATTTTTTATTCCTCTCCCATTTCTTCATCCCTGCAACATATAGTGCCTCATCCTCCCAGTTCACGCTCTTTTGAGGGAAATATCTTTATCTTGTGCCCTTAATTCATTAGCATTTTAGGTGTTACACGTGGTAAAAGACATAATCCTCTTAGAGAGGTACTTCATTGGACATGACTGTCAGAGGCTTGAGCTGTCTTGAGTGGGATATCTTGCCAGTGTTTCTTCTTCCTGGGGCACATATCTTCCACAGCTGCTTCAGAGTGAAATTTCTATTTCCATTTTTCAGTCACCCCCTGGTAAGGACCCTTCTGTGTCCTGCTCTGCATGCACTTCGGGAGATTAAATTTTTTCCTTACTCTCTGCTTATTACTGAATTTACAAGGAACGATTGAAGGCAGGCCCATTTCTGATGTGTTTTCAAATGCTCTAATGATCCATATCCATATCACCAGTCCTGCTCTGAGGCTGCTGAAGATGCATCACACTTTGTAGTTCAGTTAAGTTGAGCAAACCTAATTTCTGTAAAGAAAGGGACCTCAATTATTGCAGAAGGACTACTTTGCTACCTTCTTACCTCACACACAAGGAATTAAATGTATAAATGCTTTGAAAACACAGAATAGCTTCAAATATTGCAAGGAACTCTGCCACAACTAAAATTTTACAAAAGAAGCATACAGTGCTCTGAGCTGTAATATTTCTCACACAGCTGCTGTCTTTGATGGAGAAGTGGGAAGGTGAGGCTGAGCTCATGTGGATTTGTCAAGCTTTTGGTTTTGGTTTGTTTTTCTGTTTTTAAATGCCATCAGAAACTAGCACTGATTATGCCAACTGTGCACTCTCCAGATGATGTTTGTCCTTCCAGATATAGCAGGCTGTATGGCTAAATTTATGATTTTTAAAAAGAAGTCCTTAGCACCAGCTCTTTGGATTCCATTTTACATCCATTCTCTCATTTCAACATATTTTTTCATCAATGCCACATTTTCCAATAATTGATTATGTTTAAGGAGTAGCAAAGTTGGAATACCAAAAATGTTTTGTACCACACCATCCTTGCATAATGCTGAATGTACAAAACAGACCCCTGGAAAAATAGCTTGTAATACAAGTCTGGAATGGAGTGCAAGTCTTATTAATCATCCAGAATTGTGCTCAGAAAGGAAAAGGGCAGTGCTTAATACTGATACTGCAAATAGCAGAATCTTGATTAAATATGAATATGAATGGAAATGAATCAGCTGAGCAGTATCAGGCAAAAGATATTTTGAGTCTGCTGCTATTTGTTCATGAAGTGGAAAGAAAATAGCTGAAGAAGGACAGGAATATTTGAAGGAAAGGGGAGAAGAGTGAACAGAGTAGTTGGAACTGCATTTATCAAAAGTGCTTCTGTATAACTACATTTTAATTTAAAAGTCTGTATGAGGTGTGTGTTCCTAATAGAAAAGCATCTCTGTCGTAAATACAGTTTATTAAATGTGATTCTGTAGTAGTGATATTTCTCTAACAGGAGAAATTAACTTGAACCACCTGAAGTTTGTGGTCATCCGGTCAAGGATGAAAGAGGTTTAAGGTTTTTTGTGGGGGAACTTTTATTGTTTCAATATAACTATATTTAAATATGGTGGATTTGTGAGTGTTTGTTGATGTGAATCAAATACTTTTTTGTTAACTAGCGAGATGGCGCTCCCAGCATTTTTATAACTTATGGTCACTGATTCTCCTGTAAAGAAGCAAATGTTCTTTTCTTGTTTCAAGAGCCTGTTTGTGTGCAGCCAGGTCATTTTTTATTTGGTTTCTGTTTAAAATGGCTGATCGCTTGCACAGAGTAAGGAAAACCTGCTTCACATGAAGAATATCTTACTTTATGGAATTCTTTGTTGCATCAGTACAGCATTCACAGCTTTTTGCCTGGTGTCTGTCTTTTCTAGCCATAAAGTTTATTTAAAATCAGATCTCAGGGCAAGTGCTCATGCATTCAATATCTGTAAGATAAAATCTTTTACCCAGAAATATGGTCTTTGTTCTCTGTTCTCTAATGTTTAGTAGATCATCAGTACCATTTGAGGTTTTTCAGCCTGTGACAAAAGCTCCACCACATACTATTAATTTTATTTAACATCCCCTAGCAGGCTCTTCAGGGTAGTTGGTCACACAGACTTGAAAATCCATCAGAAGTTCACCCAGAAAGGAAGGCATTGTGCTTGTGTGCTTGAAGGGCTTCCAACCCTTCTTTATCTTGCAGGTGTCTGGAGTGTTCCCCAGTAGATAGATTCCCCCCAAATGATCAAGTCTGTATTTTCCTTTGCTGTGTTCCAGACAAAGAGCTCACGTCCCTCTCTGGTGCTGGTCTGCACACAGAAATGTGGTGTCCTGTGTTAGACCTAAATATCCCCTGACTCTCAGAGACATAAAAGCCTGTGAATTTAAGTGTGGTGAGGAATTGATGTCCAGTGATAAAAATAAGCATAAATGGGGTAAAAGACACATGAAAAAGCTTTTTGTCACAGTTTAATATTCTTAATATTCTTTTGATCAGGTGCTTGCTATGAACTGTAGGGTGAACTTTCTTTCCAATTCCCTATGGAATCTGTCTTGACATCTGCCTGTGTACCCATTATGGCACTGGTGCACTGCGAAAGGCTGCCTGAGTCTGTAGGTACATATGGATTTATTTTCTCCCTCCCTCTGGCAGGGGGAACTGAGAAAGGCAGCACTTCTGTAGCACTGGGCCAGCACCAGAAGTGATTCCTGTTTCTCCAGCAGCTGACTTGTGAAGTGATGTGGCAGAAGGGATGCAGGCTTGTCATTTAGCATTATCTCAAACTGTAGCTGCTGTGATGTGCTGCTTTTAGACGTGCCTTAACTTCGAGAAGTGACTTCCCAAAGAAGGTCAGGGAGTGCTCTGTGCACGCTGCTCCAGTGAATCCTTAACTAAACCAGCTGGAGGGCTCCATCCTTCAGAGACAAACCACACCGAAACAACAGCAGAGACCCTTCAGTCTTCTTGCTGCACGCAGGCTTTGCTTTATTCTGTCAAAAAGTGGCCTGACTGATAGGGCTGAAGATATCTGACAGAGTGCCTAAGCCATTAGAACCGTCTGGGTCATAAAATTTACATCAGAGCCGGAGTAATGCTGCTGTAAATGTGAAGCGACACACCACACAGCCAACGCTCATGCAGAAGGATTCTCTGATGCAGTGACGGAGTGTGACCTTCCTTGAGGCAAGCTGCTTCCTGAGTGAGAGCTGGAAAATACTGTCTGCTGCTCATGATACGTGGCTGGTCTTAGGAGGAACGTGACATCAGCTTGTCCGCAGCTTGACTTGCAAAAAATCCAGGGGTTTGGCTTTGGGAGATGATACTTTAAAAATGAGGAAGGGAATTCTAGATGCTTCCAGAAGGAGAATAGCAGCAGTAGTGTAATACTTTGTAAATGAAACATAAAATATTTAATGTGTATCAATATAAACATTCCATAATATTTTAAAATACAAATAGATGATAATAGCATTAACTCAATAGGGTAATATGAGTTCATTCCTCTGTGTGTGTTATGCTTGTTTTCTCTGGCATACACTTGCATTTCTGTTAGCACACATTTGTTTGTGTGAAACTCTGAAGTGTGAATAAAGCCCAAAAGATCATTTGAATATTTGCTGTGTGGCCATATGTGCCCGCTGCCATAGACACACAATGTTTAGATGCAGAAAAATGTCATTTTTACTTGTTTTCCCCTCCACTCACAAAAGCACAGTTTGAAGAGGGCAAAGTGTTGGATATCTGAGAAGATACTACTCTCCTCGCGATGGTTTTGAACATAAAACAGGTGGTGATACACTTGTCTGTGTTTCATCTTCACCATTATTTTCTAATCTGTCTATAAAAATAGCTGTTATATATTTAAAAGGAAATAAGTATATGGATTCATTTACCAGACAAAAGAAAGGCTAACTTTAACATTTATTTAGGTCACTTCCTCCTTGTCGTAGAGCAGGCACAGTTCTGCAGTGAATGGAAACTGCATGTGCCAAGTTCCACAGTTTGTACTTCATAATACAGAGTTACTTTTAATGTATTACCAAAACAACTTCAAGTTTTGAAATCACATTCTCAGCCAAGTTTAAAGAGGTTTTTTGGTTTTTGGTTTTTTTTGTCAAATGAAGATTAAATGCTACCCCATGTTTTTGTTGTCTAGCTCACTTGAGAGTTTTGCTGAAGATTTTGCTCTGTGGTAATGAATAAGATGATACTGAAATTACAAATATGGCACTGGGCCTAAGGAGTAGATGTTGAGTTAATATATACAACAGTGATAAATTATCCTAGAATCAATAAATGGTCACATAGTTGCTCAAGTGTAGTAGATTCTTAAGCTTTTAACTAGAAAAAGGTTAAGAAATATTAGTTCCAAATTATTAATATCTTCCCTTTTTTTTTTTTTTTTTGCTTGTTACATTCAATCAGTTCCAAAATGTTTGGCTAGCACTTGCACATACCAGAATGGAATGACATGAATCTTAATTTGCTGGGCTAAAGTATCTTTGACAATAAAGAATAAAAACATGTGAAATGAATACAAACCATTTTAAACCATATTTTTCATTTTAGTTCAATTACAAAACAGTAAATCTTTGCCATGAGAGAAAAATTTATTTCTCAGACTGAAATGAATATTTTTTTCTATCTTTTCTTTTTGAATTTTTAAAAAATCCTTTGGAATTTAATCTTGTCCTCAAAAATTCATCAAGACATTCCCCTATTGCTGTCATTTGGAAATTTAGTAAGTAGAGTTTATCCCCATCACATATCTGTTGCTTGCAAGGGATTCTTGAACTGGTGTTAGCACTGGCTTCCCTGCTGGCTGGCAGTGGTAGCAGACAGCCTGGTGGCTTTTTCTTCTGGATAAATACTCAGCTAAATTCAAATATAATATCTAAATATGCTCACTTGCCCTTTTAGGTTGTAAGAATGGCAATAATATTCATTTGCTTAGGATGAAATGGCTCTCTGAAGGGTATCTTCTATTAACAAGACAATATTTGGGAACCGTGTCTTGGTTAACATTGTTTCTAGTTTATTTTTTAATAAATATGGTGTTAGTGAGGCTTACTACTGTGCAAGTTTTAATAAAAAAAAGAAATGCAGAGTCCTGGGCTATGAAACTTGCAGCTTTGATTTCAGTGTATGTGGTGTGATTTCAGTTTTATTTCAGTGAGCACAGTTAAGCTGAATGAATCGTGTCGTGGGCTGCCTACAGCAGGTTGAGAGTTTTGTAAATGCTCTAATTTATTCTGTACCTGTTAAAAATCAAGTTTCAGAAGTAAGGAAGTTCAGTTCTATTCACCTGCACAAACACTGCAGCTCTATAAGATGAAACTTCACAGGTCTTCCCTTCTCCTTGCAGAGCTGTTCTTTAAAGGCTCTTTCTGGCGCAAGCTATTACTGTAAACTCTTCAATCTCCTTTATCTGCAGTAAATGGGCCTTTTGCATCAATTATTTTTTCCTGATTGAAAAAAGGGACATTATAATCACTCCTTGTAACAAATGTACGACAGAACTATCGATTTCTGGAAGAGCAGCGATTACTGCTCCTGCAGGAAGAAGGCTTGGTAAATGTATGCAACTGTGCATGAAAACCTCCTGCCTGTCCAGCAGCACAGTCTGATAAATTCCTGATTGTTTGTGCATGGCCTGCAGCCATCTCAGGCTGCAGCTTATTTATATTTCTTCCCCTTCGAAGCCCAGCCCCACAAAATATCTGTGTATTATTCTGCACACCCAGTATCAGTACCGCTGATGATATCGGCCTTCAGTCTGTGTTACTTTGCTGCAGGTGTAGGTTACAGGGTTAACACTTCTGTGGCTATTTTTTTTTCCACTTCCCACTCTCTTCAAGAATATTATAGTTGTTGGCTGTCACCTAAATCCAAGATTTACTTTTTCCCTGCCCCACAGGCAGTGTTGTAAGTGGAACATGAAGTGGGATTAATAACATATTCTAATGTGTTACCTGCTGTGATCAGAGCACTCATAGAAATGTGAGTCTCGCAGGGGCCTCCAGAGGTTATTTAATTCAGCTGCTGGCAGTAATGCAGGGTGTACTGTACTTCATACATACCCTGCAAGATGTGTAAAGTTTTGAAAAATTTCACTGAAGGAGACAACGAGCTTCCTACAGCTGCCTTTCATCATTGCCAGGCTGGGAGAGCTTTGCCTGATACTTACCTTGATTCCCTTTGTTACAGTTTAAGCTGCTTTTTTGTTTTGTACATCATCATCATCTATGGGATGGCATTCTCTTTATCACACAGCAGGATGGAGGCTTTTATTCCTTGTCTGTCCCTCTTCTTTTTCTATCCTGCTAACCCCATTCCTTCAGTTTCACATTCTATTTTTTTAATTTCACCTCATTCTTCTTACTTCCTTTCAGGCTGCATTTTTGTGGGGGAGTTTTTGGGTTAGTTTTTGGTTGTGGGTTTTGGGGTTTTTTTGCCTACTTTTGGAAAGTGTACATTTATACATTCTGAATTGTTTTTAATTTAGTTCATTCACCTTATGTTTTATTCCAGTTACTGCACAAGCAAATGAAGAAGTTGAGTTTAAAATGTGCAATAAATGTTGTTGTCAAACAGCATTACCCAACAATAACATTCTAGAGACACGTTCCCTCTCTTTTTATTTTAAATGAACTTGGATTTGAAAGATACCCATGTACATAAGATATTAAAGATGACTTAATTTATTTTGCAGATATTAAGGTTTTGATTAATTGCACAGCCTGCAAGTATATGATTCATAAGTGTCTATAGACAGGGACGATGTAAAAACATGTCTGGGCAAGCAAATGATACCTGATTGACTTTGAATATTTTAATCACATCTGTGTTTAATATCACATGTGTGTGCATGTCTGTATAAAATGATTTGAATTCCATCTGTGCCCTATTATGCCAATCAGCCAGTGGATGCCTCTAAAGACTGTGGTTGTAGAGGGCAGAAGTTGAATGTGACACATGGAAGAAATGACAGATAAAAGTTTAATATTCCTTAAAATGCCTTTAAGTGCTGCAACCCTTAAAAGCACAGGTCTCTAAGTACTCCATTAGAAATGGAGTATGAACTGTAAATTGTCTCGAAACAGTCCTGTGGTTAATGCTGCTGGAGTTTGTAAAGAAGTTGCAGAGTGTGACCAGGTGATGCCTTGGCCTCAGAAGGTCTTTCTGAAGTGGAGAGAATGAGTGTGCCAAGTGTGGGAATGGTTCATTTGCATGGCACAAGCTTGTGAATAACACAGGTGTTTAGCCATTATTTAGAGTGGATTTTCTTAACACATTGGATTCCTACTTACCTCACTAGACCAGCAGATAATAATCATTAAAGAGTAGATTTCAAATTACTTGAATCCATGAGGTCAGGAAAATGACTTCCCTTCTCATTTCTGCATTTCTGTCAATGTAGCCATCTCAGCAATGATGGTTGAAAGTTTTCCACATTGTTTTTAATTTATTCTTTTCAATGCAGTCATATCTAAATCAGAAATGCTGCATAAATATATTATCTTCCTTGTATTCACCCAGTCAAATCAGTCCAGTGTCTCTATATGGATCTGGCAGGTTTGTTGTCATTTCTGATGAAATTATTTGAGAAATTCTACTTGAATTTTGAGCAGATTATTAGCTGCATTTGGAGAACTGGTAGCTGGCAAGTAAATAATTTGCTTTGCCTATTATCCACATTTTGGTCTGGGCAGTTGATAGGCAAGGAAAACCAAAGGTTTTCAAAGTTGAATTGCTTTCAGTAGTCTAAGATTTTACGCAGAAAAAGAAGAATTTGCTCCAAACATAGGAGGGGGAGACGTGTCTCTCCATGAGCAAATCTGGAGAAACCATCTGTCACTGAGGTGGCTTTGAAAATTGCTTCTAGCCAAGTATGTAAGAGGTCTCTCATCACTCCCAGCTCTTCAAGCCACCCTCACTTGCTCAGAGACTCTCTCAGGAACCCTTCACGTTCTGTATCATCTGTCAGTGGAATTTCGCAGATCTGTAACAATAATGTTGCATTTTTTCAGGTTTGTACCAAAAGGCTACATTTTATAAGTGCTAAAGTGTGTTTTCCTGTTGGATATGTACAAACAGCCCAAGTGAATTCTCACAAGATACTGGCACCCTGAAGTATTTCTAATGCTACAGCCCATCAGTGATAAAGCCTATTCAAAATTTGTTTACTCAGTTTAATTCTACCACCCATTTTAATTGTGCTCAAATATCTCTAATGAGGAGAGATCTATTAAAGTGAGATGGCTGATGCCTTTCATTCATGGTCTCATAAGTATATGTATTAAAGGAAGTTACTCAAGTCTTTTGGGAAAAAGTCCAAATCGTGATGTTTTGGCAATTGTGTCACCTCCGATAGTACTTATTCTACTTAGATGATGATAGTACCCATTAAAATGAGAGCACAGCACACATGAAAAGAAAATATTCCCTACCATTTACTGTTTTGAATGAAGAGGAGAGTAATAAAAATTATGCTGAAATTTGGCCTGCTTTTAATTGCCCTGCAGTGCACAGCAATTGATAGCTAAAGTGCTAATTATTTTTAATGTAATTACATTTAATTATCATAATTGCTACTCATATCTCCTGTCCTAATAGAGAGATGTTAAGGGCCTTATTCACAGAACTGTTATGTTCCCATCATGCAGGGAAGAAATGAATAGGGAATGTAATGTGGATTGTGAGACAAACAGTCCCAGTGATTGCTTCTTTTGGGGACTACAATCTGCAATAGGTGTCCATTGCAGTGTGAAACTGAGATCAGCTTTTCAGAACTCTGCCTGTGGCTTTTCCTCTTGGCCTGTGCAAATGGAAGTACAGAAACTGGGAACAGACACCAGATACTCCTATTTCTGGTCTTAAATTTTATCCAAAAAGTATCCCTCCCACCACCACCACTTCAAAAAAGAATCAGCAATTACACTCATGATTGCAATTAAAGCAGTGATTAAACATGATCTGTGCTGATTGACTTGTAACATTCACCAAGTTTTTTGTTAAATCAGTATCCAGAACATGCAGTTAAGTTAAAATGTTCCCTATTTCTGGTGTTAGAGCAGATGTTCCGTGTTTTATCATAAAACCTACGGAAGTGGGATGTATATCAATGATGTTCATATTCCATACACTATATAAGGAAATTTGTTTTCTTTTTAAGAAGGACTAACTAAATATTCAGAAGTAGTCACTGGATTTTTGCCTGCCTATAGGCATACCTGAATTATTTCCTCCCAGAAACTTAATAGGTCATGGTGCTTGATGTGACTGAAATTCAGCACTGGGTCATTATTCAGAGCCTTTTGCACTTTGATGTTCATGATAGCTAAATAGTAGGTACAGGATTCTTTGAGGGGATCAAGGTCTTTTGTGGAAAGACTGAAAACTATAAAATCAAGTGGATATTGACATATAGCATTAAAACTTCAAAAAGCTTTAAAATCCAGTGGCAAAAAGAGTGTGCATAGTGGAATGACAGATGGAAATAAGCTGTGCTGGAGCAAGGCAGCACGTACACAGCTGCCTTTCTGTGCTGGGCAGAAGTGGTGCTTGTGCTTCGCTGTGCTTCCGATGGATCTGAGATGTGAGAAAGTACACAAGTGTATTCATTTTCTTTTCAACTCTTTCATCAAGTGAGCTAAATCCCCATGAAGCAGAGCATCACTGCAAATCTGATGATGGATTGCCATTAGTACTTCATCAGTAATTAGAATGGGGGGGGATTGAATTCATTTGTTCAAGCCTTGTACTAATTAAACGATTATGAACCGAAGAACCATCAGAAAAGAACAGTTGTGTTTTAAAACCAGAGCTCCAAATGTCGTGTGATGGGAATGTGGCCAGTTTGCAATGAGGGAACCAGCCACAACAGATCCAGAAAGTGTCATTTTGTATTTGTTGGCATGGAGAGGATGTGCTTAGCAGTGTGAGTCTAGACATTTTTTCTGGATTTATAGTTTCGTTTGGAATAGTTTAGTCAAGTTCAAAACTGTTCAAACTGAGTTTATGTGCAGTACCAAAATCTAATTTATGTTTGCATGCATAGAATGGGGTGTAATGCTCAATAGTAACTTACATTCTTCAGTATAGGCACTGTGAGATTATGCTTCTTTGTAAAGGCATAATTGCTACATACTGGATACCCGGAGCTATAATTGCTCTCTGTGGCTTTATATATGTCATTGTTACGTAGTATAATTCCTGAAGTCTTCAAACCAGGGTATTTTTAGGAAGCTGATTTTACTTTAATAGGATGTGCTTTCTTTTTGTGGTAAAATGCATATAGGCTGATAATGTATTTCTTGTATAGTCTTGAGATTATTAAAAAGGAAAGAACTGAGGAAAAGGGGGAAAAAAACCATAATGAGTGAAATTGGGAGCAGGATGTAATGGAAAAACGGGTGACATGGCTGTGAAGAAAACAAGGAGGAAACACTGTCTTTTCAAGGATAGGAATTTTGAGGTGCAGGACTCCCAAAAGGGAGGACACTAACTGCAGATAGTCTGAGGAGGGCTTTGAATATCTGTTTCTTTAGGTGTTATACCAATCTCGTAAAAACTGATAATTAATTTCTTCTCGGTGTTCTCTTAATGACAAACTGGAAGGAGCACAAGCTATCAGTTTCTCATTATAGCATTACAGTGAATTCTCTCAGTACGTTGTATAAACACAGACATCAAACTATACTTTGCCAAATGTCTTCCTTTTATCCGGAAAATTTTACCCCCAATCTTAGATTGTTTTGCCTTCATTTTCCAGTATACAGTCTTTCTCCAGGCAAAGAGACAATTCAGTCTTGGATTGCATTCAAGTTGTCACCAAAATAAACTCTGAAGAGTCACAGTTCTGTGAACTTTCATACAACTGCAAGTGCGGTTCTTGTATGATTCCTGAAGTACCTTTTCTGCTCAGCAGTGTCTCTTCCAGTTCAAATTACTTGCAATTCAGTTACTTTTTTTCCCCGATTCTGCAAGAGACCTGAGAGTCCCTGATTATACAAGAGACATCCAAAGTCTAACACTTTTGAAACAGCTATGGATTTTTGTAGTTCTTCTGCTTTCCTTGTCTGTTTCCTAACCTTTGAGCAGAAGTTATCTGCACACTGACATCCAAGAATTGCCTACACAGTAGATATGTCTACAACTGTCTCCTGCACAGTGTATGGTTGATCTTTCAGTGTGTATCCAGTGGCTCTTCCAGCCCATCTTACCCCCATCATTGGGTTCTTAGAATAAAATTTGCAATGACACCTAGGACTTGCAGTCCTCCCAAGGAGAGGAGTTGCTGGGACTTGCACTTCAGCAGTTATAGATCTTCTGTCTCATGAAACTGGGTTCTTTGCAGGTGATATTTCAGCTGTGGCACTGCAAAGCTCTTTCTGCCAAAGGAAAATCTGTAGCAGGAAGTAGATAAAATAATTGGAACCTGAGGAGATTGGTAACAGATTTTTCTTTCTTGGCATTCAGTAGGTATGGGAGATGGATATGAGTGTTTCAGCAATCTTCATTGCTTTGAAGGTGTGATTCTGAAAGTTCTTGGGCTGAAATTGGAAAGATTTTTTTCTTTTTCGCAATCAGAGTTAATCTCCATGCATATTCTCCTGCACAAGTACAGACCAAGGGAGCAGCAGATGAGTTGGGAGAGGGCAGTGTTAAAACACCCGGGGCAGTGCTGGTGCCTGGGCCAACTTGCCATAAATGCTGCAGCTGCATCTGAGTCCTGGTGTTACATCTGAAATAAGACAACTTAGTAAATGTTTTTACTGTTCCTTTTTCACCTTGTTGTACCATGCTGTTATATTTCACTTGTTTTAATTAAATTAATTTCTCACTGAAATGAATTTTCCAAATCCTAATGAGCACTCCCTGATTCACCCTTTTTTTTTTTTCCAAGTGACAGATTTAACATTTGGTCCAAAAAAGCCCCCTCATAGATAAAAAGATAAAAGGCTAATTTTTTAATAGAAATTAGGCTACTCTAAATCTCTGAGAATAATTAAAAATCTAGTTGACCTATGAATATTTATAAAAGTGTTAATTAAGGGATGTGTGAGTGAATCCACCTTGCTGTGTCATGCAGTCATTAACCCTAGCAACTCCCAGATGTTCATTGTGTCAGTGTTTAGGACAAGCCACAATTCCACTGTATTTTACCAGTTTGAGGAGGGCTTCCCAAGGTGATGTTTAAATCTCTGTTTTGCCAAAGGGTGTAGGACAGGCTGAAATGTGTCCTCCAAGCCAAAGTGTTTGGAGCTTCAGTGTTTTCACCAGTGTAGCTGTAAGGGGTGATGCTATGAACCCAACCATTCCTTGAAGAAAAAAAGCATTTTTCAAAATTGTATTTTTCAGTTATCCTGTTTATTGGACTTGATTCAGGAACTTTGCATCTCTCTTTTAAAAATGCCCAATTAGTGATAAATGAGTGTAATAAGGGAGAGGCTTACTGTGTCTATTCTGTAATATTAATTAAAAAAAAATCTGGGATTTTGTGCATTATTTTTCTGAAATTACCCAATTAATAACTTTTAAGCATCTTAGTGAATTAGGATGCTTTTCTCTAATGTAGCCCTTAATTTGTGTGGGCTGAGGGATTGGCTTCAGACGTGCAAGAGCGTTCTGCTCCTCCTGATGTGCGTCCCACTCTTCTGTCAAATGACACATGGTGGGATATTTGCAAGGTGTCTTGGTTTTAAAAGACAGGTGTCTGCTAAGGAAGGCAGGAGCCTCCCTTGGAATGGAAAATGTAACCCCCTTCCCTCCAAGTTATTACAAATTTGAAATTAAGGGGCTTTCAGGCAAAGATATGAGAAATAGGAATAACAGTTCTTTACTAATATATATAACAAGGCAATAATACAGAAACACTGGCTTAAGCTGACAGAGTCAGGATACGACCTGATACCCTCCCGGGCAGGGTGGTTGGTAGCAGTCCCATTAAGGGGTGGCTGCAGTCCTCTTTGAAGTGGTAGACGTGGTTCTGTCAAACCTGTAGAAGGGTCTGGTCTTCCTCTGAAGGTCCAGTGGTGGTTATGCAGCTCTTGTCCTCTGGGAATCCAGGAGATAAGGGCTGACTGCGGTGTTCCAAACCTCAGATTATGTCCAGGTAGGAACGCTTGGTTCCTCCCCTGGGCAGAGCATTTCACAGTGGGATGATGTAATTTTATGAGTCATGCAGTGAGGCTTGATGGCCCATTGACAGAAAAATATCTCTCCAGAGGGAGTTATCAGGGATGTGTCATGGAAGAGACAAAGAGCACTGCCCCATCTGGTTTTAACAGCTGGTGATAGAATCCATACTTTTGGTTACATCTTACATTGTAACCTAAGACACGAGGCAAGAAGGGGTAGAAGAAAAGGAGAATGGGTGAAAGAAGAGTTCTCAAAAATGAGCACTGACTTTTTTTTTTTTTTCAGTGCCAAGGCATAACATTGATTGTGTTATTTTTTGCTTTAGTCTGATCTTGGAATACACCTGTGGCACATTACCTGAAAGGTGACAACTATTCTGTATTATGGAATAAAAGTTAGTAAAGTATATGTGTGTCTTCCCCATTGCACTACAATTCTGAATTAAAAGGAACTAATATTAGAATATAGCACTTTTCCCTTTTTTTCCCTTTTTTTTTTTTTTGAGTTCACATAACATCATTTTAAGAAAAGTTTTAACTGTAAAAGTATGCAGGACCTCTTAGAACAGTGGCAATCTAATCCTCAGGCTACATGGAAGTAATGGAAGTCAGAGATGAAAAAACCCCTTTTCATACATCACCTTGCATATCAGCAGTGGAAAGCCTTGCTGCTTTCTGTGTCTGCAAAACCTGGATTTAAAAGAGCTTAAATGGCACATGGCTGACTCCTGAGATGCTAGCATAAAAAACCAACATTAAATGTCACCTGTCAAGACACAGGAATTTGGCTCCAGTGCGATGCCAGCTGTGCTGGCTCCACATGAGTGCTGCCCAGCTGCTGAGGTCAGGTTAGAGCAGCTGCTTCCCTGCCAGGTGCTCAACAGGTCCTGGAGGGTTGGATGAGCTGCTTTCAGAAACACCTGCAGGTACCTGCAGCTTTCACAGAGCAGCTGGACAGGGCTAATGAAGGAACTGCATTAATTAAGCAACCTCTTTCCTGTTTTGTGGTTTATGGGGTGGCCAACAAGTGATGGAGATTGCTGGGAATCGACAAGGTTGAGGTAGGTGTGGGGTGTCCTGGACTGGAGTGTTTCCCCTCTCCTCCTTTTCCAAGTCTCTCCAAGGCTTTCCAGCAGGAGGAGGGAGGTGCAGCTTCCCTTGGTGGGGCTGGCTGGAGGGAGGAATGCTGCTTGCTGAGGTAAAGACAAGGTGGGAGTCCTCTGGATGAGGGGGAGCTGAAAAAAGCAGGTCTGTGTTTTGTGTGTCCTCAAGTTAAAGACCAGACTTGACAACCCCTCCAGTCATGTACCAAATATCACTTATTTCCCTCCTGAAACAACATATTTCTCAATTTTTTGCATTTTTTCCCTTCACACTCAGCATTCTGTCACTTGTGCCAAACCCTTGTGTATCACACAACTTATATTGAGGAGGCTTATTTAAATTAAAGTTGTTTTATTAAACTACCTTTCCTTCAGTGTTCACTGACAGTGTTCCCTACCATTACAAGATATATTGGAAGCAATAAAGGAACGCTTTGTCAAAGGAGAAAGATCTACTAGTACTTAAATTTTATTAGGTTTTATTAAAATTAAGTATGGCTGGGTCTGTTTTGGTGACTTACCTACATACTGGAAACCTGGGATTCTGCCCAGACTGATGAAAAATATTGAAGTTCACAATCAGCTGTTTTCCCTTAAAGGGCATAAACAATTCAAAAGGATTTAAACTGACGTTTAAATGTCAGACTAATTATCCCACTGTGGTCATGCTCCCAGAGGAGACTGAATCTCTGCAAGGCAAAACCCAAAGCTTTTATTTCCATACTTACCGTTTTTTTCCCTAAAACTATCTTGCAATAAGCATTATTTTTCAAGTTAACAGATATTCTAAACAAGTTTTTAAAAAATAGAAGTTTCAAGTATATCTTTGGCAGTAACCACCTGGGGCTATTTCTTCTCTTGTTTAAATTTTAAGCTTTGAAGTGTACTAGGGTTTCATTTTTTTCAAGTTATACTTTTGAAATAGGGTGGGTATGGTGTGAAAATTAATTTCAAAATAGTTATCTTTTTTAGCTAAAACCCCCTTTAAAAAAAAAAAAAAAGAAAATTAAAAGAAAATTCTCTGAGAATTCCTACATTTTGCTTTTTGCATTTCAGAAAGGATACTTCTGAGTATAGACACTGGGATGTTAAGCTTACCTCCAATGAGAGCAGTTGAAAGTGGTTTCAGGAAAGGCATCTAATGATGATCTGGTAGAGAATAAACATCTCAAACTGAGAGAAAGAGATAAACAAAAGGCAAATTAGTAGCTAATAACACTTAGTGCTGGCCAAATACTTTGTGTTTTTAAATGTGTGTGGGTTTTTGTTCTGTCATTAGCATCAGAGCTAAACACATTTTAACAAAATTGCCTTCTTGGGGGTTTTTCTGTCTGTTTATTTTAAAGGTGGTGTTGGAAGAGCAGATGAGTGCATGGTAAACTAGGCCAGGATTTTTATGTAGTAATCATATTAGAAAACTAATAATCAGGTAAAAATATAATGAGCTATTTTTTAAGATGCAACTCATTTGTAGTCATTTCAGTATGTGGCTTTTCAGAGGGACTCTGATTGCTGACTTGTGTTAATGGGGAGGAATTATTCCAGTGAATTGAAGGCAAAAGCCAACAGGTGTAATCCTTAATTCAGAATAATCTTTGTTAATACTGAGATGCCTATTTTCAGAACACCGCCAATACAGCCTCCTTGTTTGCCAAAATAACAGGTTCATTTCTGAGAACGTTTCTTAAAATAAACATTATTCTGTTAACACGAACTTTAGGACTCTCAGCTGAAGGCACATTTCTAAAGCAACAGGGGTTTTTTAAAGCATTAACACTGAGATTGGGACTAGGGGCATTAAATTTGTTTCTGCAAAAGGCTGTGCTTATATTGCAGTCAATATAATGGGAATAGGTTATAATACTTGAAAATTATTGTAAAAGTACAATATGTTTATTCTTTCATAAACTACTTCTCTTTGTAATTCTGTTGGGCAGCTCATGAAGTATCTTCCCACATCAGTGTTGCTTTATGATAAGGTTTTGTTCCGCTTTATTTGTTCAGGAGTTGTCATTAAGGAATCCAAAATTAGGGTTGTGCCTATGAGAAACTGAAACAAATTTATTTTCTCCTTATAATTAAGCTATTTATGTTAAAGGTGTGAATTGTCTGAATTGTCATTTACACTTACTAATAAAATAGCATTTACTGATTAATGCATTTAATGATCCCAGACAGTTTAGAGGCTCAATTATTAAAATTATCTCTAAAATTAAGTGAATATTTAAAAGGTGGTTTTGACTTGCCTAAATTTAGCCAGAGAGCTGGGTTTTATTCCTCTAGATTAAATCAATTCTGATGGCCAGCCTTGTATTATTAATTTTTTTAAAATGTGCAATGTTTTTATGCAGGGGATGGTGAATTTTCTCTAAACTCTAAATCTTAGACTGTCATAATTACTAGATTTTTTTTGTTTGAAGTTTTTTTAATCTGCTTTTGAGATTAGCAGCACCCCAGCTGGGGTAGAATGAGGGAGAGCCCCTGTTCCCAGCATTTCTCATCACCTTGGTAATAACATGGGCTTTTCCTTTGGCTGCAAGCTGAGGGGCACCTTGATTAAACAGGGAAATGAAACCACTACAATTACTAAATTACTGACATGAACAAAGTCACTCTGGTGACTCCCAGTTAGTGCCCTGCCAGCCACAGGAACCTCACAGCTCATTTCCAGCCTGGTTTTGTAGCCCAGCTTTCCAATTGCTCCTCATGGGGTGTCCATGCTGGGAGAGGCTGAAGGAGGTGCAGGTCCCTCAGTCGCTTGCTGGAGAGGGTAAAGAACTTTGAAGGTACCTTTGCCAGTATTTCCACTATTTTCCTGCTTAAAAAAAAAAAAAAATCCTTCCTCAGTGAAACCCTTTGAAATGGAGAGCTCAGGGTTGCACTGGACTGCAGCAGCTGCTCAATTTGTGTCACTTGGTGGCTTCTGAGCATGGTGGCAGCAGCTGGAATTGGTGAACTTTAAACTCCTGCAGTCTTAAATCAAAAACCTGAGCTGTTTCTTACTTTCTCCCTGGAGTCATGAAGTTGAAAATATAGTAATAAAGTTAAAAATAAAGTTTAAAATTCTGTGGGCTTTTTGTCCCTAAAGATTTCATCTCCATTACTGAGAAAGTTCCAAGTTGCAGTCCATCTGGGTAACTAATGTGATCTTAGTTATGAATACAAAAACCACATAGAACTTGGGTTAGTCGTACAGAACTTTTTTTTTTTTTTGAAGCTTAGCATTTTATTTTAAAGGGTTGGAGGCTTTTTCATTCAACAAAGAGGCATTTTCAGGAACTCTTTTTTATTAGTGAGATTTGCAAAAGATTGATCTCTCAGTGGCATTTATATTAGACTAACATTTTATTAGTTATTTATCAGATGAAATTCTTAGAATCTTAAAACTTTCCCCCTGAGTATCCCTGCTTCATGTTCTAGCTATGAGGGGGAGAAAGTAGTTTAGGATTCATTAAAAATTTCAAACTACCCTGTTTTACTCACATAACTGAATATTTTTAACTTGAAGTAAAAAATAAGACTGTTGGGCAGAAATCAGCAGCAATCCATTCCTCTGTTGATGCAAAATTGATCTTTCCTACCTTTTTGCTTCTCTAAGTCAGAAAAATCTTCCAAAAATTTCTCAACCTATAGATCAGAACATGTTATGTGGTGGTTCACAAAAGTATTGGAAAGAAATAAAAAAATAATGTGGCTAGTAAGATAAAAATTTAGCTATTGCTTCTTTTACAAGTAAGGAAATGGTAAGTGATACAAAGTTTAGCTCTATATCTGCTTTAGTTTGTTCCTGAGGATTTTAATGCCCTGTTTTTTCTTAGCTATTATTTTTAATGTTTAGCTGCTCTGCTTAAACATTGTTTAATTACATCTCTCTGCAGGTTCTCTTGGGTACAGTTTGTCTGATATTCAATATGAATGCATGTGTGGGGATGGCAGCATCTTTATAACTTTTCTCATTCTGTTCTTCTATGGCTGAGTTGAGGGTCTGTCTTTTAAAAGAAAATAGCCAACTGATTGGTGAGAAGACCCGAAATTCAAAATCTGGAAGGCAGGGAACAGATTGCAAATCAAACAGCATTTTCTCTGTCAGTGGAAAAGAGTAACAGAAGGATTTTCAGTTGGAGAAAATCATATGAGTAATGTAAGCAGGATCTGAAATTGCCTGCTATTTAAAACAGAAAGAAAATTACAAGTGCAGTTGGCAGAGCCCACCCTGGCAGCATTATTTCAGAGAGAAGGCCCGAAGAGGCAGATGGATAATGGTGTGTGCGTATATAGATATATATATCATGATATCTCAGCTACAAAACAGACCACTGGTTTGGGTTTTTTTTTGCTCTGCATCTGTACTTGTAAAATTCAGAAAACTTTTGTCATTAAAAACTAATTCAGTAATATTCAGCAAATGGGGCAGCATTCCCCATAGAAATAATTTGTTCATTGACAAAAGGTTTAGCTTTGAAGTGCTTGAAAAGGAACCTCGGGTAGAATTTTTGAAGTAAGCTTCAATCCCTGGCAGGTCGCCAGGAATGGAGAGTGATGGGGGAATCTGCTTGTCCAGTGTTTTTTGAATCCCAAGTGGGGTACTCAGGAAGGCCATATCCCAAAAGATTGCTATGAGTGGTGTTGTTTTGGGAGTTTTTCAGCATGGTCATAAGTACAAATATTTTCCTGCTCTTTCATTGTTTCTTCTTGGCTAAGAGGGTTGGTTCATTTCCAGCAGCTGTATAAGTAAAATAATGTGGGTTACCAGAATGTTCCACAGCCATGTGGCTGCCTGGAAAAGTGGAAAATGGGAGAAAGGAGCTCTAGAGAAAAATTGTAACTGAACACTGAGGTGGAAATACACAACACTGCAAGTTAATTGCCTGTAAAAGTTCATTTTTAAATATTATGTCAGTGATTTAAGCATGTATGTGAAATTCTAAGTATGCACACATAGCTAAAAGCAATAATATTCAAAACAGTAAAGGAAAAAGTAAATTGTGGCTTTTTTCTCTGATGCTGAATTTCAGCCCTGAGAGGATTTTACTGTTAAAATTATAGATTATTGGTGCATTATAGAATAAATGTGAGTCATAATTTGACATGTAGCTCCTGAAGGAACTTGGATGATCTTGGATTACTAACATATTTTTGTGTTCTCAAGCAGAACATTATCTCATGGTGTTGGCCAACTAATTTTTCAGGACTTAGCTTTTCCTGTTTGTTTTAGCAATAACTCTGATTGCACAGAATTTGGCTTCCATAGTGGCCCTTCTAGTTCAGCGTTTCCCCTAAAGAGGGAGAGATCCCTTTCCCTGTCCCACAAAGGCAGTTTACAGATCCTTTTTGTCTGTAATGCCGAGGACCAGTTCCTTCACATCACTGTTACTGGCGTCTGTGAGATGTTAAGACTCTTGAAAAATCAACCTAACAATGCAGAAGCCTGACACCCAAGAGCTGCTTTCTAAGGGTGTGCCAAATCTTATTTTAAATTTGAATTTGTCTATTTAATTTATGTAAGGCTATATAAATAAAATATTTTATAAATAGAAATCTAAAAGTATTTCTATATATAGCAAATCAGAATTGATTTCTCTTCTCCTGCTGGGCACGAAGCACCCACCTTAACTGAGTTTAGGTTCTTAAGTTCTTTTTATGCTGAATGCAGATACTTTCTTACAGTATATGTACACCACACCAAGCTCTTGTAATACTTTTTAAATACACAGATGGATGGCAATGAACAAATTCTATGAGGACTAAACATAAAGTGAATATATAATAATAAAAATATTTTTTTAGAGCATGAGAACATCAGTGTCATTTTAAAAAGCTATTTTTTTTCCATTAGTGGCAATTTCCATTTTCATTTAGGATATTATTGGCAAAAGGAACAGGCCAGGATATGAAGGTTCTTATCTTACATAGTAAAAGGAGTTACTTTATGCAAAGATTTGTAGTACATTGTGTCTTGATGTATGAATATATATTTAGTGTTATTCCAGGATACTCAATCCTGGTTTGGGTGTCAGGACAAATTCTTCTTAGGTAGTTTTTGATCCCGCAGTGCGGTTGTGTGTGTATAGACATAATTGGAACAGGGATCTTTGGAAAGCAGGGCACCTCCTGTCTTTCTGATTGTCCTGATTCAGTCAGGCCAGCGACTGTTTTTTTGGTTTTCTGGTGTTTGGTTTTTTTTTTTTTTAGACAAAGTAGGTGCAATTAGTGAGCTTTAGAATCACTCCTGAATAATGGCAGCAAGGTATTCTAAGTGAAGAGTGCAAGTGAGCGTAGTGTCAGGTTGTTTTTCTTCTGTAGTTGCTAAACAACTGCATCAGATAAAAAACCAACTCGGCAGTAGCAGCCCATGGTATTTGCAGGTGGTGCTTTGCTGTCTGATGAAGAAAAAAGTTTCCTCTTCCCATGCTCAACATTTAAAAGGTGAACACTGAAGGACAGTGAAATAATTGCCAAGGAAAGAATGCAAACCGTTTTGAGATAATAAGCTTTTTAAAATTAATTTCATGGCTGCACTTGTATGCTTATGGCTGGTGAACCATCAAAAGTGCTTTCACACTTCTGGTAAGCTTTATAGCAGTTGCTGTCACTGATGTTAGGAATTAGCTAAAATATTGGAATCTATTGCACAGAATTCCAGCTTTCCTTCAGTCTCAGGCCAATTACTGCAGTACATCAGTGGTTTGAAACATTCATTTCATCACTTTGTTTATACCTAGTGAATATGTAATTACGTAAGAAATAAATAAGTAATGTATGAGCTCACTGTGAGAGGACTGTGAATACTGCAATTGGTGTTTTATGCCAGCAGGGCTGCATGAGGGTTTTCCAAACAGTCACCTTCTGCTACCTTCCCTTCTTCTGTCCTGACTAGGTTGGTTATTTTTAAAACCTTTGAAATCCATGTCAGGATCATATCCTGGGGTCTGGCTTTGGTGGAGAGCACCGACTGCATTTAGGGGTTGTCCAGACACAGCAGCCGAGGGGAGGGCAGTGATGAGCACCAGTGGGGCCAGTAAGAGTGGGTTTAGATGGGGTACAGAAGGATAAAGTTTAAAAATGGACAGAAAGCATGTTGGAGCTAATAGGAAGTGATCTGAGAGAAGAAAATATGGAAGACCTAAGCAGAAGTTTTGCTTTGGGAGCATGAAGCCTCTAAGCACTCAGGTCTCCAAGGAGAAAGAAGTTTGAGGATAAGGGAGAATGGAGAACTTTGGGGAAGAAAACCTTTGTGAAATGCACACTTGGGAGTACTGGAGAAATTCCAGGGAACTCAGTGGCAGAAAATGCTGTAGGATTTCAGCGGTGAGGGAGGGGACAGCCCAAGCCTGGCATGTCTGACTTGGTTTTGAGGCAAGAACTCAGACAATACCGTCAATACAAGACCCTGGAACCCCTTGGAAAATCAACCAAAAAAGAAAGCAACATAAATATTGTAGCCTTACCAAATGCATTCTTACTGTGACACAAGGCTGCTGTGGGTTTTTTCTGCTTTATGTGTCAGTCATGCTTTTAGGGCAGTTGCAGCTATGTGGAGGTGCAAGAACAGGAGGTGGTGCTGCTGCAGAACGATTGTGCTGATAAAGCTGAAACTTTTCTCATTCAGCAAAGTTGCCTTTGTAGCAGCACGTATGGAGGAGAGGAGGGCAGGCAATTTGGATTTCCTCACTGATGCTTGTCAGGTTCTAACCACAAAATCAGTTCTTGTTTCCCTTCTGTTGCCTTTTTAGTTTCTTATATAAATCTTTACTCTTTCCAGTTCTTTTGGTGTTGTAAAAGTCCTTGCAAAGATGAGTCTTCTCTTCCATCAGCTGTTCCAGGCTTCACTAATGGAATCTTTAACCCACACAGTTGGCAAATTTGGCTGTATAGGTCTTGTCGGTAGTTTCCATTATCTTTTTTTTTTTTTTACATCTTTACTATACTTTTCTTCACACCAGGTTCATCTCTTCCTTTCTCTACACAGGCACCTTTTCTCTCTCCTTTTGAAGATGTTGTTCACTTTCCTGCTTCACACAACCACAGACAGTGCCTTTCAACTTGATTTGCTGTCTTACTCAGTTACCAGTTTTCCTGTTGCCATACAGCACTAAACAGTCTATTTTCCTGTGCTTTCCCTTCTCCCAAAAGAAATTTTCTGTATCTACCCCTATTTTATTACTCATTTTGCAATAACCATTATAAGATTAGTAAGCAGCTAAACTTCTGGCCACAAAAGGATAAAACTCAAACTTTCTGAATTTAAATAATGAAAATGGAATTTGTTCTTCTTTATGCTTTGCAATTTTTCAAAACCTGAAGATTGGTTCTAATAGGGTAACATCTTTCTAGTCCCTGAAACAGAAACCTAAACCTGAAGCACTGAGGTCATTTAATGTGCCCTGTATTGCTCCAAAAGTTCTGTAAGAATGGGGATTTTATATCTTATCTTTACAAGCCACTACAGTGTGGCTTTCCAAAATAATAATGAATAATAACAAAATCCTACATTTTTATTTGCAATAAATATTCCAAGGACTCATAGGTGTTTTTCATCCCTGCTTCATTACATTGTCAAAATAGCAGCATATGTTTGGTTTTTTTTTACAGCCTACAAAGCAATACTTCAAAGCGTCAAGATGTTATTTTTCAAGATGCAGAAAATAAACCCCTCAAGTTGCCATTGACTAAATAGCTTGAATCACAAAAATAGTGACAGCCTGGTTTCCACACTGATAGGCAATTGTAACTTGCCATTTGTATTTATACATTTATAAACAGAAAGCAAGACTCAATTTTGGTATTAAGGCAGAACTCTTCACAGCCTTGCTTCAAAAAAAAAAATTGTTCAGCTTATACTTCAATGATAAAGTAAAAAATGTTTTCGTTGTTATCAATTGTGGTAAGAACATAAAATATCTGAAGCCAGCTGACTGAAGTATTTCAGCCAGTTTAGGATGCTGAGCTGTGTAAACTGCCTTGAAGTGCAAACCTGGAAGTGGAAATGAATTAAGCTGAAAGGTCCATATTCGAATGGATGTTTTATATTACTCAGTGTATCAGGATACAGAAATAAAATTACTTTGACCTTAAGAATAAAATAAACAGCCTTCATGAGATGCACTTATACTTCTTTGATTAGGACAAGAAGCTGTAGTATGAAGCTTGGTCCAGTGGGTCAGTACAACCTGAACTACTTTAGTGTATTTTATTCATTGCCTTTATTGTCTCAATTTTACTGCATTTTCTGCTATGTTAACACTTGGCGGTAAAATAATCTTCATGCCCCTCAGCATGCTTTTCATAAAACAGTGTTGACTAATAAATGCTAATTCCAGATAATGATTTAGTCCTGATTCTAGACAGTGTCATTTATTGAATAATCATAACCTTCTGCAGAATCAGTTCATCCTTGAATTGCTCTGGCACTGAGCATTAATTATATTTAAAAGTAATTATAAAAAGGAAATAACTTTGGTTTGAGTCTGTCTAGTAGAATACACTCTGACTTTTTCTGAAGTTTTGACTGAATGAAGTGACTCCCAGTTGTCCCACTTTATTTTTATTAATTTTGATATAAGCTTAATTCCAATTATGCTTTATGAAGCATAAAACCTAAATATGAATGTAAAGAATCTTTTAAAGATTCTCTTCTAGGATGACAGAAATAAAAGCATGCAACTAGATCATGAAGTTGATTCTGATAATGATTTAGATCCATGTCTCCACTTAGCATAAATCAGACTTCCTCTGAAGTACACGAGATTCATCCAGTTTTTTACTTCTCCATTTTTGTCCCTGATAATTTAACTTTGCTAGGAACACATTCACTCCTTCTGGTAAGAATTTCATAATAAATTACAGCGTTACAACTGACAGTTTAGTAGAATGAAGTCTGAACATTTCTTGCCAATGATTACTCTGGTGTTTGAATCCAAAATTGAATTCATGAATAAAAACATGGCATAGGAAACCATCTGTGTCTGCTCATTGCTCAACACTTTGATTCACTTGGAGGTTGATTGCTACCTCACTAAAATAGACACACGGGGTTTTTTTCTCAAACTATTCTGTGACACGAGATGAAGTTTAGCAAATGACATTCAGCCTGCATTTTCTTTTGTCATTTCCCACAAAGGAAACTCACTACAGTCAGGCATCTGGAGATGGCTGACACAAGAATGGGAGCTTTTCTCTCACAGTGAGTGTGGCCCAGCAAGTGCAGCATCCACTGCTTTGGGGTTTCCCACAGCACTTTCTGTCACTTCTGCCTTTCTCTGCCCTGGGGTTCAAATCTCTGCACTCTGCTACGCTCAGCTCTGCATCCAAGTTCAGCTCTCTTTGGAAGACTGGTTGAGTTCAGTCTTTTAAGGGCTGTTTGGACTTGTGCTTAGTATAAAAGCACAACTGTTTCACCATGCCTGAGCACATCTCTTGAAAACTTCTCATTTGCTTTTGGATTCTGCCATCTAGGAGACAAAGGTTTAAGTCATTTCAGATGAAGGAATATGTCTTAGTGGGTGAAGATTTGATAACAATGGATTCATCAGCTTGTTGTATAATGGCTGTTTTCTCTTCTTGCTTTTTTTTCTTACTTATTTGAACATTTGATGCATCTTCTTTGGATTCCTGTCTATTTACCAGCCTCCCACACTGTGATGACTGAACAAAAGGAAGGGCAGAACAGTTTATATAGTTTGAAATGATACTGGTGCTCAAGGCAGCTTTGTTTTGAATTAACAATGGTTTATCTAAAGACCATTCCCCAGGAACTTCATTGTACTGAAACAGAAAGGGAACCCTAAAATCATTGGAAATGAGAAAATGTCAACTGCTTGTGAGCTTTATCACTGGTCAGACTCTGCTCTGTTTGCACAACCCTCGACCAAAATAAACTAAGAACAAACAAGAAAGTTCTCATAGTCTTCTTGAGCATTTTTAAGCAATGACACTCTTGTGCGTGAGTTGAAAGAAACTCTTAAGATAATGTTTTTATAGTGAAAGTCAACAGGAAACAATGTGGAATTATATTTATGGGTAAACAGGCACCTTCTGGGCTATTACACCTGAATATTGAACAGATGCACCACATTGTAACACTGGAGTAAATGTTCCATTGGTTTTCGGTAACAGCTTTTAAAATCTTACAAAAGTACGCATTACACAGGGAGACTGGGGAAGTTTTCTAAAGGAAAATTTCCTTTAGAAATTTCCTTAATTGTGGGGGATTTCCTTACTTATAAAGTTAAGTATGAAATCAACTATCCCATGTATGAGCTGAGCTACAGGATAATGCAACTGCAAAAGAGAACATTGACAAAATAAATAAGAGTGCTTTACATAATAAAAGAGGAAATATGTTCTAAATTTTAGCAGTGGGCAGGGAATATATTCTTAAAAATATATATATAGCAAACTTTTTGAAATCCATTCACCTGTTGTATAGAAAACCAATTTGTTTGAGCTGTTTCTAATCAGGTTCTTCTGAGCTGCTAAATTCAGACATTTTAGCAGATCTGTCATACCATTACATAATTTTGTCAGGACTCTTTATGGCTTTGATCAATATTCTGAGATTGACAGTCCGAGATGTGAATATATTAAAGTTAAGTTTGCAACATCTGCATTATAGCATTATTAGAATAACATCAGCAGTTCTATACTCTTGCATACATGCTTTTTCTCACAGATTTTCTTTCAGCTGTGTCAATTTCCATCAGCCTAAAATGTGTAGTGTCATTTGAATTTTGCCGTATTTTAAAATAAAAAGCCTCACAGTCAAAAATGGAATGAGTGAAAATCACAAACCTCATTTATAACCTGCAGACTAAGAATAACTTTTTGATTAAAGTAAGATCATCTTGTAGTCAGGCTGTAAAACCTTTTAGTGCTTTCTGTAATTTATGTGACTGAGGCATTCCATATTAGTAGCAGCATGTTTGTTTTGTGCTGAAGATTCCTGAGAGTTTTTTTAGTGCTCTAATGCTGTTCATGTTAAGCAGATTATATCCATTACATCCATCACTCCTTTTCTAGTTGCAGAGCAAGGATTAAACTTCATTTTTTACGTGCAGGTAATGAATTAAGTGACTTCTGAGTGTTCAGGGTTCCTCTTTGCTCCTGATGAATTAAATGTGTGATGCCTGGGTATCATTTATTTTCTGTTCTGGTGGGTTTACAAACTGGAATTCAGCTAAAATGATTCAGCAGTCAGACACAATGCAATAAAGACGTCCATCTGCATTTAAAAGCTGTTACTAAATGAAATTGTTATGAAAGAAAAATCAGGTGCAATTCTGATTTCTGGCAAACTCTTTGAGGCTGTTTTGCATATCTTATGGAGTACATGAGGACTGAAGGCAAGGGGGTTCATCTTAGGAAGCCAAAATGTGTTTTGATTGTTTATGGCCTTCTTAACTTGATTTAAGAGACTCTTTTCCTGTGCTATCAAGAAGCAATTACAGTTGATAAATCCCTAGGTGAGCACTGTGTTTTATGCAGAGATTATTGCTGCTGAGTGCAGAGGTCAGTGGCACATTTCACCACATGTGAAGGATCCATTCAGACCTCAGGGATTCTCAGAAGAGATGAAAATTTCTTGTCTTTTCCCCAGATTCCTAACAGGTGCTCCCGTCCTGTGATGTTCAACTGACAGCTTCAGGGATGCTCCCCTCATACCCAAACCACCCAAATCTTCTAAAGAGTCTCCTAAAATTCACAGTAGTTTTCTGGAAATCTACAGTTCTATGTCTGCTTGCATTAAGTTTTTAGAAACCCTTAAAAAATAGTCACATGGAACAAAGAATAATTTTAATCAACAAGACCTTCATCAAACTAAAGCTGAAACTGCAAAAATCAATACTGAGAATTTTAAGAGGGGGGGGGAAGAATTATTTATCCAGTAAATGCTACGATTAGGTTTTTTTTCAGACTACGTGTGACTAATGAAAAGATGTCATTAAATAAAAACCTAATACTTGGGAGGGTCTGTTAAGGAAAAAAGAATGTTTGCAGGAAGAAACTTAAGCCTTAAATTTCATCCATTTTTTCTAGTGGATGACTGTTTTGGCTATTATGTAAATGTACTTGTGACAGTTCTTAGCACTTTCTTTTTGTGAGAAACTATATCTTTATTACACATTCATTTATTTTAAAGCCATTGTAGTGAAAAACTGCCTTTATCTATAATAATACTTTACTGAGTTGATTTTTATATTACGGTGCATGTCTTTTGTTAGTAGCTGAGTCACAACATTTCACTGAATAGGAAAATAGGAGTTGCCCTCCTGACTCAGACAACTTCCAGCCACTCCAGCCTCCTTTCTTTGATAAAGCCAATACCAAACACTTTAGAGGGAAGGTGAGGTTGTCCACAGATGTGGTATCATCAGCCAGAGAGTATCTGCTGTCTGGATATCTGATAAGTAAATTGCTGTGAGCTTTGTGAACATGAAATTACATATCTGAATTTTTTTGTTATCGATTATTCTGAAAATTGATGTTAGGATATTATTTTCTTTAAAAGGTGACTAATTTGCTTATTTTGGCTGGTACAGTAAGCGTTTATCTCCATGCCACATGATGTTTGGAAAGAATGCATCTCACCTTTTATATTCACGTCATGTCCAGTATCCACTGACTGGGACTGGGTTGCAAAATAGAAAGAAATTGAATCTCTAAGATGTCTCACCCCTTAGTGTTCCTTACCTCATTAATTTTTATCATATCTTTACTGTGGTCTTCTGTGTTGCCTTGAGCACTGCACAAAAGTTTGATGGGGGAAGTAGAGCAGTGCAGATCACTGTGGCATATATCAAATAGATTAAAGGTTGTCGAACCTGTGCAAGAAGCAGTTGTATTTGGGGAATCAAAGTTGAAGTCGTATGAGGAGCAGTTCTTGCCAGGAAAAGGATGCAAAGTAGAGTTTCCAGGCAGCTCAGTGACTTGTCATAAACGTTGGGCTGCAGAAAATAGGATGTGTTTGAGCAACAGCCAGTACGGGGTCAGGTATCCCCTGGAAAGGGCTGGAGGCTCTCAATAAATGTTTACAGAGGCTCTCAGGGAACAAAGACTGACTCTGATGAGCTTACACTGTGATAATAATGAGGAATTCCTCATAATTGATTCCAGTTTAAGTCCTAATTCAGTATAGAACTTCACATCTATTTGTAATTCATCCAAGACATAAAGCATTTGGATTTTGCACTTTGATTGTATATTTTGATAAAGAAGAGCAGTAAATCCCATTGTTATTTTATACATACACGAATGTATACTTCTCCCTTTCAGTGCACTAAAAACTTCTCCAGCTGTGGTTAACTGTAAAAAGCCAAATAAGTGTTAGCACGTGGTTACACTTTGGAAGGTAACCAGTTACTTTGAATTAAAAATCCCATAGTATTCAGAATTTCAATTTTCAAATTAAAATAATTTCTGAAAATGTTACTGCTGGTTTTGCAATTTCACAGCACACATCATCATGAGAAGTTATTGTCTGCAGCACACAGAAAGAAAAATAGCAAATCTGTATGAAGCAGGCAGTTGGTATATGGATTTTATGCAGTTTCTGGGGTGTCAAAATTGAGATCAGAGTAAAATTGCCAAAAGCACACCAGTCTAATTCTTAAAAGTTGCTTTGATGTGCACGTATATCTTTCCAAAAATCTTCAGGAAGCAGTTGCTGAGTAGCCAGATTTTTAGAGGTACAGATTGATGCTTGACACAATTTTCAGGAGCACCAGGAGGAGCTGAACTTTCTCTGAAACCCGTAGGTTTTTATTTTCAGGACATGCTGCTGGTGCATTTTCCCTGCTCAGAATTTTCAAGGCTAATTTTTACAGCAGCCTGCTCTTTCTTCCTATCTGTGTGTTTACCTCTGAGCAGCTGAGAAGATCAGGACTGTGCAGGCACACTCCTGGGCTGATTATTTACAAAAAACCATGTATCTGTTACAAGGAGCAAATCCCATTATTGAGATAATTACAAGATGTTTACGAAACACTTTGGAGATGTTGTTTTTGAGAGGACAAGGTCATTTGGCTGAAGCCACCTGCAGAAAGGAGACTGCAGCCAGTTGCCCTGGAGCTCAGGGCTGGACATAATGGCCAGAACATTTTGTAGCAAGAGGCAGGTTACAGAAAAGTGTTTTTCCTCTTAACATCCTTTAAGAATACACACACACCAATTAGGATTTGTCTGTTTAATAAATGAGTGGGAATAAGCATGCCATGAACCCGATCATTTTTAATCAAGGCTCGAATCAGAGAAAAAGAAGTCTTCAGAAAATCTCTTCTGAACACATTATTATTATCACCAGGCTTCTCTGCATTTTCATAACCCACAGATTGTGACAGTAAAAATTGTATCAACACAGAGCCTATACGAGCATGAACTTTAAAATAAGTCTCAGCCCTATGGATTTGGAAAAAAAAAAAAAGGCCAATTGTAAATATATTTTCCTATGCTTGGTTTTCTTCAGCACTTACTACATGAACTCCTGCAAACAACAAAGCAGGTACAGGGCTTATTATAGCTGCAGTATCATCACAACTGATCTTTTAAATGAGTAAAAGTGAGAAAACTGTTTTCTAAAAAATTAAGGTGTCTGTTGCATCCAAAACCTATACTAAACCCTAAATCTTCTGTTTGAAGTCTACATCTAACACCTTTTCATGTTCGCTGCTGCTTTTGTCTGGATTGTCTGGCCAATGAGTTGACTTAGGGGACTAAGCCAAAGCTAATACAAAATCAATGGAAGGGCTCCCTTTGAATTCAACAGGCTTGAGATCAGTACTTTGTTATAAACCTGGTGCTCATGGTCCCAGTGCACTAATTTTGGAGAAGTTTTATAGCTGGAGGAAGGTCTTACATTCCCTGCACACTCTGACTGTGGAAATTCCTACTGCTCCATGGGCTGTGCCAGAGATGGCTCGAGGGGACAGAGCTGCCCTGTAGAGCAAAATATCCCTGTGGCTGCCTGGATTCTTTGGGTGTCTGGAGATGTTGCTGGATTTAAATGGTTCAAACAGTCTGGAGATTTTTTCCTGTTCCTTTCTGACCGTGTTTGGGAATGTGTTGGTGTGAATTTGTGTGTAATGCATTTATGAGTCTGGTTTTGCATATTGCATTTCTGGATAATTGCAACTCTCATTTACAGTTTCATGGGGAGTGAGTGTATGGGGTACAGCACATTTCCCCCCTTAACATGTACAGAGGAGACCAATAAACCCCTTGGATGTGCTGTTAGGTTTGTGTAACTAGAAATATTATGTGTACAGAGTGTTCTGGATACTTAGGTTTATTACTTTGGCAGTCACAGTTTGCTTAATGATATTTCAGAGAGTATGTAAAATCAGTGAGAAACCTTCCATTTATGTTGGCTTTCCTATTGGTGAGCATAACTTGTTAAAAATATTTTTGTCTGGCTGGCTGTGGCATTTGATTTCATCTGAGAATGAGAGAAAATTTGGCTATATTTTATATAAAGACTTGATTTTTTTTCTGCATAATCTTTAAGTATATGTATTTTTATCATAATGCAGGATCCTATTAATAGAGCATTAAGCATATTTATTATTGAATTTAAATTTATATCAATATATGGGAGAAAACTTTTCTATTTAACAATAAAGATGTCTAGTTAATTGGAGTTTAATTTATATCAATCAAAAAGACCCTGTGAGGCTCATCTACACCTACAGATATACAGAAGGCAAACTTGGTCTCTGATAGATTATATTGCTATTAATAGTCAGTTGTTCTTGTTGTAATCAAAAAAGCAGGATAAATATTTTATTTTTATTTATTTATCCTGTTAAGTCATGTTTCACCAGACCACAGTGCTGTTGCTATTTTAAGTTTATTCCTCACTGATTTCCACATATACCCTAGAGGAGGCTGATTCTGATGGAAAGCAAATTTGGGAGAGCAGAATGCCCATCTGGCTGTTCACGTCACTGATGTCACCAAGAGCTGCTGTCCCCTCCACCTCCTCTGGGAGTTACGGAGAGCAGCAGTGGGGGTTGCCCCTCTCTGTTGGATATTCTGCTGAAATGAAAATGAGCAGCTCAGTGGTTTTCATTGGTTCGCTGGAACTAAAATAAGGAAGATTTGGATTTCTGAGTGGCATCCTAATGTTTGTGGATAAGGAAGTTGGACACGTAGGTATGCATTCCTTATTCCCTTTCCACCTGCTCTGCTGACTTCCATCTCTTCAGCATCTGCCATCATCCTGCCCTTCCAACTGAGATCTTGGCTCTCTTCATTCCCACACCCTGTCTCCATGCAGGAGGTCCCAGTGCCCATCTCCCATCTCAGGCTGTGTTGTTTGGGTCCATATCCCTCTTCACACTCTCCAGCAGTTCTCCTCCTCTGTTCCCATCAGAGTTCCCTTCCTTACACATAAGCACTCCGTGCCCTGTTTCTGCATTCCTCTTCCATTGGCTCCCAGCCACAGGAAAATTGTTATTCAGCCACATTCTCCTCCACTTTCCTGATTTGTTTTTTGTCTTTGCCCTTTGAGCCCTAACTGTGTCCTCTCTACTTCAGCTGCACTTTGGATCTGAGTTCACTCAGCTCCACAAATATCCTTGGGGGGATTTTCTGACCTCTTATTTCAGATATTTGTCACAACTGTAGCCAGGTGCAGCCAGTACAAGGAGGATCCAGATTCGGGGTTGTACCCCTGGCCTGGCTCATGTTGATCATTCCCTGGGGATGATACCTGTGGTAACTCATGCACAGGAACTGCGTAGGTCAGAAAAATTCAAATTGCACTTCACAGTGCCCTTATTCCAGTCCAGCTGTGTGTCTGCCTAAAGCCGTGGCCTGTCTCATCAGCCACATGCTCCTGTCCCAGCTTCACAGCCACCTGGAGTAGTAATTTGGCAACCACACAGTGAACAAGATCAGCTCTGCCATTTGCTGACACAAAATGAACCTGTCAAACCCTGGAGTTTTTCTCTTAATTCTTCAGGCTGATCCAACTCACTGTGTACTCATAATTGAATCTTACACAAGGAAGGAGGCTGCTCCAAGTGGCCAAGTTGAGAGAGGAAATAAAAGAAACAGAAGGACTTTCCCTTTGTGGCAGCATCCACCTTGCATATCTGACCTGCAAGCATTTGGAGTGGCTGCAAATGCCATCAGACCTGCACAGGATTGTTCTACATACACATGAAACATCTTTTTCTTCCAGAAAATCCCGAATTTTCCAGCACTCTGCTTGTGCCATTAGAATCACTTGGCAAGAAAAAAAACCAACCAAACAACAGCTTGTGTTTTCACGCTAATTTTTTTTTTCCTTTTCTGATTACCAGTGTTTTAGAAATTATTGGTTTCTCATCAAACTGAGCAATCCTTCCTCTGTCCATTTCTGTCTGGGAAGAACCAAGATCTTTTTTTCAAGATGTCTTACAGCACATGCTTAACTCTTCCCGTTTCTTCTCCACTTTCCCAATGTTTTTTCTCTTTTTTTTTTCTTCACAATAAATTAAGTCAGCAACATAAGTTCTTGCAATTTTTCATTCTGTGAACTTTTTGTCTCATTCATTAGTTCAGTGCCTTGGGCATGGAGATTGTACTCAAAAGAAAACAAATGATCTTCTCTGTCATTGCTTTGCACACACACAAACACACAAAATGCTGAAGGGTGTTAAGGGCAGGATTTTATCTAGGTAATCATAACCTGAAATTGATGCCATGACATGGAAAAGAGACAGAGGAATGAAATTAGTACTTACTCAGGGGAGCTCATCCTTATCATCATTCTGCACACTTCATTATGAACTACAGATCTGAAAAATGCTTTTCAAACTACATTTTCTAATGTTCTAAAATACACTTTATCATCAGTTCCTCTTCTGACTTGTACAGGAGGATAAATGAAAGTAGTTCTGCCAGGGGTTTTTTCCCTATGAGAATAAGAAAAAAACCTATGCACTTCAGAATCCAAATTTCCTGATGAATGTAGTAGAGTCCTCTCAGCTTTATGGTGCTGCAGCTCTGTCATGGATAGCACTGAGCACCAAAGAACATATATTTACTTAAGTGGGTTTTCAAGGATGAGCAAAGAAACAAGTTTGGCTGCTGAAAGATTTTCTGCTAGCACGTGTAATGCAGGAAAAGCTAAAAGAGTAACGTGAAATCTTTGATTATTTTGGCAGCTGCAAATTTTCAACCATCTTTACTGGTGTGATTACTGAGATCATAGAATTGTAGGATGGTTTGGGTTGGAAGGGACCCTAAAGATCATCTGTTCCTATGGGCAGGATAGGAACCTGCCCAGGTTGCTCGGAGCTCCACCCGGCCTGGCCTTGAACACCTCCAGAGACACCCAGGAATGGCAGTTTTGGGATGAGGGGGCAGGGTGGCAGCCCAGGGCAGAGCCAGCTGTGCAGAGTGTAGGAGACAGAGAGCACTGTGGGCTCTACCTGTATTAGAAAGGAATTTGAAAATACTGTGCTACTATCAGGGAAAACAGATTTATCGGGTTTTTTCACTGTTAGGATCAGAGGGACATGAAGAGACACTGCAGTAAATTATTCTGGCCGTTAAACAATAGACATGAGCCTCTAGCCAGTAATTATTTGGCTCCCAAGTGCTGTATATCTCTGATCCTGGAATAGTCATTTATCAGAGGGGTGAAATGAATGACCAGTCCTTCTTTCTAATCTAGCAGGGTGAGATTCATCATACCTTACTTTAGATGTCTGTATCTGAACCAGCAGCTGAGCCTTTCTAGTTAGTAGAAAACATGGGTGATTTTGGTGCAAGGTCAGTATGTTGTATTTTGGAGATTTTCTTTATGCTTTTATTTATTTTTTTATATATATATATATACACACTATTTTTCTATGTTATTTTTCTAGCTTAGCTTAATTGCTATAGACTAAGCAGAGCAGATATTTTGCCCATAACTTGCTTTGTTTTTCTAATCCTTTATAAGCACTAAAGTCATTAGCATGATTGGAAAACATGTGGAAAAATTACCAAAATTGTCTCCTGAAAGCACTTCTTCCTGTGGGCCACTGCCAGCTCTCCAGCCTGTGTTTCCTCATTCTCTGAGAACAGAATTTAAACTCCTGTAGCATCCTCAGGTGTCGAGACTTAGTCGTGGCAAGCCTGGATTCAATATAATGAACAGTTCTTATTGCTTTCTTTGGAAAACAAACAGATTGAAAAACAAATATAAATACAAATAAAAGAAAGGTATTCTGGGTTTGGTGGAGTGGGGAGTTTCTTTTTTTGTCCCCAGAAAGTTTGATTCTTGCTATGGAATTTAGATAGGAGGTTTTACTGTAGTTTTGGAGGTGGAGTTGTTTTAGATTCCTTGTGATCCCTTGGTAGGTAAAATGAACCTTTTGTACTTTAATCAGCTTTAACTGCTGGACACAAGTCAGTAGCTTTTCTCATTGGGATTAATATAGTCAAGGAACTTTTCTCTCAGCAGTAAATACTCATAATTCTATTTAGTACTGAGAGGGAGTTACATACACATGTACTTAAACTGGAAGTATAATTTAAGTATGAGGAAAGAAGTTCCCACAACCCAAAGCCATGCAGAGGAAATGAAAAATCCTATCAACTGCATTGATCCTAAGGGCTTCTCTTATGTCTGTAATTTCAGAAGTTCCTGTTGAGTACAGAAAGTGGTAGCAAAGGTGCTAAAATATTTCCTATCAACAGATTTGCTGAAGACAGCAATGGTTATTTGGGACAGCAAAGCATAATGTGTTCTACAGTCATTCTAAATCTCTCATGGTGAGGAAATTCCTTTGTCATATCCACTTCATTGTCTTATGTTTTAGTATTTCAAGATGAATATTTGACAAAGATTTACTGTCGTGAAATAGGGAGATGATTTTTGTTTGATCTGGGATGATATTCAGGAACATGCCTTTGCTGCTGCATGTTTTCTGGTTTTATCACCAAAAAAAGAGCACACAGTGCTTATTTGTACCTCCTTCAAAATTCGTGGTCACTAGCTTGGTGCCATGTGTGGAAAGTTGAATGACAACTGAAAAAATGCTGTAGTGAAAGTTATCAAGACTGCCTGAACTCTGTTTTCTCAGCGTCTAAACTTAAGCTTGTCAACTTTAGTCATCTAAAAATTAGTTTTGTTCTTATGTTCCATAGGAATATGTATGTGGATTAAAAATCACAGACAACAGACCATGGTATTTATTTTCTAAGCACTTCCCTGATGTGAAAAATCTTGCAATGTGACGGCAAAAAAAGAACTTGCTGTAGTAAAAAACCTGTCCTGGAATAAAACCCCCACTTTTGGATTAGCTGAAAAATTATTTGATGCCACCTTGGAAGGCAGGAGCACCTCATTTCTGAGTCAAAAATCTATTCCTTGTATTACATGTTGCTATTGTAACTACTCCATGCCATAATATGTGTTTATAAGGTACTGAGCCGCCTTTAGGGGCAGAAAAAGCTCAATTTCCCCAGATCAAAGATCCCTTTTTCTGCCCCTTGGGAGAGGAAAGCATAAGGCTGTTTCCTCAATTATAAGCATTTTGCCTCAGAGCAAGTGGCAATATAATCCCTATCATTTTTACTTCCTGCTGCTCCTCTGGGAAAACACAATCCAGCCGGGCGTGTGTTTGTGCCTCTTCCTTTCATTCGTGTTTCCTGCTGTGCCTGTGCTATAACAGGACAGCAGCAGGTGGCATAAATAAAGGAGAAATGTGGCAGAAAGCTACAGACAGCTTCTGAGATTTCCAATTCGGCCATGGGTTTAGAGTGCCATCCTCTCCAGCAGAAAAGAACAGGTTGGGGTTTTTTTGTCAAAACTCTCAGTGCAGCAAGGATCAACTCCCCACCCTTTATCGGGAAGCAAAAATAAAGTAATGTTTTCATTGCTCCTCAGAACATCGTTTCATGATTAAATGATGTTTTGTTACTGTGTTTTCCACTGCTGTCATGCTTTGAAACTGGTTTAAAATTAAATCCAAGCTCACTAGGAGTCAATGGGAAAGGAAACATTTTATTCATGATCCCTGTACATGAAACGCTCTTCTTGAACTTGTCACCTGTGCAAAGGCTTCGGTGGTTCCTGCCAAAGAAAAGAATGATCTTAGCTTCAGGTCTTAAGGTAGTTGATTAAAACAGATTCCCATTAAGGAAGATGATAATTCTTTTCCAAGACAAAATGACTCAGGCTGACTCTTTTAACCAGCTTGAGGCACTTCACAATTTTGGGAATGTGTGGGACCAGAAGGGAGGACTCTGCCCTGATAAGGATTAGAACCATTTCCTTGCACTCCAAGCTCCCAGTGTGAGCTTCCTTTTAGCATCAAACCAGAGAGCTGAGGGTGCACAGTGCCCACCAACCTGATCAAATGCTGGTTTCCTGTTGCAGAGAAGAGTTTGGAATTGCTTTCCTTTACAAATCAGAACAAAAGCATTTATTGTCCAATTATCGTAGGATAGCTGCAAAACATCCATTTAATAGAACAATAAAAATAAAAATTTGATTTTTCTTTAATGGATCAATGTTAAATCTGTGAAATTTCGTTACAGGATACTAACAGACAAAATGTATTATAATCAAATGACTTATAATTTTTTTGAATACTCTAAATAATTTTAAAGTAGTATATGTTATTTTAGCTTACTTTATAGTTGTCCCTTATCCATAGTTGATTTTCTGAATCAAAGCTGTTCACGTGTTGTAAACTTTGATATTTTATTTAGAACATGTCACATATATCAGAATATAAAGCAGAACATGTTTGATACATAGGTTAACAATTTAGACAGAAAATTGCAATTTGTTCTGAAAAATGGGGGTTAAAGTATTTATAGTTTTTCTGGAGTTTTCATCACTACCATAATTGCTTCACATGTTTATTTTTTTCTGATTCTAAGAGGTAATTACATAAATTTTAGTCATAACCCTGAATTTGCTTTGCAATTTAAGTAAAACATAGGGAATAATTCCTGTGTATTTTCAGGACAGTGAATCTGTTTTTGGGTGGCAGCTGTTACCTCTGATTTACCAGTGGTAATAATGTGACTGGAAATTTATAGGAATTAAGTGCACAATTTGCTAGAAAAAGTAAAAACACTGAAATTAAATCCAAATAAGTCATTAGAAAAAAAGACTGAAATCACAAATCCACCTACATGAATCTGAAGTGTATAGCGTGCTTCAGTTACTTCAGGAAGTTGATAACAGAAAACTACATATATATATGTATATACACACTCATATATATCTCACTTAGAGGAGCAGAATTGAATTGACAACTACTGCTCTTACAAAATACGGCCACAAATAATTAAAGTGAAGAATGAAGTTGTTGCAGTCTCTTGAATCAGCATGAAACTTCGTGGGCATTTAAAAAATTGGGTAATAAAAAATGTTCTGCTTTGCATCCCACAGAAGATGGCTCACGTTCAATGAACAGTGAAGTCACTTAAATGTGGGGCATAAACAGATGGATGTTGATGATTTTCTGTAAGATTAGACAAAGAAACTCAACCATAGAAAATCAGACATTCTCTACTGAAAGTACAGACTAGGACATTAACAGATTGGATAAGTGGGTTTCTCTGGCCTCTCTTTTGCTTGTAGTGAAGCAAATTATTAAAATTTAGCTCAGAGAATCTCAAATGTGGCATGTGTGACATACTTGAAAGTATTTAGGAATGCCATGTGTCAAGAGGGTTCTGCGCATGCAAACAGCTGAGGAGAGGTTGTGAGCTGCTGCTGGTGCCAGTGCAGATGGTAGGGTGTGACCAAAATATTTATAGTCCAAACAGGCTTGAAAAACACAAGTTTTCAAGAAAACGAACGAGCTGATTCCTAACGTTAGTCTGTGTCTTGCAGTGTTTGGTCAGGTAACAAATCTATGCATGTGTCACTTTGTAGGATAGAAGGGAATTGCTTTTTACTGTTCAGAGTGAATGAGAAATTTGGGGGGGGGGGGGGGGAAAAANNGATGTAACAGTGGTAAAGCATTTAAGCTGCTTGGGAAGTGTCAGTGTAAGTCAGAGGGACTTCTGGAAATGAAATGGGATAGGAAGTGGAAAATATCATTATTACATAAAGATGGAAGAGAGCAATGCCAGGTTGTTTTTCTACTGATCTTAACTGGCACCATCTACTCTTTAGCCTCCCAAGTCCCTGAGCCTCAGTGGTAATGGAACATCATCCAAAGTATTGGAAAACGGAGTTAGGGAGCACTTAAACTCACTAGAGACCAGACTGGATGCACTCAGGGGAGCTGGGCAAGGTCCTGGTGAAGCTGCTGACACCTTTAAAGGTCACAGTGCTCCGTGGAGGTTACTGGTGACTGGAAGAGAGGAAATGTCACACCCCTCTCCAAGAAAGACAAAGTTAAGAGTATCCAGGCCAATCAGTATGAACACTGTGGAGAAATCCCCTGAAAATCACACTCAAGCCCCTGAGGACAAGAACTTGCTTGGTACAACCATTGTGAATTTTTCAAGGGCAAATTGTATCTGATCAGCTTGATTGATGATTGACAGATTCCTTTCAACTTGAATTATTTGGGAATTCTATGAATCAAGAATTATTTTTGTTTTCTATTTATTGACAGGCAATACTGAATCTTCATCAAACAAACAACAAAATTTAAAATATATTATTAAAACTGAATACACTTAGCCTCTTCATGAAAATGTAAAAGGATAGAAAGTAAGAGAGGCTCTTACGCTCCCTGTGACTCTTTCAAAATACCAAATGTTATTTCAGATAATGAGTTTCTGGAGGATGTGGAACTAATAAAAGTTTTAACAGTATTCAACCCTGGGGCTGTGGTGTCTTAGCTTTAGTTCTCCCTCTCCTCTGTCCATGTAACCAGTAATCTTTGTGGTCTGGAGCACATCTGCTCCTTTTCAAAATACAGCAGAGCAGCCACTCTTTCCCCTGGCCTTACAAGCATCGACTGTAAGAGAAGAATGAACATATTGGAAAACTGTAACCTCTAGCAGCTGACTGTGAAAAACAGGGTGAAGATAATGAACTACAGCTCTTCCTGCTACTCAGAAACAGAATTAGGAATGATTCCTGCTTTGGTTTCTGGCATATAACAGTAAGATATATTGACTTAGGGTTTGGGGGTTTTTAATTCTCATTGGGAAGATGGCAGGGCATGGTGAAACAAGACATAATTTACAGACCTTTCTCCATATCTAATACAGGTATATTTTATTATAGGAAACATATGCCTTGCTTATTTCAGATTTGTTACTAAGAATTATTATTACAATTGCTTATGCAGATCATTTAAAAACAGATCCAAACATGATTCTGTCGATTTTCCTCTGAGGTCTGATTCTCCAGCAATATTTGGTTGTCAGAGAATGCAGAGAATTGTCCTATACAAGTTCTGTAAGATAGTGGAGTTTTGTTTCTTGTTGGTTATAGCCTTTCCCAGTTCCTGATGCTGTCCCTCCTTCAAACCATGAAGAAAACCTCTGTGTACAGATCCAGAGGCCTTGGTCATCTTCATCAAAAGTTACTTCTTTTTTTTTTCTTGCTGCTGCTTGCAGGTTGTCGTTGCTAAGGGTCCACCAGACTCTTACTTAATTTCTGAGCCCCAGTCATCCAATTGTGCTTGAATCAAAAACTAAAACTCATCATTGCATATTGTTTGAGGAGAAAACCATTATCCAACCCATCTTATTTTGCTTTATACCCTTTTTTACTCTTCTTTTCCATAGCACCTTAAACATGCTTAACAACATTTCATCAACAATTAAAGCCTAAAAAAATACATTGCATTGTTCTGTGTAAGTGAAATTCTGATCTTGAGAACAGATAATTTTCTGTAGACTTCCTCGGCTGTATGGCATTGGCATATTAGTTTAGAGAGGTTGGACTTACTGCCATTATTTTTACATTCTAGAGAAGATTTACTACTTGTGACAGCACTTGAGAGTGTGAAGTATCTGCTTGCTTTATTTTAGAAATTTAATCGTGCTGAAGTGGAGGGAAATCAATTTAAAAGTGTGGGTTGAAAATGAGGAATGTTCATCCAATATTTGTGTGATAAGTAGGGAATAATTCAATTCAGCACAATCATACTTGAAATATAAACCCATTTAAAACCTATTATTGTAATTGCATTAACTATTACAACAGAACTAGCCAGATTGATTCTGAAAAGTATATATTGAAGTTACTAATTTTTATTGGAAGAAAATCTGTTGACCACTTCTACTGCAAACTGCGTATTAAATTTAAATATCTGAAGTTTTAATTCTTTGTTATGCTTCAGGTTTAGTTTCTTGACTTTTTTTGTTCTGTGCTGAAGAATCAGCTACAGGAATCATCCTGTCCTGGGATGACACCAGAACTCAGTTTTATTGTTGGGATGAAATATCAAAGGCTATAACATTATTTTAGTCACCATTCTTTAGAAGGTAAGATAATGTTATATCTCCTTCAGACATTAAAGGTAGCAGTGACCAATGGCTTTTTTGAAAGAATGGGGGGAATAGTGGAATATTCTCACATTAATAACCTGTCCTAAGTAAGCTTAGTGTTTCAAGAGCCATAGAAGTGCATATTAAGTGTCCAGCATCTACTACTTCATTTCACAGTCACACCGTTTATTTTCTTGTTGACGGCTCTGGGATTCATCAAGTTTGAAGGCAGCTAAATAAAACGCAACTTCTGTCTGATTTAATCACATCAGTGGAATTTACTGAATGTTTCATGGTTGTTCATGGTTGGAGTTGCTAAGGCAGATGCGCAAAAGGCTCTGTCTTGCATCAGTTTGATGTCATTCAAGATCCTTTAAAGATACCCAGAAAGAACAGCTCCTGCAGTGCAGAGCTTGAAATATAAACCTTTTTGTCCAGGAGTATTTAGGATTTGGCATGACTATCAGTTTTATCCATCTTCATGTTAAGGTAGATTTTCACTGAAAAGGACAATATATTTTAAATTGAATCAGAACTAGGAAGAGAAATTGACTTAAAGCCCTGTGGAAGGCTGCTTTGATTATGTCACATTACCAACCTGTCTCTGTCCCAATACAAAATAACACATAAATTGAGATAGAAAAGTAGTAGATAGCTTTTAAATTTTTTTTAATTGATTCATAATAATTTCAGGTGTTTTGTCAGTCCTGTATTCCCTACTAATACTTGTGGATAAGCTGTCTACTTTTAGTTCTATTTTTCCTTGTTTTCTTTGATCCATGCAGATTTATTTGTCTGTGGATGTGATGTGTGCACATCGACAGGAAAAGCTATAACAGCAAGAGTTGATTTTCTATCGTTCTGGTAATCAGTGTCTGCACTGCCTGTGAAGAACAGACTCATCCCTCTCTTCCTTGCTGTGCTGATGACCAGTTGCACAGTGTAGCTAAACATATTTGTGGTTCCATAGAATGAAGGATATTTACATTTTTATTGCACAGGCTGCACACCATTCATAGCTTTGACCTTGGGTTACTTCTGTTGAGACTGAAACTTCATGGCCAGTGAATAGTTGTATGTATATGGATTTCCTCAAGACTCACATTAATACTAACCCAGATTTTATGAGCTTTGGCATTTTCCATAATTTCACACCATGTCCCTCTACAAACATGAAGTTTTCCTTGAATTTGACCTGTCTGTTATGCTCTTTACCCATGTTCATGTTTGCAGTAATAAAGCAAACCTTTATGGAATGGAAAATGTACAGAGTTCCTTTATCAAGGTGCTCTTGTCTCAACAGTGATGTACTAATTCCTTGTTGCTCTTTCTTTTCATTAAATAGCATTCTCAGCTGCTGGCATTGGCATGTGAATGTTTTATTTCAAACTGTTCACTTGGGCACCTAGGAGACTGCTCTTTGAATTCTGGCACTATTAGCATGTTGTAGAATGGAAAGATTTTAATCTTTTCTCTATATCTTATACACCCTATAACAATACTACATAGATATATTATATGAGGAGTATAAACATTAGATAGAATAAGAATGATACAAGTCCTAAAGCAATAGTTAGACCATGAGGAAGACAAACAATTTCTGTGGGTGGAAGTTGTCTAGGGGCTGTTCCCCCAGTTCTCACACTTTCTAGTTTAATTTTTGGAGGAGAAAATGTACATCCTTGCTAATTTCCCCCTACAATTCTTTGTGCATCTCCTCTTTGTTGCAGTGGAAGAAAGTTCAGAAAAGCTTGCAGTGAAGTCATGAAACCCATTTAAACAGAAACTTTCATTTCCCATCTAATGCCTAGGAACCTTCATCAGCAATTAAAAACCGTAGAAACTGCCTGTATAGGTGGGACGGTGTGTTTGGAATGTGCTTTTTAGCTGTGGCAGCTACAAATTTTTGGAGGAGAGTTTGAGCAGCCAAAGCCTGGCCGTGTCAAGGCTTCTGTTCACCTTTTCCTCAAAAAGCCTGTGATAAAGCTTGAGTCCATAATGCATTTCTAGATTTTCTTCCATTTCTTATTCTGTTTTGTCAAGGTTTACTAATGCTGCTATACTCTTGTTCCTAACTGTAGCTGCAGCCAACAGTGGCCATCTGTGAGTGTCACAGAAGGCTAAAGTGAGCAATGACTGATGTTGTAGCTAATTCTTGTTAGGGAAACAAAAATTGCAAGTGGAAGACTACTTTCCTCAAGAGTTATATTAACAATTTCTCACATACTTTGCTTATTTCACTTTTATCCTGGTATTAGAGTACCTCAATCTGTTGCAGTCCACAGAGAATTGCACCTCTGAGCTGCATAAAGCTGTTGCAAGGTACCTCTGTCCTGGCAGCATTTGGAGCTGAAGTCATTGATCCCCACCAAGTTCTTCGGGACAGCTGGCAGGAAAACAGGCACGTTGTTACAGATTTGTTACAACTTCTTTCCACACCCCCCCTGCCCCCCCAACCATCCATTTTCTGCAACTAGCATTTTTCCAGGGAAAAATCTATTTCAGTGGTAAATTGCTGATCTGCTCTAAACACCATGGGCAGGAGGGGTCACTCTGTCACTTTGGCAGTCCTATTACACAGCCGTAGCTGTGGCCCTCTGAGTTGCCAGTGTTCATTTATGGCAATTGAATTAATGGGGAAATGAGGGCATCCTAATGGCAGTAATGCCTCGAGGAGGGAACAAGAGAGAAGATCCCAGTGCCAGGGGTACAGATTGTGTATTTGCTCAGAGCATGGCATGTTTAGGCTGTGGATTCTCAGCCCGTTTGGAAATGCTCTTGAGTGAGAATAAAAGCTGGGAGCTGCACAGTGAAGGACTGGTGTGCGGGGAGCTGTCTCAGGGAGAGCCTGATCCTTGGTTAGAAGTTGCCACAATTTTCCTTGTAAAAAGAATAGAATCTGTTCTTTTCTCCTAAAGATAATTCGACTTTTCAAAGTAAATAGGAGCATTAAGTGCAGTAAAATGGCTCTAATCATTAGTATTAATAGATAGAAGACAAAAGGAGCAGATCTGCTGTTTTAAGAGTATACATTTTTAATTATGAGAGCTTTTTTCTAACAGGGCACATTTCTATTGAGAGGTATATTTTAAGCAATCCGCCCCATTGGAAATCTTTAATATTTTAAATCATGTGTGATTTTCTCATTTGACAGTGTTACCAGCTTAGTCTGGCAGCAGAGCTTATCAAAATCCTGTCTCCTCAGCACTGTGAATTTGTTCACATTCTAAAACTTCGGTTTTTATTAAATTAACAAATCAATAGCTAAAAGGATCACTGGATTCAGTAGCAGCTGGCTTAATCTCAGCAGAAATGGATTGCTGCCAAACTCCATGTTGCTCTTTAAATTGATTCGGCCAAACATCTTTTCCTCAAAAAGTCAATGGTGGTGAGAGAAACACATTTTGTTTAAAAATTGCATATAAAATTGGTAGTCCTTTGTACATGTATGCACATGGACACACACCACACACGCTCTCCTTTTTTTTTAAGAGACCCCAAAAAACAAAAATTGCTTTATTGAAAACACCATCTCATCACCTTCTTCTGAGTCATTTTGTTGGCACTGCTGTGTAGAAAAATGAAAGAACATTTAATTTTTTTCTGTTTACGTGTGGGTTTTCTGCTCTACATCTGTTAAGCATTTGATACTGCTCTCTATTTTCTCAGTCATTCACATATACATACAATACAGATAACTTTCTTTTCTGTCTCTGAATGTCACCTGAAAGATAACTAAGTACACAGTGGGCACTTTACAATCCTTATCACACACCATTAGACACTAATATACTATAATAATGATCTTGATAATTGCTCTCTCACCTCACAGCGCACCTGCAACTCAGTTAATACGTTTTTGGAGCTTTTTTCTTTTACATAAATGAAATCTCCTAATGAAAATTCTATTAATGGTGACCGGTGAACATGTAAAGTACTATATGTAGAACTGTGATTTAAATGGATGTGAAACATTAGAAATTCTATCTGTTTCCCCACTGTCCAGTTATTTGGGGCAGTTCCTTGTTTTCAAATCCAATACTGGAATCCCTCCAAAAGGCTGCTGATTTTGCTGAACATTATAAGGCAAACTGGTAGCTTGACCCAATTCAGGTAACTATAGAGAATAAAACACAATTGTTGGGCTAACCCTGGAAATATAATAGGGAGTTCCATAGCACAAAGCTGGTTCCTGAAGGGTTGTCCAAAGGCTTTTGGATTTCTCCCTGAATTTCTTTTCCTGTTCTTCTTCACATTCAAATTTTGGCAGGATGAAGTGCAACAAGCTCAGTGCTTGGACTGCGCCAGGGTTGGGCCCCTGAGATGAGGGTAAGACATCATGCCCTTTATTTTTCCAGCTGCTGTGTATCAGCAGTCACAGTTTTACCTGACAAGCACATCTTCCATTTCAAATCCTCTGCCTTTGAGGATTTCTTTCAAGGGTGACATTTTGAACCTCACTTCAGAACACCTGTGCTTGAAGCTACATCTCACAGTGCACGCTGAGCAGCATGGGCACAGAAAACCTCTGGCCCCTCTAGTGACAAGCCAGCAGGTATCAGAGACTCAGTGTGGAGCAAGCTAGGCTGATGGAGGGGGTGCAGGATTTTTATGGAAGCACCCTGAAACCCCTGGAAATCTCCCAGTCTGATGAAAGATTTAATTTTTTCTATGACAGTCCTAGGACCTCTTGTGATAGATCTCAGAGGTCTCAGGACTACCACGAACAGTTACATTGCTTTGGGAATTCTGACTCGCTTCTAATCATCTCCCTTTGTGACAGTGGCCTGTAAAACAAAGGTTCTCTTCTCTTTTCTGTTTCCCCTGTCCACCTTTGGGTTTTTTAGACAAGTTGTCATGGTAATGCACTACCTGAGGCCAGGCTGGATCATGGCCACTGATACTTTAGGAAAGCCATGACTCAGTTTATACCTACACTGCCTGCCTAGCCCAGTCTTTCCATCCCTTTTCAGCTACCACTTTCCTTTGGCAGAACAGCTCTGCTTGTATGGCTCTAGATAAGTTTGGGGGGGTTGGTATCAAATGAAAGAGATCTCACTATGGTTATTTCCTAATGCTATTGGGAATGCTTTCAGTCTTCATTTCCCTCTTAGTTTTTGATCTTAGAATACAGACCTTAAACTTCACCAGAATTGGGGTTTAGGGATGCCCACAGTGTGAATGTGCAGAGGAACAACACACCTTGAGGTGCCTCCAGTGACTAATGGGTTGTATTCCCTCCACAATAAGCTTGCTGTGTTCTGGAAAGAGGCAGAGCATGGTGTGTTTCCTTCACCTCGTTGTTCAAATTGTCATTACCAGCACCTAGCAATTCTCTGCAGTCACCCTAATCCATCACAATATTTCAGGGGGATGGAGAGTGGCAGGCAATAAAATGTCTCCTGGAATATAAATCGGCTCCTAATTTGTTTTTCTCTAAGCCATTATTTCTTGTGTGATGGTCTTCTCCCAGGTGTTTCAGGCCTGTCAATCAGTTGCTGCAGGCACTTGTTTTCCTTTCCCAGGTTGTGCTATCTCTGGACCTGGCAGTAACAGAGTGAAACACCCAGCAGCTGTAATTCCATGTTAAACCCAAACAGAATTCAAAGCTTGTCACAAACAGGATCTGAAACACAAACTGCATTAGCAGGAGGGCAAAATGTTCTGCACCAGGACCTAGTTCAGTTCCCTGGCTGTTGATGAAAGAGTGCTCTGAGCTTCCTGATCACTGGTGGAAAATTAGTTGCTGTGAGACATTTTGACTGATGGAATAGGAATGTCTGTGCTTTCCATGTCACAGCAGAGTGTTTTGGGACAGCAACAAGAACTTCTGTGCCTCAGTGCTCTCTGTATCTGCATTACAGATATTTGCCTCATAGATGTGCTTTCTGTGCTGCTTTTGCTGGAAGTTACATTTAGTGTTTGCTCATATCCTGAAGGCCGACAGAACAAGCTCCCTGAGTGATTGATTTCCAGGTAATCAGCTTGTCCAAGAGGGATTGATTAGTTCTGCTTCGTTTGTGAGCAGGTCTCAGAAGATGCTTTTCCTAACAACACAGAGCACTCAGTGAGCCACCAATGCTCCTGCGCTGACTTCAGTCATAGGGAATTCGGTGATACCATGGGCTATCTAATTATCAAATCTAGATGGACAGAACTGGACTGTAGTGCTTAAAAATATGAGTTATAAACCCCCAAAACCCACGAGGTTATGTAATAAAAATAAAATAAAAATACTGGTATCTGGCACACTGTGAAGAAAACTAAATCAGGCTGGTTGCCAATTTACCATATTAAATTGTAGTTGGCTGTTTTCTTAGCAGTGCTCAGTTAATATTCTGTGCAATATTTCCATTAAGTGTCCAGGTCCCTGACTGTACTGACAACACCAAATTATCTCTCTCTACTGTTTCCACTGTCCTTTGGTACAGAAGACTCCATCAAGTGGACCCTTCTTCCTGACCATGAATGCCTAAGCCATAGGACGCACCTTTTCAAAGTTCACAATAAATTAACAATAATTTACTAGATGAGTGAAAACAACTTCTAGTCAATGTTAGCAGGTTTCAAACTGCCTGCAAAATTAAGGGCTAGGGTTTGCTAAGGGTTAGGGTCAATATATTATTATATATTTATTATTGTTTATACTTCTCATTTGATATATAGTGCATCACCCTCTGAACAGACCTCCTCTTCGATTCGACAGCTGAGCATTTTGATGTACATATAAGTGTTCCTATAAATTGTCTCAAACAAAGGAAATGCTGGCAGTTGCCAGGTGTTTTTCTCCAGTTAGGAGTACTAACAAATTCTATTTCTTTCTATTCTGGGTAAAGCCTACAGTCAGTAAAAGGCTCCATTTTTCCTGTAACACCTTTTTGCCTTTGAAGCCCAAGAGAAACTGCCAGTCACTTGTTCAGGTCAGTTCTATTTCTGTGTGCTTTGCTTAAACTTAATGTGGCAAAGAAGTAGAACAAAAAAGTAACTCCATGTCCCTTGAATTATTTTAGTGCACTGAGATGAGTGAATGTAAGACAGAAGCCATGGCACATTGCATCTGATGAAATAGTGTTCAATTTGTTGTAGCATTTTAAATCCTGGCCACTGCACTACTAACATTGACCCTGAGGGTACCCTTGCCAGCTTTGCCCTGCCACTAGGAAGGCCATAATATTCTAGAAACATCAATCTCATTCCATGTTTCTGGTTAGTGCCAGGCTTGCCCAGTAGAATGGCAGTTTGGCACTTTAGCTGAAATCCCTCCCTTCAGCTTGATATTATGTAATTAAGGATATATTGCATAAAATATAATACTTAATAAAACAAAACCCAGCCCTAACTTATCAAAAATGAGTCCAAATAACAATTCGGAAGCAACGGCCCACTGCTTTGAAACTGCTCATTAGCTCATCATTGCTTTGAATGTGTGGGTATCATATTTTTTATTTAAACAATGTGCCAACAGCAGGCTGTGCTAAAATGCATAACCATCAGCTGCAACAGCTTGTCTGGCTGGTTATGCATAAATTGCAGTAATTCCAGCTGCTTTCTTAACTCCACTGTGTATCAAACACCTCACCTTTGCTTCTGTATGTTTTAGGGAAAAGATGAGAGACAGATGATAGATACTGTTAGTAGTCATTGAAATATTTTTGTAGGCAAACAGGCATCCCTGCCTTAGGGATTGTCTTGGGGATTTTAGAATCTTACCTTATCTGTGTGGAGATTAACACAAAAACTTATCTCTTCATCTTTTTATGGTTTCGGGCTGTTTTTAGAAATCTAGGCAAACTTGCATATGTAGACTCAAGGAGCCATAAAGGGATTACTGCTGTTTATGGTGTGAAGAGAGTCCCTTCTTTTTATCTGTTTTTGAGAAGTCAAGTTATTTTTTTAATTCTAGCACTTTGTTACTGGCTACAAGAGGGCATAATCCAAGAACCTTGATGATTCCTCACACTTGTCTCAGCAGTGGTCTGGTGTGGTGTCTCCCCAGCCCGTGGGCTCCTTGGCAGTGCCTAGAGAGGGTGGGCAGGTGCTGGTTTGTGTCTTTTACCTCTCTCAGGTGTATCAGCTGATAAGTCACACTGTACTGAAGTGTGCTCTCATCTTCATGGCTCTCGTACGATTCCGCATCAGAGTGAGGGCTTAGAAATTCAGATGAGCTCTCTTCCATCTTGCTGGAGGTGAGCTGCTCATTAGGATTCAGGGACAATCTTCCCCCAATGTCCTGAGTGTCGATGCACCTGATGAGCATTAGCAGCAAGGGTAGGAGGGTTGTTGCAGCTGTAATGCAGTATCAGCACAGCCCTAAACTCCAGTTTGTCGCAGCTGCCACGGGAGTTCTTTCCTCTGCCTTCTATTAGCGAATATCTTCTAAAAGCTCTTGCAGAAATATTTTCTTTCTGAATTAAGAATGGAATTTAAAGTTCCTCCTGGCTTTGACTTTGACCAGATGAGTTTTTACTGGTTCTGATTTCTGAGTTCTTGTGGGCTTCCCATGGAAACATTTCCATTTTCAACTGACCCCTTGGGAAAACACAGCTCCTGCTTCAGCCCGCTGGGGTGGGATGCTGAAAGCAGTAGCAGCAGCACAAGTGAGAGAGTACAAGAGAAAGCACAAATCTTGCTGAGGTGGCTTACTAGGCATGACCAGTATGAACTTTTGGTATTTATATTAATGTTTACGATTAATTTTTTCCTAACCTCCTGCTCAGCCCTTCAGGGGAAAGGCTGATGTTGCAATCTGGAAGCTGATATTGCTGGGTTTCATTAGATTATAGGGAAAGGAGATTTTCCATCTTCTCACACCTCTTGCCAGTTAAGATTAGGAGTCTCACAGTTGATTCAAATCTCATTATTCCACAAATATCGTTAAGATTGTGTGTACTTCAGTTTTGCAGTAGAAAGTCATCTATAAAGAAGCAGTTGTAATATTAGGGATGAAATTTAAAGACTTAATTGGGATAATGAAGGAGATACTAGAAGCATTATGAAGGCTAACACTTCATGTACCACTGAACAGAGGTTGCTTCCAATTTTATATTTCAGCAATATTATAACATAGTACCTCACAGACATCTTCTTTGTATTGACTTTTTTTTTGTTCTTACATTTTTGATTGCTGTCTTGAGTCCTTCTGTAAAAAAAAAAAAAAGGTTCTGAGGTCATTGTTTTCTTCCAAATATTATCAAAAGTGACAGGGAATATACCTGACAAGTCTCTTTGTGCGATATTTGTATGCCTTGAATGTGTAGCCATTCTATATGAAAGAGACTGATTAGGATCCATTCTGCAAGTACAGTATTTATAATATACAATGGAGGAAAGGGGGATATGAGGATGGAGAGAAGGTGTAATTAATTCCTATTTATTAGAAATATTATAGGTTTGTAGCCCGAGTGGATATCAAGCGTAATATCAGAGATGATGTATATGTTTTCGAGACCAATGCTACCTGTGAATGAAATTACCTGTAACTCCAGTCCTGTGCCTTTCTTAACTGGACTGCCAATCAGGCTCCTCTTTATCAGCTGTGATAGATTTGAAATGTATACATGCAAATTTATAACTGAGATGGGATGTATTAATTTAATATTGATTTCCATTTTTGATCTAAGCTTCTGCTTCCGTTGAGCCCTAAAACATTTATCATTGTACGAATTACAAATCGAAAAGATTGCTATTAACTATCCTTAGTAATATAAGATAATCTTTCTGTTTTAAGCAATGTTGCATTTCATAACAAAAGTTCTTGCACCACATAAATGGCATTAAACATCAACTAATGGAGAGGTTTTCATTTCGGTTTTTTGGTTTCTCTGAGTTACCAAATTCATCTTCCTTCACTTTTTGCCTGGGGGAGGAGATCCCCATCTTGCTACAATCTTTCAGGTGGCTGTAGAGAGTGAAAAGGTCTCCCCTGAGCCTCCTTTTCTCAAGGCTGAACACCCCCGGCTCCCTCTGCCACTCGTCATATGGCTGACTCTCTAGAAACATTTTTAATTTCCAGATAAAATTAATGTGGTTTTTTGAATTTATAAAAAAAAAATTCAGTACAGAATATATGTGGGATATTATGTCCCAATAGTCATAAAACCAGAATTAATAGATTTTAAACGGCAGATTCTGGAATAATAATACAGAAGGAAAGGCCCGGAAAAGCGTCTTGGGAGGAGAGTAAGATCATGGTGGTAGACAAGAAAAATTTCAAATTTTTAGACTGCAACCAGTAAGGAAGCAAATAAATCAAGTGATCCACGATGTCACTGTATTTGAAATAGATCTGGAAGATTCTAAGCAAAAAAAAAAAAAACACCTCTTATGCAGGAAAAGAGAATAGATGATCACAGTAATAGTTACCAGTGACCATACAGTCCAATTAAAATATCTAAGTTGTAGTTAAAATACTCTCTAAATGCTATGCCAGAAGGGTGGCAAATATAATTTTATATCTATATTTATATATCATTTATCTTTTTTTTTTTAAACTAAACATCTGTGGATATACGACTTTATATAGTAATTGAAAATGTACATGTCAAGTGTAGTTACACTGTCATGCCTGAGTTTAACAGAGTGGCTGTTTGTCTCTCTTGAGTTTTCTATTAAAAAATTAGTCTGTAAAATAGAAAAGATGCCCAATGGTGCAGTCCGTTGTTACTCTTTAGATGAATACAGGTTCCTGAATCTTATAGTTCCAAATACGGAATGAAGGCAGCAGTCTCTCATTTACTGTCAGAATTGTAGCCCCTGACCTTTGTCTCGCAGTCATTTTGCTCACAGTATGAGAAACGTGAATGTAAGTGAAGGAAAAAGGTGAAAATTGACCACATAGATGCAATGTGCCACCCCCAGGTGTGAAATAAATGTAACGTTAACTGCTGTAAAACTTAGACACAACCGGAGTCCATAGATCAGTGAGTGAGCTGTAGCTCTCTTGCTTCCTGTCATGTGTCCACACCTCAGCTAGAGCAGCAGATATTTATCAACTCAAAAGCAAACTGCCCTGCACACTTCTTAATTAGTATTTAAAAGCTGAAATGGAGTTAAACGTTACCTGAATTCAGTTCACAGTCTGATGAGGAATGGCAATGCAGCATCATTAGTTGTCATTTTTCTGGACTGTGTAATCCTAATTTTGGATTTTATTTGTATTTTGGTTGAGGGATTATCCCAGTTATGTCTGATCATCCTTTAAATATCTGAAATTATATATAAAATTTGTTGCCAACTTTTTTTTAGAAGTGTGTGATTGCCCTGAAATGTTACCAAAACCACATATGCATATTGAAAACTTTAAACATTTTTATTTCAGAATGAAATCTGTCATGTGAATTTACATATTAAGAATAGCAGGATACCATATTCACACAGTCCTACTAGGGTGATGCTAATAACTTTAAAAAATATTTTTTGAGCTAAACTATCTGTAGTTAAGAGGTCAATTTGATGCCAAATATCTGTCTGTTTGCAGCTGTGCAGAAAATTGGGAAAAAAAGAATAAAGTAAATTCAGTTGTAGGATGACCTAATGGTGCTGTTTTGGGTTGTTTGGCTCCTCATATAAAGAGCTACAGCCCCACCTGGCCTGTGGCATGTGAGGGCCTGGCACCTGTAGCCAGGATAATTAACTGCTAGAAAATCTTGAACAAGTCACATTGACCTCTCTAAGCTTAAGGTTTTGGTTGGGATTTTTCAGGATGGGGATAATGGTATTCATTTGGAAAGTACTTAACACTGTAGTGTGCATCCAGTGTAGCTGAAAACTAGAAATAAGCCTCTCTGGTACTTGTTCAGCACTTTTAGGAAAGATTACGATTTTATGCAGATTTAATATGCTTTTATAGTAATACTTACCTGTGTTCCTAAGATCACATTTCTCTATCAATATCAGAACGCTTATTGGAGGGAATATTTTTCGTATCAACCTGTTTATTTGAGACTTGATATTAAAGTCATGGTTCATGTCTGTGAGATTCCTGTGAAATATCAGTGTGTTCAGTAGAAATACTTAACTCTGATTCTTGTCATCAATCATGTGAAATATTCTAGACACAAGGATTGAAGATTTGTCCCACATAACTACTTTGGTGAAACACAAATTAGAAATCTGTTCAGCTAAAGGGCACCTTCATGATTTTTGCGTTATTAAAATGGGGCTGGGTTTGCATCATCAAAGGATTTATTCCTGTCTCAGAAGGCCAGTAGATGAATGTTTGAGACAGGAGTCAGAGCTTTCCTTAGGTTACCAAGGCATTGCCTATACGTTGAAATTCACATAAATCTGAGTGCTATAGTGGTGATGGGTTGAGAGAAGTTGGCAACGTTTGCTTATGAAATTTAAAAAAAAAAAAAAAAATACAAGAATGTTGGTGTCATCTCTACCTGCGTAAATACAATTCAATAGTTATTATAATTTGGGGCTAAGTACTGCAAGTGGTTCTACATGGATGTGAGGGGAAGGAAAAGGAAAACTTGGATGAAATAATTACAGAATTTTATGTGTTGGTTCCATGGCAAAATTGGTGTTTGAATACTGTGTTAGTTGCTGACATAGATCACAGAATTTTTATTCACAAGTACAACATTGTATTACTCTATGCCTTAAAACAATGACAGAAGAGAATTAGATCACATAAAATTGAGTACAGTAATGTAGAAGATACAAAGATGGCTTGAAAATAATTTTTAATAATCAAGATTATTTGCATGTAAGCTTGTGGGTATTCAGTGATAATGAAAAATAAAATTGTATTTGGTTCTCGCAGAGGCATGAGTACTTTATTTTCAGTGGTAAGTCAGAATGAAATAGTTTGGGAGTCACTAACCATGTTTGGTGTGTTTAAAAATCAAGCTTTTGAGCTTTTCTGCAAACACATCCAAAAGGATTCTATGTCAAAGGCCAAATGCCTGACTTTATAAGAACATTTCAGCATTTTTTGCATATGAATTACCCAACTTTACAGTTACCTGTCTGGACTGGGGCATTTAAATTTTCCCCATGATTACAGTAATTATGTCTGTGTGCCCAAACTCCTGACTTGTACATGCAAATAAAGCAGGGCCTTAAATAAATCACACATTCAGATCTATACCTGAATGGGCAATCTTGGTAACCATAATTAAAAATGCAAGCATAATTTTAAGCCTCTCCTTTTAAATATTGGGTTATTTAAAGTATTTTTTAAAGTGGGTTAGATTGTATTCTCATTGCTAATTATATTAATGTAAAAGAGACAGCTACACAGAGAAGAAAAAATTGCATAGCTTTAGCTGATCTATTATAAAAATAATTGCTGTAGTGAAAGCAGTGAACCCAAAAAATTTAGTTTTAGATCTTAAGTCATTAAAAACTGCAATGTTATGAGAAGGCCATAACAAGAAACGATAACCTTGTAAATAGAGACTGCAGCTTTCTTCAGATTTTTAATGTTAATAACTGCCTGTAAGGATATTCCATTCCTTCAAGATGTGCCTTTCTAGAAAGCTGTTCCACAGTTTTGTAATAAAGCAGAAAGTCACAGCAGGGGGAGCTTTTGTAGGATTTCAGTGCACACCTTGAGTGTTTTCGGAGGCATGAAGCCAAGTGACATTAATTATTTGAGAACTGCTCTGGTAAATTACTGTTTTTACACAGAAAATCAGTCTGACATACTCCAGCCAACAAAACATCATTGCAACAGCTCTCAGGCTGGAAGTTTGGTCTTTGTCAAAAGTGGAAACAGCCTCAGAAAAAAATTGCTTCCAAAATAACCCCACGTGCATAGCAAATTGAATAATGGCTATCATAGGAATTAATTAACTCAGGCTAGCAAATTAATTTGTTATGGATAGAGAAAAGTGCATCTGCAGATTCCAATGGGCTGTTCTTGCACAGGAAAAAGAGAAATCCATGACTAACTACTTACCATATATACAGAGCTGAAAACAGAAAGGTTTCACATACTAGGGGCAGGAAGAAGAAAAAATGGGGAGAGGGACAACAGAAACTACAGTTTATGATCTCAATAGAAGGGACAGAGAGGGAGAATAACACATATATGATAGCATTTGATATAATATATATAATAAGGATGTAATATGATTGATAAACTGCTCTCCATAGATCAGCAATTTTTGTACCTGTATCTGGTAAGAAGGCACTTTATATGTTGTACATATATCTGGTACGAAGCAATTTGAATCTTTCTAATAGTGGGAGGTATTTTTCCAGTATTTGCTTATATTCAGAACAGGAGATGATGATTCTAACTATTTTCACCAACAGACACAGGGAGATAGATAATGTGCAAAGGAATTAGCCACAACATGGATCTGATTTGTTCAGACCATTTTTTCCTCTTGCAGAAAGAAATATTTGGTATGGTCTAATGCCTGTTTGCAGTGTCTCCTGATAGTCTTCAGCTGTACACTAATGATTCTGTGAAAAGAGAGGCCTTCATGGCCTTTCAAGTTGGACACTAATTCCTCTTGAAATAATACAGAGAAATTCCAGCAAACACAGCTTCCTTCTGTAGTTCCAATAAATGATATTTCTCATTGCTGCATTCACTGCAGTGTTGAGAAACCCATCACACTTCTGCGTTATCCCTTCCCCCCAAAAGTGCTTCCAGCTAATTTCAACAATGGAACAATGATTAAAAAGTAAAAAAAAAAAAAAAAAAAGGCATTACTGATACTATACTTTAGATAAATAAAAAAGTAACTTCTGCATTGCCCTGAAGTATTCTCAGAGTTGCATTTCTCCTTTCTGTTTAAAGGTGATTACTGGAGATGCTGGAGATGGCTGCTTGGAGATGTGATGATCTTTTTCCTTCCATTCTTTTCCTGCAGACCTTCGTGATCCCAGGAGTATGCACTGATATATTGCAGGAAATTACTTCCCTTCTTTTTCACTGCTGTCATGTTCCTCAATTACCATTTCTATTGTGTGCCCTAATTAGCCTGGCTGATTCCTTTCATTCACTATCTTCCTAAAACACAGTGATGCTCCTTTAAAAATTGTGCAGCGTAGAAAATAGTATATAGACTGTCTCCTTTAAGGGTTTACGAAATCTGTCTAATTATGGTTTTTCTATGGGGTGTATCCATAAAATAGCAACAGAAATAAAGACTAATTTGGGTGTGGAGCATTGCATTTGACTTATTTGTAGTTCCCACATCAACCAGTTTACTGGACTTCAGGGATCCCCACCACAGAGTCAGAAGCACAAATCAGTGAAGGTGCATCCTGTCGGTTTTGTCTCTCTTGTTCCATCACTGATCAAGTTCCTCAGTCTTCCAGCCAGTTTTGTCACTTGGCACTTCTGTGAGACCTCAGGAAGGTTTATCTGAGCTAAAAACACACAAAATTGCACTAAGTTGCAATATAGCAACTTTTTCTTAAAAAAAAAAATCTCTTTCGACTCATGAGTACTGTTTATAAAACATTTTTAAGGGGTAATTTGAAAAGGGTGCAGCCCCTCTTTACAGCTGTGTAGCATGTGTTGTGAGCAGGGGGGTTTTTATGGATATTGTCTTTATCTGTAGTTTCACTGCTTGATATTTTCAATGAAATGAACTTCTTTTCGGCTGCTTATTGTTTTGCTAATTTTGTATTCATTGACTGTATTTATTGGAGCACTAATTTGCTAATTCTGTGTTTATTGGAACACCCTGACATGCCCATCTACCTGGTTTTTTATTAACTGTATTCGTCTGGCAAAAAAGTAGTTCACCTAGTCCTAAGAATTAAGTGAAAAAGAGTTTTATCAGGATTGAAAACATTTTCAATTTCTTCCTTTGAGTAGTACCTATGCGTTTAGAATCATATTCTTAAATTCTAGTCTAGTATTTAGGATGGTCATTTTTGTTTGCTTTAGGGGCTTTTTTTGTAATACAAAAAGGAGTCTGTGCAAAAGAGGATTCACCTGGGCTGTGTAGCACAGCCCCCAGCTCTTTGATGAGCTGTTGGATTTTATCTAGTATGACAGGCAGTGATAAAATTAATATCATTAATATCTTGCCTGTATTTATTTTTTTGTAAACCTCAGATTCTTTTAAAACGTGCTATGTGACCTGAATAATTGTTCAAATTATTGCATTGAAACTAGTGTTTTTTACAGAGAAAAAATGCACTGATGTGAATTGAAAATACTGCTTGATATGTGGCAATTATCTCCTTTGTCATTTCTTCTAATAATTTTCATAAACAACATCCATAGAATATTGAAGTGTGGGAATGACAGAAAATAAGTCACTGGGGGGAAAAAAACCAGAATTAGCACAAAGAGGAAGAACATTTAATTTCCTTTACCTATCTTCATTATGTCATTATATTTGAAGAGACAGCCTTATACTTCCTCTTTTTGTCTCCTCTGCCTTGCTCCTCTCTAAAGTCAAGGGTTTGAGTAATGCTCCTATCAGTTCTCCAGATCTAAGAATAGAAATATTAGAGAGCAAAGATATTGGCAAGAGAAGAGATTGACCAGAGCACATCAACACAGATGCATTTAAATGCAGACCAAAGCACCCAGAAATAAAACCCGTCGAATTTATTACAAAGAAAAAAGGGAAATCAGTCTATTTTCCCCCCAAAGCTGGGTCATTCTGTCACTAATTTTCCTAGGGGTGTCACCCATCCCCTCCTTACTGTCAGTAGGAATTAAACTAGAACTTTTCTTTCTTGATACATGATGTCTTTTATTTTTGTGGTTTGAACTAACCAGCATGTTTGATAATTTATAATCTGTGATGGCTGACCCAGCCAGTGGATTCTTCACAATGCCTCAGGTTTCTAGCAACTCATCCTGTACAGTCTCACTATCAGTTTGAACATGACCCAAAGTGAATCCCCCTCACAGTCCATTCATGACCTGAATAAAACAAGGATCATGTGAGAAAGAAGAGATTTGAGATTATTTAATCAAATAGTACTCACAATCAGAAGCTGTCCTCATAGCTTTATTGTCCTAATTCTGTAATATCCTAATCTTGATTTTGTGATTGTATTCTGCCTTTTTTAATATACAGCATCCAACTTTTGTTGCATTCTTTTTAATATTCTTTTCTATATACTTTTTTTCTTTTCTAGACACTTCTACTAAAATATAAATTGGTTAAAGTAAAATCATAGTTCCTTCTTTGTGCACAGTGGTACAATAGAACAGGCCTTATTAGATTGCCCTTTTTATAAAGTGATCAGATAGCAGAGGGGTAAGAGGACTTTAAAATTGAAATAATTCAGAATATAACAAATATGAAAGATATCAGTCTCACAGGGCATTAGTGGGATCCAGTAAGCAAGGTTAAAAAAATATATGAGGTGGAAACACATAAAAAATCGTGTGATTCAGAAAGATTAAAACACCTATTCCACAGCTACTGATGGTTGCCATTCATTGTAGATGACAACAGAATCTTCTTTGATTTAATTTGATTGATGAGTTCTCAGCAAGCTGTAAAAAATCCATTTTCATAACAAATGCTTTCCCACCCACAGACCAACAGCGTCAGACATACCTAAAAGTTGTTCCTAAGTTTCCTTTGGACTCATGTTACTTGAACTAACACTGTAGAGGTCAATTCAGATGTTGTGAAACAGGAATCTTTGGCAATGATGTGCTCCCACAGAGCAGTGAAAATGCTGCCTTTTTTTTTTTTTTTTTTGTTTTTGTTTTTGTTTTTGTTTAAGGAAGAAGGTTTATGACCACTCAGATGGACCACTGTGTTTGCATTTTCTGGGTTTTGTGTCCATACATTGTACACCCCTGAGGCTGGGGAAGAACTTAATGGCTGTAACAGCCTCGAGCAGTAAAGACTCTTATGCAAGAGAGCCCACAGCTGTGTTTTGGAGTGTTTGGAGTATTTATTGGACTGGGCAATTCAAAAGACCCTTGAAAATGCTGTCCCATCCAGCATGAGGTGAAACCCTCCCTCCTCACTGCCCAAATAACACCAGGAGACCAGGCCCCCTGTACCACCAGCCTGTGCTGAGGGCACCCTTTGGCCACGTCCCCAGGGCTGGGAATGTGTCCCCCTTCCCAGATGGATCTCAGCGAGGTCTGGCTTTCTCTGCACTTGCCGTAAGATACATCCAGACATTGTTTGAGGTTTTGGGGGCACCACGGGGCCTGGCACCTCCGTGGGGACCAGCAGGGCCCGGCAGAGCATGTCCCCCCACCTTGGGCCCTGTGGGTGGCAGCCCACAGGTGGTCATGGATCAAACAAACAAAACTAAATGCTATCAACTAAACATTAAATACGGAAAATTATGGAAATTACAAAACTTCTGTGCTTTTCAAGCCTCACAGTCAAATCTTAGTGAAGCTGCAGCAAAGCACATTTATAAGCCTGTTATCTTTTATGAAGCCAATTAAATTATCAGTGCTTCTCTGTATGGTCTCTCCTGTTTCGTTGGAGAAAACTTTGAATTGCTCATTCAGATACCCTGCTAATTACTGAACCATTAAGGCAATATATTATCTTTCCCCAGACTTCACAAAAGTCAAATTTCATACAGTTCCTATAATCAGTAACTCACAAAGCCACTTCTGTTAGATAATACTAGAGAAAACAAGATGTCAGACAGCGATTTGGAAAGTAGAAAAAATACTCTCTGGTAACACAGGTAAAAGCAAACCATATATTTTTCTGAGTAGTCATTGTTAGAAATCATTTGCAGTTATTCTCTGGAAAATGGTAAATTTCGCAATTATTTTGGTTAATTTGCCACTGAAACACAATAATTGTTGTCAGAGTCTAAGCTTAGATATGCACAGCAGCTGAAGTGCTGTATTTCAGACTCATGATGCATATTCCTTGACTTTGACAGAGTAACAGTTTATTTTCTTTCACCAGGAATGTTGGCAGTCAGCTCTGGGTTATCCGGGGGGGTGAGTTTTCCCGAGCTTGTGATCATTTTAGGGTTTTCAGCTTATGTCACTTTATCTTGTTGATGAAGGGCTGTTTTTTATTTGCAAGTATCAATAATCATGGCTGTGGGATTCTGCATCTGGATGGGGAGTGGGTTGTCAATGGCTTTGTAAACCTCTCCGTTGAAAAGCTTCTCTGATATCCCTGTAGCTTCTCTGCCACAGAATTTGATACACACTTGACTTACAGGATACGTGTACTTGAGTTCACTTCAAAAGAAGTGAAATGATCTACCTTAATCCATTATTTTCCCCCCACCTCTTCCATGAGTATATATGTGCTTTCTTTTCAGAGGCTTACCGTGTCAAAAATGTAATTACTTTAAATACAATACAGAATACCATTTCAGAATAAAACATTTGGGTTTTTTTAATTGGAAATGAATCTTCTCCTTGAGCTTTATTTTGAAATAGCAAACTGCTTGAAGTTCAAATAAAATACTGCTCTTGAAAGAGAATGCTGTGTTTCTTTTGATCCAAAGTGATTTGGGGGACAGAAGAGAAGAAGGAATTATTTCAGAACTGACAGACGTGAATTTCAGAAGTAGTAAGGATTTTAAAGAGCACTCATTTTGCTTTGAATGAAACTGTAACCTGGAATTGTCAGCTCTTTAGTCACAAACGTCATGTATGAAATAAAGCAAGAATTTAATATTTATCAGGGCAGGATTTGGGCATGAGAAGATAAGAATGGAGCAGGTAAGCATAACACCCTTCCCCCAGTGTTGCCTCACCTCCTCCCTTCCTTCCAGCAAAGCTAAGAGAGGTCAGTGCCTACGGCCTGTATCTACAGTGCTGCCTTCTTCCCTGCACCAAACCTGCTGTCTTTCCAATCAGTGGAAAATTGCCACTCACTATAATCACAATTGCATCAGACCAGTAGCCTACTTTCAAGGGGAAAGTCCCTGCTGTTCCCACCCCTTTTATCTCTAACACCAGAAATCCTTTTTTTTTCCCAGTCAGTGACAGCAGGGCAGGATACCTTCCTAATGTCTATTCAGCAAAGTCAGAACAACACACTGGGAGGAGAACTGCTGAAATTGCTGGGTCAAAATTAAGCTCTTGAAATTGCATTTGAAAAATTGGCTCTTGGGTTGTGAGAGGCAATCAAGTGTTATCTTTTTCAGTGTCATCTCACTGCTTTTCATTCAGCTACTAGTGAAGCTGCTTTTATATCAAGAAAAGCCTTTGGAATCAGAAGAAAAACTGATCTGGGTATATGTTATCTATGAGTTAATACTCTTTAATAACTCAATAGGAACTGACACTGAATCCATTAAATGCATACTTTGAGGTACTTTTTAAAAACACCTCATTTTAAATCTTTTTGTGTCTTGTTACAAGAGAAGGAAGTACTGCCTAGTTCCTCTAGCAATGTAAAGAAAATAGTCTTGAATACGTCAAAGTGAGAAAAAGCCACATGGAACCTCGAAATTATAATTATAGCACTGGTTTCCATTGTACCACTGGAGGAGTCAGGAGGAAAAGGAGTCTGTAAAATCTATACATGTCTGAGTTGCTCTTTCATTTTTAATGTTTTCATATAAGGAAGCCAGAAGACAGTAACTGCAACACATGCTGGCATGTGCAAATGTGGTAGCTGGCAGGAAAAGAAAGAAATCTCTGTTTGAATGCGTGTGATGAAGTCTGAGGATGATTTTAAAATAATATCTCAGAATGCATGCCCAATAAGATTTATTTTAATGACTTGTTTCTGCCTTAAAGGCCAGCAGAAAAAGGCTTGTGAGCTTGTGCTGTGGTTAAGAACAGCAGGGACCCCAGCTCCCAGTGACTGGGGAAGTGATGAGCTCTGAGCATCCCAGTATTCCCTGTCCCAAGGCTGGCTGCTATCCACGTTGTTTCCTAATACAATTAGGAGTAGCCTCAGGATTGTGCAGTTTTGTGCTGGAGGGTGTCAGCATCTCCTTCCTTCATCCCTTTCTCCATCCCTTCCTCATCCTCCAGCCTCTTGTGCCAACAGGGACCAGCTGATGTGGCCCTGCTGTCAGAGGTTTCTTCGGGTGCTGTAGGCAAGTCAGACCCAGCCATAAATATTTAGGGATGTCATCCCTGTCTCATCAAGGCTTTGTGGGGGTAATGTAAGTGTTGCAAGTTGTCCATTACTTCAATAAGGAAGCCATATAAACAGCTCTGGCAGATAAGAAGTTATCTCACTCTTGTTGGTTAACACATGTACATAAAACATAGATAACGTTTAGTGATAATAGTGAAGTTGTTTAGAGACAATTTCAAACAGCACTGAGGACTGAATATAAATTGGGAAGTTGTCTCTCTTAACAACTCCCCATTATATACCAAGAACAGATTTATTTTTCTTTTAAGTCCATATACCAAAATAAAAACTGTCAAGAATTGTATCATCAAAACACCTAGACTGGGAAGGAAATAAGCAGCCTTATAACTGCTTGGAACAGATTTTACTTACGACCAAAATTTTCTTCTATTAATGAAACTTATCTTCTTATTTTGCAGCTTGCAGGCCTGGATTCTATAAAGCATTTGCTGGGAATGTGAAGTGCTCCAAATGCCCCCCACACAGTTTGACTCACATAGAAGCAACTTCTGTCTGTCAGTGTGAGAAAGGTTATTTCAGAGCTGAGAAGGACCCACCAACTATGGCATGTACCCGTAAGTCTGATCATCACCAGTGTCTACAATTCTGTTGCCTCATTTATTTGGTTTTGTATTTTTTTAAAAACCCTACTATTTTCTACATTTTGTGAAGAATTCCATTTAACTTAACCAAAAGAGATTTTCAAAATCAAAATTCAAACAGCGTATTTCTGTCCAGTGTAGATAACCTTAAACATACCTATGTTTCTTAGTTTGGTGACTTTTTATCTTGTAATTCTGAGATACAATAGGAGGAGAGTAATCACTGTCATATGGATAACAATGTGTTTTCACTATACCAATAATATACATCTGATATACTTGAGAATGTGCTGGTGCAAAAACTTTCAAAAAGGTGAAGTCATGTACAGAAAAAAACTGATATAACACACCCTGCTCTCTCCTCAGATTTAAATGAGAAGTATAAGACAAATATAATCCCCACAAATCAAATAAAAACTAAACACTCAAAAAAGACAAGAAAATAATAAAGAAAGGAAAAAAGATATATCCAATCAGAAGGAGATATAATTGAAACCTCTTGCACCATCACCTTCTTTTAACACAGAGTTATTCCCTCTTATGCGAGTGTGATAATGAAAATTCATTGGGTTTTTTGGATGAATTTTAGAATACATAATTTTGTGATTTTTGACTAACCTAAATTTGTCCTTAAGACAAACCTGATGTCCAGCAATCTGGGGGCAGAAATTCTGAGAAGATATTTTTATTACTTTGATCAATGGGCTTATGTCTAGAAATATATAGCATATGTTTTCTAAGCACTTAATAAAATATTTCTTACAGATTTTCATTCATGGTTCATTACTCGCTGGGATTAATTTATTGATTGTAAAGCAACTATATCTGTTTAATCTCAAAACTAGGAACAAACAGCTGTATTTAAAAATCTGTGGGTGAAATACTATATTTTATTAGGCTATTAAAATCACTTTTTTATTAAAGGTGATTAAAGACTTTGCAAAATCATCTAAGACACCCGGTTTTCACTGTAACAGTTTGTTAATTCTTTTGGTAGAGAATTTAATCTTAGTACTTTTTGTGCCACAGTTAAGAGAATTCTAAAAACACTAACATGTTAAATTCATGAAGTATTTTAACAGATTAAGTACACAGGGACTTTAAGAGATAAAACTGTAAAAACAAAGTGCTGTTGTAATAACCATCAGTGCATATCCCTGTTTTGGGATGTTTTATGCAGCATCACATAAAAATAAGTGAGCTAACTGAATTGAGCTACTTCCTCTGCTCATGCTGGTTTTTCCAGTGACACTAGACTGGGAAAATTGGGAATATACCTGATAATTTTAAGCTGATTTGCAGAGTCGTAGGCGCTGAGGTCATTACATTGAATAAGACATTGTCCATCCCCTACATGAGGGTGATGGTCACTAAAAATAGCACCCCTCAGACCCAAGGCAGAAAATTGTCTAATCCAACCAGAGGGTTTCCAGAGGGGAAGGTAAATCCCAGCCTCTGGATACTGCAGGGGCTCAGGATTCAGAGATTGTCCCCCCTGTCCCAGCTCACTCTGGAGCAGGGCATGCAGGCCTGGAATTGTGCACAAAGTATATGAGGGAATAAACAGCGCCATTTCAGGCTTCTCACAGGAAAATGATGATTACAAATAATTCCACTCAAATCAATGCCTCAAGCAAAGGCCATTAAAAACTTACTCCCAGAACCAACACATCCCAGGTGTTCTTGACGCTTTCTTGCTTAGGAAGAGGGTTTCACCCATACATTATGCAGATGCAGCTCCATGTTACTTGTAAGTCATTGATTTTTCATCGCTGAGAGAGTTCTTTGAAAAAATTACTCGTACATGGCATTCTGATTCCATAATTATCTTTCAGGGCACCATTTTAAGCCCTGATACCCTGATGTGTTGATAAGGTAGGGAGGAGCATGAGAGCCTTGTGGCATCAGAGTGCAGTTACTTCAACACCCTGCTGCTTTCTCAACAAATGTGAGTGCAGACAGCTGCTTTGGCTGAAAACTGTCAGGAGAAACTTGGTGCCAGACCTCCACATTCCTGCTGAGGATGTCAGCCAAAGTAACTGAGTGAGTCGAGGCAGGGAAAAAATCAACCACAACAGGGTATCAGTGCCTCCTCTCACCTCAACTTGGGAGAAAGAAGAAATAAAGGAGACAGTGAAGCGCGTTGTGGTTTCTTGGTTCAGTGCCACCATGCATTGTCTCCCATTCAGCCTAGGCTGCAAGGTATCAGTACTTCATTGATTGTCACAGCAGATGTGTTCATCTTACACCTACAATGATGATTATTTCACTAATTGTCAGCTCTGCAAATGACACTGGAGCTCTTGACAGGCAGACTGCGTTCTTATCTTGCACATCAGCAGTAATGAAGAGTCTTCAGGCCAGATTATTCCATAAGTGATATCTTTAGCCCCACTGCTTTCAAATTAGTCTCTCAGTTATTAAAATCATGTTTCTGTCATAAATATAACCTCACTGCTTTTGGTGGATCTGTGCAGATGTGGCTAATTTAAATTTAATAAACAAAGATACAGATATGAGTGGAATTTAGATTGTTCCTTCAAACTGTCATGCTTTAGTATGATAAAAGGAGTTGAAAAGTTTTAAGAAAATTAGGAAATTTGACTAAATAGACAGAAAATGCTGTGCAGAAATGAAATGCCATTTTTACATAACCACCTTTGGGGCAGATCTGCATTTTCAGTGTTCTTTTTCAAATTTGTGTCTTGACATATGAGATGTGACATAAGAAATATAAATTTTTCTTGGGGCTTTTGAAATGAGATTTATTCTTAAATGAAAGACAGAATGAATAGTGGATTCCCCTTAAAAATGTCTTCATGTTCAGACATTTTGACTGACTTTGTTGATACCCATTTTATTTGCTTCCCCATGTTCTGCAAGGTAATATGCCTAAAATAGGCAATTATTTTGTTCTCTCTTTTCGTTTCTGTGTAGGGTTAGCCAGTATTCCTCACTCCAGAACTCTTCCTCAGTACTGGGAAACTTGCAGATGCATTATGGAAAAAACCCCCACCTTGATTTAAGATAGGCATCCACTTCTTTCAAGATGAGCTTCAAATCCACTTTGATTAAGTCTGTGAAAGTACTGTATGCTTTTGCAAAATTGTACAGCTCCCATTTTTACTTTATAGAGCTGCATTTTGTTAAAGGAGAGTGTTCACTTTGCGGAACACCATAATAGAAATCTAATTTCAATAAGAGGAAAGAAAATTACATTAGAATATATTGTTAATCTCCTTCTCCTCGGCTCTTTTCATTTGACTTACACTGCTTATCAATCTCTCACTGTTATTCTTCCTTCTTATTGTATTTCTGTGCCATATGCAAGTACTCTATCAGTGATCTCCCTGCATACACAGTGAGCAACAAATAGCATCATATCTAATCCCCTGTCTGATTACTCTGTACATAAAGTCTAACATTTCCCACTATAAAGTAATTGGATGAATTGATCCATCTTTTCAAGGTCAGGCAGGCTTATATTGGTTGTCTAAGCTGTGTGAGTCTGAATGTCTCTCTTTTAATGTTTTGCTTAAACAATTTGAACCTGACAAACTTACGCTCTGTTCAATAACCTCTGCCACAAAGTGTATCCTCTATTTTTAAGAAGCAACACTGTATTTCAGCAGCAAAATCAGGCAATACACTTGAAGTCTTTACTGCCTCTATTGTTATTTTTATATATATTTACTTTTTTTTTTTAATACACTTGTTTGCAATTTATCCTTATGCTCAGACTTGGGGTCTTGGTTTGCAGTCACTGGCTTCCAGTCTTCCTGGCTGCCTCAAAGGAAAAGAATAAGTGAAAAGGGAAAAATGTAATTCTACATCAAGTGACACTATTTATCTGTGCTACATATATATCAAAAAGCAATTATGAACTCAAGGGGCACAGCCAGATGCTGATTCTGAGTGTCCTGAGGTGGTTAATCTTTGCCCTTCTGCTGTAACTTCAGTAGTCAAATGACACAAAATTCCAAGAGTCCAGTAGTGTATAATGGACAGCTCTCACTTGAAAAGCAACAAATTTTTGTCCAGACAGTCTTCGCTCTCTAGTGTGTAAAATACTACATTGCCCTCACCAGACTTCTGCAGTGCTGGGTTTGTTCCTCTTCCTTCCGTACACAGGAAAATGCACTTTGCCTTCACAGAGGAAGAGAATACATAAAACAAGATGAAGTGCAAAGCACTGCATGAGGCACAAACTCAGCTCTGTTGCTTTCAGAGCAGACCTGCTTCACCATAAGACATCCATGCCAGTCTCCTCCACAGAAAGTGTCAAAATACTTCCTCACTGTAATTTGTAAATGAAGCAGAAGACATTGCTCACGCTCTGGCTGCGTTCCATCTCAGCAGAAGAGCTGTGTGTTTTTGTAATGCTCATACATCTGAACTGTATTTTATTCTTTTGCATAAAATTCAAAGTCATGAACTTTGCTCTGAGGAAAGGATCCCTTATTTTCACTAATGTACTTGTTTTCCCTAAAAGTCAATATAAGGGAAACACCGAGAGCTTTGCATACAGATGTCTGCAGAGGGGTTATTGCTGCCAGGTTTTTCCAATGTGTCAAATAATCTTTGTATAATTTATAAATGACAACAAAGCAATCAGGCCACATTCATAAAAGCCCAGTGACACATAATTTAGCTGAATCTGAGGATTACAATTAATTGTCTCTCTTTGTTCCAAGTTCTAAATCTTAGTAAATGATTCACTGCATGTCATTACGGCTTAATATTTGCATGAAATCACAGTTTAACTGGCATAATTTAACAGCAATTAAAAAGCTATTTGATCCTCATGCAAATTGGCATGAGGGGCCTTGAGTATGAAGTGTCTGAGGGGTTTTTCTGCATTTGCAAGAGGACAGTCATATACTTTAAGACACCTCTAATATAATTGATGATGTTTTCCTTTTCATTGAAATGTGAATGCATAATAATACATGTTTTCTCTTGCAGTTGAGGATTAAGTCCCAAATCATGACTATAAGAACCTTCACTCTCTAGTACAAATGAAAAATATGTATTTTTAAAAGAGTATTTTATTTACTGTATTGGTACTTCTAGATGCCATTCTCTATAGTACAAGGAAAATCTGATAGAAAATTAAAATCTACAAAGCCAGACAAAACTCTCCTATTGCCCAGATTCACAAAAATCATATTTTTGCCTGCCAAAATTGATTAAATAATACCAAAAAAAAGTATGTGCTGTGATGACCCATTGTCATAATATCTATAGTTTATGTAAGATTAAATTTAAGCCAGTTTTAAAACATTGACTCCAGTCCTTCAAGCAATTACACAGATGCTTAGTTTTAAGTGCATGAGTATTACCAATTATTTCAAGGGGATTACTGATCCACTTGAAGTTATGCACATATGGAAGTGCTATTATGGCTCATCCTCTATATTCCTAAAATTCCTCCATGGTTTTAACAGTGGGAATTTGCTAAGACCCAGTCATTATTTAATTCTCACAGCATGGTTTTAGAGGAAACATAATTATTCCTGTCTTTTGAACATGAATAATAAGAACGGAAGCTGAAGTAATGTGTGCTGGTTTTAGCATATTCCGATCTCGGGGCTGTTTTCCAGAGTAGCTAGAACCATCATCCTCACAGTGATTTTGTGGGAAGTTTGGTGATTTCTACTTCTGAGACTCTCTAAGGCTGTAGGGGCTTTTGGACCACATCATCCTCTTCAGGGCTGTACCTTGCCTCTGTTTTCCATACTGTTGAACAATGAAGTGTCAATATAATGAGCCTTTGTTAGCAAGTTGCATTTATAAATGCTTAAATATCAAAGTATTTCAAATGCTTCAGTTTGCACTTACCACAAGCTCACAGTCAAAGACCAGGAGGGAAAAACTCAGAATATTCTGTCACCATAAACATTGCAAATTACAGATACAACTTTAATCTGACAGGTTCCAGAAATCTCAGTCTTCAGTACAAATGAACCACATACAGTTCAGCTAAATGATTCCTCGAGTTTCTGAAAAATAACAAGTCTTTACTGTCCGGGACTTTTTTGGCTTTTAACTATGAACTCTGGACAGATACTCATATTAATAAATGCTCATCCATTCAACAAATTTTAAACTGACTTATCCACTAAAAAAATGCAAAAGAGTGTAACACTTCCATATGTTTTAATTAACAAGTGCTTGAAATCCAGCAGATAGCTCATCATTTACTTCAGGGCAAGGTTAATTATAATGAAAACATAGTCTCAGTAATTAAAGTTACAAATAAATACCAGAAATGAAAAAGTAGCTGAACTACAGTTCATAGAAAGTGATAATGTTTATTTGTTCACATTATCACTCCCACACTGTACCAACTTTGTTATTTACAAGCATGCCAGCTTTTATACCCATGCTTATGCCACATAAGTAAATAAAAATCACCACTTAAAAATTATGAATGTTAGACTCTGTGTGAAAATTAGCTGGTGTCATTTGCAAATGTTTCTTGTAGTCTGTCAGTCTGCTTAAGAAACTCTGAAATAAGGAAAAGCTCACTCAAAGTTTTACCAGTATCTCAAAACTTTCTGCTTAAGTCCTGTTGGCAGGTTGTGTAAATCATCAAAAGCTGCAAAGCAAGCTGAAAATTTTCCAAGTTCTGCTAACCATTGGTGAAGCCCTGTGATTTTATCGAGAGCTAGGAATATAATGCTTATTCAACTCATTCAGCCCAAAAACCCCAGAGGTCAGCAGTTGAGTTTACCACAGTCATCTCACATATATCAACACCTGGAGTATAAGGCCTCGCATTTTTCCAAGTCTGTGTTTCTTATCATAATTTTCATTTTGGGGTTATGTCCAAATTGGTTTTGAGAATCATACATCTGTAAGTGCTTGGTTGAAACATGTTAAGTGGAAGAAAAATAATGTAATAAGAAATTGCGATAAGATTATTCAGATATCCTGTAACAATTTCTAGCTTTCCTTCACCCCTTCATTAATTCCTATCTAAAGAATAATTTGGTGGTAAAGTTCTTCCATTAGACTGTGGAATGTGATATGGAATCATAGAATTGTTAATGATGGAAACACCTCCAAGATCACCCTCTCCAACCTTTGACCAATCACCACCTTGTAAACCAGACCACAGCACTAAGTGCCACATCCCATCTTTTCTTGAATACCTCCAGGGAATTTGATTTCACCACCCCCGAGGACAGTAAATTCCAATGCCTGGCCACCCTTTCTGTGAAGAAATTCTTCTTGATGTCCAACCTGAACCTACTCTGGCAGAGGTTGAGGCCATTTCCCCTTGTCCTGTCCCTTGTTCCCTGGGAGAAGAGCCTGATCCCCCCTGCCCCAGCTGCATGCCCCTGTCAGGGAGTTATAGAGAGCAATAAGGTCTCCCCTGAGCCTCCTTTTTTCCAGGCTAAGCACCCCCAGCTCCCTCAGCTGCTCCTCATCGGACTGGTGCTCCAGACTCTTCCCCAGCTTTGTTGCCCTTCTCTGGGCACACTCCGGCGCCTTCAATCCCATTCTTTAAGTGAGGGGCCCAGAACTGGACAGGGGACTCAAGGGGCCTCACCAGTGCTCAGTACAGGGGGATGATCAATAGATCACTCAATGTATTTATTTTTATATGTATATATAAAGCCTCAGATGATTTTCATGTGATCCTATACAGTATGTCAGCAAACAGCTTAAAACTTGTTGGACATTCCTTGACTGTTGTGCCATGAATGGGAAATTGGAAATGGGTCACTTGTGGTTCATCTGGCAGTGCACAGACAGCTGTACCACCTGCTTGTTGGGTGAGAGCTGTCGCACACTGCCTGCTGCAACTGTCTTTGCATTCCTCCTCACAGCCTTAAAGAAGGACTTTTTCTCCTGCTTCCTGGTGGTCCTTTTAGACCGTTAAGTTGCAAAGGTGATGTCTTCACTGTTATCCTGATGCTGATGAGATGCCAGGGGAGAAAAGAAAGAAAACTTGTAAACTGTCTCTTCTGCCTAATAGTCTTGGCCTGTTGCCACCTAACCCTGTTAATGAACAGCAGCAAAGAAATCCCCGGGGATAAGCAGTGAAGGATAGAAAGAAATATCTGGCACTGCAGAACTAATACAAACAATTCTACCTCTTGTCGTTATTCCAAAGCTGTTATTTATTTATTACTCAATTTATCTCTTATAAAACGTCAAGAATTTTAAGTCTCAGAAAAGCCTACATTACTAGACATAAAATAAGGGTATAAATTTTGTGGTTAGAGCTCTGCCCCAGTATCCCACAGCATCAAGAGCCATTTATTGAAAATTTATGTTATCAAGTCTTTTCTGTGTTGCCTTAAATTATTTCTGAATTAATTCTAAGTTATTTAGACTATTCAGCTTTTTATGATGTTACCGATTTATTGTTCCTGCTTTTTTTCAAGGATTGTATTTAGATAATTTTTAATTTTTACATTGAACCTGTTATTGAATCATAACTCTTGTATCTTTTATTTGCAAATAATTGCCTTAAGGCAATTTTTTTCTCCAAAGTAGGTACCAGTGGCTTAACAGACTTTCCCCTCTTTCTCTGCAGGGCCACCTTCCGCCCCGAGGAATGTGGTTTTTAACATCAACGAGACAGCTCTGATGCTGGAGTGGAGCCCCCCGAGTGACACTGGAGGAAGAAAGGACCTCACCTACAGCGTCATCTGCAAGAAGTGCGGGTCAGACGCCAGCCAGTGCGAGATCTGTGGGGGCGGCATCCGCTTCATCCCCCGGCACACGGGGCTCATCAACTCCTCCGTGACCGTGCTCGACTTCGTGTCGCACGTCAACTACACCTTCGAGATAGAAGCCACCAACGGGGTCTCTGAGCTGAGCTTCTCCCCCAAGCAGTTCACAGCTATCACGGTCACCACAGACCAAGATGGTAAGTGCCAGCACTGCGTGTCTGTCCCTGTCACCTGGGCACTCACTGTGGGGATCCTTTGTTTCCTAGAAGTCTGGGTCAGCGAGTTAGGGTGTTTTGCAGATTGCTAAATGTTTTATAAGGGCTTTCCATGAGGACTTTCTGCTGATGATGGCATTAAATGCTTTTGGCAGTTGGCCCCTGACCCCATTAAACAGGGCAGGCACCCATACCTTTCTGTTTAAAATTAAGTGCAGGCTTTAGCCATCTGAGACCAGCTGTATCAGTGGTTCATCAGGACTGGAGTCTGTCTGGTGCTTTTGCAGTTTCAATTTTGCAAGAGTACAATGCCACAGGTTATCCATTGCAACTCCACAATTCAAAGGCAGAGTGAAAGTGAACTCACTTTTTTTGGCATCTGTGTTTCATAGCACTAATACAGCATGCTTCACTCTAAGATACTTCTGCATCTCTTTGAGCCATTTCCTCAGGTGAGCTATCCTAATAGATTTTTTTTTATTGCTTTAATTGTAAACTTTGCATTATTGTTTTGAGCTTTTTCTTCCCCTCACTTCAGTTTGAATTCATGTCTAAGGTGAGTCTTTGTGAGAAACATGGGAAACTAAAAGAGCTCTCTTTTTTTTTTTTTTAATTTCTGCAATTTTTTCTTCTTTAGAAATACTTACTGTGCCAGGAAACAGCATCACAGGTTAGCAACAATGCAATCCATATAGCACTGCTCTCTTCTGGTTTGTGTAACTGTAGACAAGAAGGTTATTTCGAAATTATCCCTTGCTGACATTTGTTCCAGAAATGTTTTTCACCTGCTGTGCAGTGACATTGCAACTGCAGCTGAAGTGTTTAATGTAGAACAGGAACTGAGCTGGCAGAACTACTGTTTTGAGTAGAACTCATCTGATAATCTGGTTTTGCTTAGTAAAAGTGCTAATGTTCAGGAGGATCCTGTTATGTTGACTTGTAGGGAGGCCCTGGGTTCTTTCACTGCTCAGCCTAGCAAAAATCTGCTTACCTGTGTATCTGGGATGAGTAGTTTTGTTGATGAGTAAGTAATGATTCATTTGCCTTTGGGCATACAAAAATTAACAGCTTGCTGTGATGATAGTGATGATAATAATGACAGTGATGGTAAAACCAATAATATTCATGAAAATGGATTGGGAAAAGCACAAAACCCACTCACTCACTGTCCATGATGGTAACAGAAGAGCTAATTATCTAAGATGCCTAATGATATATAGGCCTTGCACTGAGAACTGCCTGGAGCACTGAGGCAATGTATCATACTGGAAACCTGCATCTCCCTTTTCCTTTCTCACTAAAGGGAAAAAGTGAGGTGCCAGAAAGTTCCCTTATGTAAACTTCCTTTTAGATGCTTTGCTCTGTGGTATTAAGTGCAGTCACCAAGCTCGCCCAGGTGGAGGTCACCTGAAATACAGTTCATTGTTAAAGTGGATAACAGCTGTGTGAACACAGCTTGTGATGTGTATTTAACTGGTAGGCTTTTAAAAAATAATGTCTTTCGCTCGTCTGTCCCTGGTTTAAGGATATAGATTTTCACTGCAGTTTACTCAAAACAGGGAAAAGACCAATGTTTTGATAAATTTTGACACACTGACAGTAAACTCTAGGCTGTTTGCATTCCCTTTAATAATTCTTACATTACTAAAAATGCTGTTGGAAGGGCTTCAGAGGATTTAAGACCAGATTTTCAGAATATCTGTCAGTTTATCTGGATGTAAAGAGATGGCTTTGCAGGAGAAAGCACTGCAATAAATGAAATGGAGTCATCTATAAAATGTAGTTATAAAGATAAAACCATTTCTGTAGGCTTACAGACTGTGCAGTTGTATAAAACAATAAGCATAGTGACTATATATTTAAAAGGACAAGAAAAAAACCACAATGTTATATGAAATGTGGAAGAAAATTCATGGAGTTTTTTTGTTGATGGAAAGTATTGAGAGAGCAATAAACATTTTTTGTGAGTTACTTTTAGTCATAAATAAGAAGGGATGTGGAAAAAGCTGAGGTATCCAACCTTAGAAAAGTAAGCTGTAGAATTAAACCTTTGGAACATTGCAGAGATTTTATTATAAACTCACTGTTGCAGTCTTTCCTTATAATCTTAATTCTGATGAAACGGACAGTAGTTATTGCATGATGCTGCAGGTTTGTGCACATATTCATAGAAAACAAATATCCAAGATTAAACATATGACATGCCAACAAATCAAAAATAATTTTAATTTTAATTTTTTCAAGGAATGCTTTACCAGAAGTCCAAACATACTGGTTTAAATCAATTTTTTTTTGCATTTGATGTGTGTCTAATGTGAAAGATAAGGGTGTATAGTAAATTATACCTACACAACAAATTTATCCCATGTTCATACTACCTTTTTATATGCAAATCTTTTCCTACACCCTGTTTTAATGGTTTTGGTATGCACATTGCATGACGTACAAGATCTCTTTAGAAATATATAAAATTTCTTATTCAGTTGTCATATCCTTGTTAAGAATATAGACCCAAATCTTCAGCTGTTGTAAATCCAGACCATTCTGTTAGCTACAATCATTTAGAGTAGTTGGCATTTTATTTTCTTTGAGCATGTTGGATTTACTTCCCTCTAGTGGTCTTTTCTTTTGGATAGTTTGTGTGAAATCAACAGATTCATCAGTAAACATGCAAAATTATTAGCTTGTTCTTCAGGGGGTTGTCTCTCTTTTTGGAGAACAATGTCGCTGTTGGCATTTTGCTGAATAAAGTAATTCAGTGAAGAGTTCTGTGGGCGTCCACAGAAACCAAAGAACTGTATTCTGCCACATTAATGAAGAGAGTAGTCTGAGAGCATCAAAGACAGGGAATATTTGCTGACAGGAGAAGTGAACTAATTCAAAAGTGATTAAAGCTCATCTTTATGCACAGAGCCCTACCACAACTAATATTAAAATCTTAACTGCCTCCTCATGCAGTCACAAGTATCAACAAGATTAAGTGCAGTACTCAGCTTTAACAGTGACAAGGAGCAGACTAAAGGAAAATAACACTTAAAAAAGGCTTTGCAAACTGCATCCCTCAAGCCTCTCTGTAATTTGATATCTAAAGCATTGCCAGACCTGATCAAATACTAAAAAAAATTACTGACATTAATATGAGTAAGTCTCATAAAATTCACTTGGTAATATTGATTACCTTTTCCTTTAATTTTACACAAGTACTCATAAATATGACATCCGTAGGCTTGGTTTTTTCCCTCAGTCTCATAAGGAAACAAAATTCCTTTGGTCACATTGTCTGTCAAACACCATAACGAAATGGGAACCTGTTAGCCAACATGAGTTTGATAGCAGTGAAGAAACTTGACAGAATTGTAAAGAATGACCCTTCAGAGTCAGCAAGCTCTTGGTTAGGTCTGCAAGTTGAAAAGCAATGTTCAGCTATGCGAGGATTGCTTTCTGTATTAAAAACACCAGCTGACTGACCACTCAGCCTTCCTGTTGACTGCTCAGTAAAGACAATACATATATTTATGGTCTTGTACAATCACAGCATGTGCTGTGTCTTGTCCAGCCACTGTGGCAAACAAGGGTGGGGCAGGGTGTGTAAGGAGGTACAACTGTTGCAGATAGGCGAAGGAAGTGGTCTGTATGCTACTCTTGAGTAGCTTTGTTTCGAAATGTTTTGAGATACCAGAATAATCCCTACTTTAAACTCAGAAAAATGGACAGATAAACATGATACTGCTCAGAAAAGCACTTAAACAAAGTTCCTGCTCAAGGAGAAACATTAGCACATATTAAGCACTTTCCCAAATCACAGCTAAAGTGATTTGTTAACAACTGAGAGATAAAACATATTTTCACAAAAAGCCTTATCAAAAAATGTTTTACAATGCAATTGTTCAGAAAAGTGCCTGGATGCCTTTTCTTTATGGGAAGGAGAAAGTTTTATGCAGCAGTAAATATGCTGAGTACGAAGTAATTGTGCTCAATCGACTTTAAATCATTGTGTGAAGAAGCAGAGAGTTATATGCTGAATTGTAATTTATGTTTCTCTTATGACTAATGGAAGGAAGAGGCATCTCACTATGTAACTTTCTTAGCATGCCATAGTGTCTGCATTGCCTAAAGAAAATTCAGAAGTATTTGAGGTTTTTCATGCATAATTAAAGTAGTAAATAATGAATAATTAAGCAAAACAGAACTTAAAACAGGAGTTCCTATTTTCAAATAGTAGTCCATGTATGCATGCAGTCAGTGTGCATTCATACATTCTATTCCTTTAGAACAGAGGGGATTTTAACATTACACTGCAAGGACTTAGGGAGTATGAGACATATCCCAAGCAGTGGAAGGTTTACACTGGAGAAATTCTCCTTCTGCCACTGCATCCTGGAAAGCTCTTTTTTCTCAGTTTTGAAGTTTGTGGGGGACTCTGGTCTCTGTGACATCAAAGACCTGCTACCAGCTGGCAGAATCTGAGGCACGAGAGGCTTCACTCTGAGGGCACACACCCTACCACTGTACTAAACACCTGTCTCATTTTTCTGTCTCTATCTAGTGATGACAGCTGAGAGTTTCAGTCAGACTCCAAAAGTGCAAATCTGTCAGGATTCTGTTGTCTAATACATCTTATTTTATGTGAGCCATTGGCAGATACATCCTAGGTGATGTTCCCTAATCTGATGGTAAAATCTTGCCAGTGTTTGGAAGGGCTTGCCTTTATCTGATTCCTTTTTCTAAATAAGGCCAATTTCTAGTACAGATGGCTCCTCAGACATATTTGTAGTTCAGTGGAGATAGTCTGTAGAAAGAGCAACCTCTTATCACTCATTGCTGTGAGAATTGAGGAATATGTGGAAAGATTTCAGTGTCTCTTCCAGGAATAAACATGACTGTATCACCATGAATTAATGGCATATAGTAGTATAATCACTGTGGAGATGGTGTAAGTGGTTAAGAGCCTCATCTGACTGACATTCTGTGTCTCAGTAACGCTACCGGGACAGTTTATTAGGATTAACCCTTCTATCTGGTGACAGTAGAGTTTCAGGATCCTCACTAGGGTTGCAGGGGAGTTCCCTGTTCACTTATCCTAAATTGATTCCTATAGTAGCATCCACCTTTCCCCCTAATCAAAAGTCAAATTTCCTTTTATTTCCCCTGAGTCTCAGATCTCTACAGACAAGATTGTAATTTTTGACTTCATAGTCAAGGAGGCTTCTCTTTTCATAATGACATGATGAAGCCCTTTGAACCACCTTTCAAATGTTTGTTAATGGCTTATATACCTAAAGGAACAGCTCTTTCTAATGGCTGATTATTGGAATAGCAGATCACATGAAAGCCAGTTATGAAACAGTAACAAAACCCTTTGTCAGGCATTGCCAGAGCTCAAGGCCACATGAAAGAAAGAACATGAAGTTTTCAGAGATGACAGTAAACAAGAAATTTATGGCATTTGTTTACTCGACATCTAAAGCTGCATTGATAGTTCCACCAAACTGTTATCAGCACTGCAGATGCTGTTTTTGTGAAAAATGTGAAGAGAAATATCAAGCTGTTGGTAACTGACTAGGGACAGTCTGTAAATATCTATACTGAATGTGATGTGAAGACAGTAAAAATTACAATTTTTAAAAAAAGCTTGAGATGCATGCTCTCTAAGTCACTTCTGAACAATACATTTAAACAATACATTTTTAAAAGGAACTCAGCATTATGCAATGAATATTCAGTCTGTTTAATGATGTATGTATACATATTTATATCAGTATGTATATAAATTAAGTATTTTCAGTTGGAAAGAAAACCATAAGGCAGAAATTCTGCATCTCAGTTCTCAGACTTGTTCAGGTCTGCCAGAACTAAGAGTTTAGAGCCAAGGTCTTTGTGCAGCATAGTTATTAATCACAGATTTTCATCTGCTGGTTGCCTCTGTACAGTTACACTGCTTGTAGCTGATGTTTCTTTACACATAAGCCTGATTACTGTACAGTATTCATAGCAGAAAAGTGGCTTTTGAAACAATCTTGATTTATTTCCTGAATGGTTTTTTTTTTAATGCTTATAAATTTTTTAACAGATATGTTCTTTTTCTGCTGGAAAATATGGATGGCCAGTCATTTTTTAAGGCAGCAAAAATCAACCTGGTTGCGTTTACTTTCACCTCCCTACCAGAAGTAGCCATAAGTGAATCAGCCAATGCATATCTTTTAAATTACGTTCCTCTAACCTGCACAATATGAGGAGAACAAAATTAAATTCTAGTTTGAATGAGAAGGGGGAAGGTTAATCAATACTGTATTTTTTTCCCCAATTTACTTACCAGTGTGGTCTTTCAGCTTCTGTAATAGTTTCTTTCATTACAGAGTACACCATTATTTATAACCATTAGCAATTTGTCCATGACATGCATTTTCAGCAAATTTCTGATTTAAGTTGTGGGCACTAAAATAGAATGCCCAAGTGCTGCAACAGTTTTATATTTGATAATAATAGTTTATTTCAATTTGTGAAAGGGGCATTTGTGGAGAAGTATGTAAAATAGTCATTGCAAAGAAATTGGCAGGCACATAGCACTGAGATAAGAAATATACCTTGATTTTGTTTGTTCCTGTTGTAGAGAGTAGCTGTGAAGGGCTTTCAGCACATGATTAAAACCCCTAAGAATGTATTTATTGACTGTGATGATTTTAACTAGAATGTCAAATAAGCTCATTGGTGCTATCTCCAAACTCACCTAAGAACCATGTTAGGATAATTAAGCACATTTCAGTTATCTGGAACCTCTCACAATGAATGATATATAGTGAGAAGAATCACTATTGAGTATTCCACTCAGGGTAGGGAACAAGATATTTCAGATATAAACTGGTGAATTAGAAACTTCTGCAATGAGTGTTAATTGACCAACTCGGGAAAATCTTCAGAGTTACATCAATAACCTTCTGTTTTCAAAGTATAACTAAACATTTCTGAAAGATACTTCATTAAAAAAGACAAAACCAACCAAGCCAACTGGAAAAAACCAACAGCGATAACAAACCACAGGCAACTCTGGTGTTTCCAGTGTATGACAAGTGAAATGAAAATTTCTGTGGCATTCTTGGTAAAAGGAGTGATTTTGGCCAAGCGTAGTAAAGGAAGACGTTAATCATAAATGGTCAATCTGACACAAATTGTGTTCATACGTGTCATGAGCTTCACACGAATCTTTAGGCAGTGTGTTCAAAATGAAGGACAAGAGAAATTACAAACCAATTCTGATAATGCTTAGGGTCTTTAAAGCAATAATGTTGTTAACAGTTTGCCTGATTCCTTTGCTTCTTAAAAGTAGTTTCTTCGTTACACTCAACAGCTCTTGACTCTTCCATATGCATTTGCCTTAGGCTCACATTTTGGAAATAGTTTTAATTTATACACAATAATGGCATTAAGTTGTGCACATTGGAATGAGAGCAGCTTCAAATTTACAGTTTCCCTAAGCTGTAGAAGTTTATTTTACAGCTCTGTTAGCTTCAAGATATTTCTAATAACACGCTTTTACCATTTTCTGCCCAGACTAACAATGAGAGACATCTGTTTGCTATCTTCATATCTGTGTTACATATTTAAATGTTTTCCTACTGTGGTAAAATTTCTGCTGTACTCCCATGAATGAATAGTAAAGATTGCTCCTCTGAAAAACTTACAGTATCCAGTGTATGCACACTTAATATTTAATTTAGAAATGCATGTGGATTTAAAAACACCTGTCTGAAGTGAGACTTCATATTTGATTCTGAATCCTCATCTGGCAGAGAGATGAGACAAGAAGTGTCAAGATTAGGGCTGCATTGGTTGGCCAGGAGCAAAAGAAGGGGAGAAAAGCCACACTCATAATCTGCTAAATCTTATTTCCATCTAGCATGCAATCTCTGGTTTCCAGTGAGAAGTGATTTTTGAATATTAAATGTGCATATTTTTCTTTCTTTCTCTTCTTTTAAGGCTTCCCTTAAAACCTTCACTTAAGCAGGGATATTATCAGATATTCAAGACATGGCTAGAGGTTCCAAAGTGGACTTTTTCAATAAAACCATTTAAAATCAGTTTCGTACTTCTTGACCTGGAGCAAGTGCAACTAATTCTGTGAAGGACTGGCTGTTCAGATTATTCTGGGTTTGTTGTTTTCACTTGCTAAAGTGACGTACATTGCATCAGATCCAAGTGTTTTATTTTCCTGTCTACATGTAGAGTCAGGATAGCCGAAAGAAGGCAGATGACACACAGAAGTAAATTTGCATTCCCATGGCAAATCTGAGTGAAAGAAAGAGCCATGGTAATAAAATAATTTATAATATGAAAAACACCCTAAAAAATTTAATATTTTTTTAAAACACGTGTATTCAGGAAATTGGACTAATTTAATCACTGTATATCTTCCTTGAAATAACGATGTCATTTTGTACATTAAACCACCCAATATTTTAAAACTGAAGTTTTAAAGCAAATATTAACAAGGAATCTCCAACTGCAAAACTAGATTTAATGTCCCAAAGCTGTTTCACTACCAGTCAGTTACAGATGTCCCACTGGATAAAAATGCAAGGTAGTCTTTGTTTTGCTCATGTTTCCTGAACACTCCTCTTGTCTCCTCTACTCTTGCTTAGTTCTTTTGCATTCATCCACAGTTCTTGGATAATTAATCACAACTTTGCTGCTGAAGTTAATGGCAAACCTTATAAATTGCTGCAATGTTAATTAAATCTCTTTCTTTGAATTAATTTACATTTGCAAGAATTGTCTTTGTGCTTATTCTATCTGAATATAAAGTCGTATTTTTAAACGTTTATTTTCCACATTATTTTAAATAATACATGCAACAGCTTCTAAATCATGAGCTTGATCTGTAATTGTATTGAAGTGTTTAGAGATTAATGAGCATTTTCCAAGTGATTTATGAATTCTAACTTGTTATACATGGCAAACAGCTGTTGTATGTTCCTGTGAACTACTGACAAGTTCAGCTGATAGTTTAGAAATGAATTATCATTATATTATATTAGCTCAAATTTATCTGGGAAACAAATTGTCTGATTCCAGTAACTGGTTCATATATATATAATATTAAACTCCAAGCTCCATTATTCAAAATTAGATTGTTCTCCTGAAATTTTCTAACAATTCTTTCTTTTGTCCTGTAATTTAAGATCAATGAGGACTAAATAAAAAAAATTTACAGGGTAGGGTAAGGGAGTATTGGGATTGAGGATATTCAGTTCAAGGATGATGGGCTGCAGTCTGTCAACATCAGAGAAAATATGAGTTTTTCTTTTCCCTCAATTCATACATTTTTCTGTCAAGCTAGAAATATCATTTGCTAACTAGACATGAGATGAATTTTTGATATCTAATTCATAGATATGATTTATTCTAAAAGGGAAAATATTTTAACTGATATATCAGCATCCCTCTATGCAAATTTACAGGAGGTATTGATTTCAATTCATAAATAATGCAACTCTGACTAGAATAGGAAATCTTCAGAGAAAGGAAGTAGAGAAAATCACATTTTTTCTAATGTGCTGTTTAATAGTATTTAGCTTTAAATATGCTTGCTTGTAATTGGAAGTGAATTTTTTTTAGTCAAAGAAGCAAGTTGAGAGCATGAAAGATGAGAATCTGTACCTTTTTGGAGAACATATGTGACTGCAGAGTTGTATTAGCATAGTTCCCTCATGTGTACTATTTTGGTGCTGGGAAATTATCTCTAGCAGAAGAGTTTTATCTGCATTCATCTCCCTGACCTTTTCCTGAGACAATCAGGTTCAGTGGTGCCAGTGTCAATGGTAACCTTTGCTGCACGCAACAGCACACTAATACTGAAAAACTGATTACCCTCAGCTAAACAAAAGAATGTTTGTGAGATTTTTGAAGCTAAATTGCATCGTGAACAGTTTCTCATGGTGCAGCCCATAGGAGCTGGTGTAAAAGGAAGTTGGGTCGCAGCACCTCCAGCCCTGCCCCAAACACACCACTAAGGATTTCCATGGACTGTAAAGTTTTACCATCACATTCCAGAGTGTCTCAGTGCAGTTCTCTGCAGGGCTGGGGACATACTGCAGGGGGTTTTATCTGTTTATCAGTTCAGCAGCTTATCTAGTATCACATTTACTTCATTATCTTCCCCTTTTGTAATTCTTCCTTTTCTGTTAACCACTGATCTGTAACACAGCTGGTTCATAAAGATGGCCTGACATTTCTAGCTAAGCATCAGGGACCTTACAGCCACAGTTCTGGGTGGTGAACAATTCCAAAAGCCTGGCTACAGCATGAAAAATCCATGCAAATATTGGTCTTCCATCTTCATATCTATAGTAGCATTCTGGATAAACTTCCTAGATAATCTTTACATGCTCATAAACATAATAAAGGTAAGCTCTTTTAAGCAGCACTGTGAATAAAATTTGTTTTCCTTTTAAGATGATGGTTATATTGTCAAGACATTAAAAATGTGGCTTTCTAAGGCAGTTTTAGGGGGAATAATGCTAACATCTTCAAAAAAATTGGAGTGGGTGGAATATATGTCAGTTTTTATGAGCAAGTCACTATTAGTCTCCGTTGATGGAAGATTAAAATTAATTAAAATATCAACCTGGATTTTTTTCTATATAATTAAAGATACTTGAAGGATAAAAAAAGCATAATACTTACTATATTTAGTTTTGTTTCTATGCACATCCATACATTATTAAAAAAGTCTTTCAATATATGTATAAGTAGTGTGACAATAATGGTTTGTCACTGATTCATTAGTCTAACTAAAACTAAATACTGGTTAATATGTTAACATCTTTCTGTTTGCTATAAGAATATTAAATTTTGTGGAAATATTTTGTAATATTTTCATCTTTTCCATGGAACTTTTTGGGATTTTTTCATTCTTTCTACTTAGAAAGTCCTGCTTATCTATTGGGGTTTTCTGGATACCTTTGCAATAATTAAAGATAAAAAGATTTAATAAGGGTAAATGTTATTAATGTATATGTTATATACAGCGTACTCTTTGGACATTAAAGTATGAAAAGACTCCATTATTCTGAGCTACAGCAATATTTGATAGTCCTTGTAAAAACTGCAATATTTGCATCAGGAAAAAAGAACGGCACAAATTTGTCTGCAGTAATACAACTACTCCAGATTCTAATAAAAGATATTATTTTACTTCTGGTGACTTTCACAGCCATTTTATGCAAAGCAAAATGTATATGATCAATCCTTTAATTTGTACTGCTTTTTTTCTATGTGTTTTTTTTTTTTTTCTTGAAGCTTATTTCCTGTATGGGACATTTCATTACAAAGTGCAGCAGGCTCCTTTTGGCTGCTTTACTGGATGACAAATTAGGAAGGGAACCAACTCAGAGTAGTAGAGTGGGGGTAGATAATCCTGTAAATTCAAGGATTTACAGAGAGACTAATGAGAGAGGGAATTGCCCTCAAATCATCTTTGGCTGTTTCACAGCTAAAATCTTTGGTGTTTGGATGACACTAATGATCTCAAAACAAAAAATGTTGATTCACCAAACGATTATGAATTATTTAAAAAATCGCAGCATCTCTTTCTGGGTGGAAAACTATGGCCAAGGAAAGGCTATTTAGAAACCAAAACAAAGCATTCTGTCCAAATATCCAAATGGTGTCTATTTTAACATTTTTCAATTGCTTCCCAGTTTCCATAGAATGAGATTGTTTCTTATTGTGTAATATAGAGTAGTGTGGAATAATATGTGGACTTCTGTTTCTCTCCTTCACTCTCTCTTTTTCTGACACGAGTGGGCGAGTGTTTTATGACACCGCTATAGACAGACATGTGGATGTCTCTATTCAGTCTTTGTTTTGGTACATATTTTAGCAAGTAATAAAAGTAAAAAAAAATGTACCTATCTATTTAACTTTTTAAAGTGATATAAAATAATTCTAATTCAAATTAACTGCTAATTGTGAGATATTGGACCAAGTAATCCAGATTATTCACCTTCTAAGTGGTTCAGAAACTTAACTTATATTTATTTTCACAATAAAGTCGTATGAAGTATGTTCTTCTATTTACTAATTTATCTTTATTTTTTCTCCTACCTTCCAGCAGTGAAATAGTGCATCACTTGTCTAAAAATAGAACAGTAGCAACAATCAGACAGTTCAGGGATCACCATTTGGTTATTAGTGCATGGATCTTTAGGTTGATGCACTCACCTTTACTTGCTTCACAATATTTTCTGAGAACACAACATCAGTAGTCTGCATCTGTCCAGCAAGTAGTGCCTTAGTGCTGCAATAAAAAGTTATTCTCAGTTTAAAGTGGGAAAGGAACTGTTTGAAACATTAAATTCCTTCTGTCAGGCAGATGGGATTTAACGGGAGCACTCTCAGTTATAAAACAAGTCTTCATTGATCTGAGTGGTTGAATTCCTAACTGTAGCTTATTTTCCCTTTGATTTTGAAATCCATAAATGCCAGTCATAGCTTTAAGAATGAAAATCATTGGCATGGGAGTTTAAATTAAAAGTGATAAATTGAGACTGCTAGTGACCACTGCCTCAGCCAAACACAAATGTCATGACTCTGCCTCTGAACATTGCTACATGCTTCATTTTAAATTGTGACAAATTAGGCACAATCTTAATTGCTAGCTTGGAATAAAAGTGATGATGCTGATTGGAAAAGCCATCATAAAACAATTTTTTTTTTCTTTGCAGCAATGCCATCTGACATATCAAAAAAAAAGAAATGCTAATAAAAATTAGTCTCATTGTGAAAATGGGCATTTGTTATGGGTATAACTGTGGCAATAGCTGTGTGTCTGTGAAGGTGACTTTCCTTCAAAACACATTTGCCAGCTTAAAAATGAAAGAGAAAATTGAAAGATGCAGGAGACATTGTTCTGCCTCAGCTGTAGGTTGTTGGGGGTTAGGGACATACATCTCTATCACTACTGACTTGGTATTACAGTTGCTATCAACTCTTTTAGTGGCAGCAAGTGCCAGGATGAACAATTACTCATTAAGAGAGTGTGACCTTAAAAGCGAGCAAAGCTGTAAATCTTAACTAGTCTCTCATTTATTTTACTCTCTGTCCAGAATGCACAGATATGAAAGCAGACACAACAACATTCAGGCATTCACCAGACAACAGTTTCCTTTTTCTAAAGTTCCAGATAGTTTCAGTATCAGTGGGACTGTTTCACAACTGATCAGTTGTTTGTTCTTTCCAGCAATGCGTTACTTCCTTATTAGTAGCATGAAAAGGCCCTTGATAGTACATAAAGTGGTGAAATATTTATCTGTTTGCCTCAGGTGAAAAAGTATTAAAAAACCCAAACCAACTACAAATGCTGCATCAATGCAAGGGAGTCTGCCTCCTAAACCAAAGCAAGGACATAAGTATTTGAAGTTAAACATTTATTATGAGTTAAGGTAGAGCTCCCATAGTGCAAGTGTGAAAGCATATATAAGAACACTAAACTGAATGCTTTGTTTTCCTTGTTACTGAGCAGCTTGCTTGGTACTCACTTCTCCACCCTTCCACTTCTTTTCTGGTCTCCTGCTTGATTTGTTTTGCCACTGTGAAGTTGATGGTGTCGTTTATGGGTGTTTTTCTGCCTTGGAGTGACTTGTAATGCATATATCCATCCATCCATCCATTACCAGTTGTCTTGGGAAGTTTGCCGCTTGTTGCTTATTCTTAGAGGGTACAGCCTTAAAGTTAAAAATTGCTTTAACCCATACGTGAATGCACAGCAGACATTTAGTATCCTCTGCAGTTTTGAGTCTTGTACCAGTTTGCTAATTATGAAGTGAGATAATTGCTGTATGCTCTCAATCTGTCACTGTGCAAGCCCTCTTTATTTTGGAGAGAGATGTACAGTTTTGATCAAGTTTTGTTACTGTTACTTTAATCAAATTTTGTTACTGGTTCTGCTTATAGAGTTCATGGTTTTCCAATATTCCTACCATACATGCTTTCAAAACTTGAAGATTCCACCATAGACATTCCTTTTCAAGTTACAGTTTTGTTGTAGAGCATCAGAGCAGGAGTTAAAGTTTAGTAAACTGTTAAAATAATTGTGTTAGGCTGGTATCATGACAAGAGAAAAGGTCCTATGAATTTGGAAACCTTTTCTTGCACAACTAAAACTTCCCTTGCAGCAGAACAAATGTTGCAAGATACTAGAAAAAGACAGACCAACTGATACAGAAAAACTGAAAGATTAAAAAACCAAAGCCCTTTATGTGGACTGCATAGAAAGCTACAACTTCTGATGGGATTTTGGAGGGGCAGCTTTCTGCTCTGTTTAAACGCTGGTGTTCTGTAATAGCTGCCTGCTACTTTAACTCCGGTGTTAGGACTGGAACAAGGGAGCTTCAGACCTTGAAATTCCGAGTTTGCAATCCTTGTGCAGCTCACTGAAGCTCACAGAGCTGGGCATGAGCTCAGTATAGAAACACAAAACTTTGTGTTTAGAAAAAGCCTGGCTTGTTAGCATTATCTGAAATTCAATAGTCCACCATTTGCTGCATTCAAAATCACCTTTTTGAAATACATTTTTAATAGAAGTTATTAAAGTTGTAAGCTACACTTAGATAAAATCTGCTAATATCATATTAGAATATGTGAAAAGGGCAGTTTGTCGTCGGTGTATCTTGCCGTTCAAAAGTGTTTAATTGTTGTTTAAAAGAGCTGGTTTCAGGCATTTGCTGCTTATATTGCTTCTCCTGATCTGCCTGAGTAGTTCTATATAAACCCCTATTTTTTGGAAGAAACATGTTAAGGAATAGATTATTTTTACGTACTCCAAAGTTATCACAGATTCTGCTGTGGCATTTTCAGTGAGGGTCTGTGTGTAACCATTTACCAGAACACTTTTTAACAAAGAAATTTAACTACTCTGCAGTCATTTAGAAGTGAGGCATCAGCTTGGAGTCATGCCTTAAAAGACTGATGTCAAAATCACAATATTTTCTTTTTTTTTTTTTTTGCTGGCAACAGAATTTTTATCTCAATTCTAAATAGCATTATACTTCTTAATAAAATTGGTTCCACTTAATTTGTCTCTGGAAATTTTAATTATCCTGGTACCACGCCTCCATAAATACAGGTCTTTAATTTGAACTTTATTACTTTAATAAGTTCTGGTTTCCTTTTGTAGAAAGTTTTAGAAACTACATTTTCTCATATCCAGTGATATCACTGTCTATAGGAAATAAATTGATCAAGACATGTATAAAGTCTTTATCCAAAATCATGCCTAGGAAATTTCAGCCTTTTGCTTATTTTTAATACATATTATCTCTATGATTCTGTAAAAATATTCTTAATTTATTTATTATTATTTTTTAAGACTAAATGATTTGTAGTATCAGTAGCAGGACTGGTATAACTTCATTTGCTTCACGTTTGTGCTTGGGGCTGTTTCCTCTATTTCCTAGTGATTTGGCTGGAATATGGGGAAGAATTGCCTCAACTTGTTTAAAGTTACACATTTATTGTTGGGTCTGTCTTCATGCAGATATTGTTTCTCATGAAAATTACAGAAATAGATGTTTTGGACTTTTCTAAATTTGTGTGAAAATTTCCAGTTTGCTCCAGAGTTATTTGTGGAGTAATAAAAAGATGGGCAAACAGCATGGTCACATAGAGTGCTTTTGCAGGAGGGAAATTTAGTTTCACTTTAAAACACAGTATTCAATTTTACCTAATTTTTAATTTTTTTTTTACTTTGCTGAAGAGAAAATATGATAAAGCCAGAATAAATTCATTACAGTTTTTCACTCTAGGCTTGTCAGGCCTGATTTTAATATGCACAAACACACATATGGACATATATATAAATATATATGCAAGCTTGTCTGTATATTTATGCAGAGACAGAAAGAGAAAGAAAGAAGTTAAAAAGTTTGACACCTTTCAACCCATTCTGCATTCTGTTACAGGCAACACTTGGCCAGCTCCAGCTTGGTTCTCTGAACTTCAGCCTGGTGCCATTCCATCTCTCTCTGCACCTTGGCTGTTTTTGAAGTCCAGCTTAGGAAATAGAGACATTTCTGCCATTGGGAGAATGAGCTCTTTGCTTTAGCACATTGAATCTCACCATGCCAAGCTCAGCACAGCCGTGTCAGAGAATAAGCAGTGAGCCCTGTTGTCCCCAAGCTGTCCCACAGAGCCACAGCAAGACAATAAGAGCAGGAGTTTGAGCTTAGAACTGAATGAAGGGGCCAAGCTCCAGCTCCTGGTGCAGCTCTGAGTTGAGGTGGCCGGGCAGCCCACCCAGGGTGGCTGCTGTGCCCACTGCCAGCTGATGGCCGTGCCTTTTCTCCTCATCTGGTGTCAGCCCTCACTCCTTTCTGGGACAGAACAGCTTCTGACAGATTTTTTTTCTCGTGTTTGATGGGTATGGAGGAATCATGAAAGCTTTTACAAATTGAGTTTTGCTCTTCAATCACTGTTAAAACAGCATCACAGCAAACCTGCTGGATGTCACGCCTCACAGGCCTGTGGGTGATAGATCTGTCGTGTCATGTCAGACCTCAGGGGAAATGGGGAGGGAGAGACCCTCCCTCACACAGTCACTGTGTTGGAAAGGGTTGTCCATTGATTGGGAAGCCAAGATTTCTGCATGCCCTCTGACCTTTATCAGTCAAAGCCTCACACTGATGTACTCTGGGCAGCAGCTGTTATTTTACTCAGAAGTCCCCTGAAAAATTGGACAAGGTCACTTCTGGAAGATCGGGCATCTTCAGTAAAACCTTTGTATTGCCAAAATCAGGTTTCTGATATTTGTGACTTACTGGGTAATGATCTTGGTTTGCACTAACTTAAGTTAGAAAGCAGCTAATTAGGAATTGGTTTAAATTCAGTTGAAATAAGTCATTTGTAGTTGAACACAAAAATAATTTCTGCTAGATATTAGAAAACAGGTTTTCACCCAGAGTGTGGTTGGGCAGTGGAAGAGGCTCCCCAGGGAAGTGATCACAGCACCAAGCCTGACAGAAACCAGTAAGCATGTGGGCAGTGTTCTCCAGCACAGGGTGTGATTCTTGCGGTGTCCTGTGCAGGGCCAGGAGCTGGATGATCCTTGTGGGTCCCTTTCAACTCAGCATATTCTGTGATTCCATGATTATATTTGCTGTACTTCCAGAAAACTCTTTTTAAAGGTGATTTTTGCTTTAGGGTACATAATTTGGGGCACATTTTTCTTTCGGCAAGGGTCTCAGTTTCTGTTTTGATACACAGATACTTGCTTCTGCTTGTCAGCAGTTGAAAAACAAGATGAAATCCCACAACTGCAAAAGTCCTGAAAGCAGTAAGTCCCCAGGACTGAGCTAAGGCTTAAGAACACCCTGATGGAAATAGGGAAATCATATCTCTTTGCTATACTTCACATAAACAGACAACTTCATGAAGCAGAGCTGGGAAGGCAGTCCCTTTACCCATCACCAAATCCATGCCTTTGTTAAGTTCTGAAGCCTTCTGCATATGCAATTTATGTGTGACTGTGCAAATCAAATTATTAGAACCAAACCTATCAGCCTGGAAAATTATCAGAGCCCATTTTCTGTACTCTTGAGTTACAAAGGAGTCACTTGCTGGACAACCTGGAGCTCTGGAAACAATGCTGTGAGAATGGATGCAGGCAGGGAAGACACTGAATGACATCTTTGTACTCAAACACAGAGCAGAAATAGAAATACCCCAAAAAGCAAAGAGCTTAAGACATTTTGGTTTTCACATATGCTACAGAGTGGAGATGGTGACAGTTCTGGCATTTTCATGTTGATTTCTAGACCCATAATGTTCAGATCAGTTGTGAGGAAGCTCTCCAAATTACGGCTCAATAGCAAAAGCCTCAGTAATCAGAATGCAGCACATCAATTCCATCAGTATTTTGTTAATTTTATTATCTCTACTCCTACTGTTAGTGCTACTGTTATTTTAAATATTGCCATCCCTCCTGTGGTCCTTGTCTAGAGTCAGATGCTTGAATGTGAAAGGAAAAGGGAGGAATTCTTAGTTGGGTTCTATCTCTTCCCATCAGACTGCAAGATATTAACCTTAATTTTTATGGAATTCTTTAGTTCAGGTAAGGAACCCAATTTCCATTTCAAACCAAGGTTTTAAAAAACCATTTTTATTGCAGTCATTAAATCCTAGTTGGACAATGTGTTGCACAGGCATTTATTTAGTTATTTGGCTGAGCTAATTACTTGTATCAACCTATATACTTTTGAGGGATTACAGGCTAGGTCACTTCAGAGAGAGACCTTTGCTTGCCTGGAAGACAAAATTTTGGTTGCTAGAACAGATTGTTACCAGTTTCTAGCTTCATATGTTCTGCATTAATGCTCACTAGCATTCATTCAGTTTTTATTTAAAATTTTAATTGCCTCACCAATGAAAGGGCAAAAAAACCTGCAGTTGGGGATAAAGGAAATAATCCTCTACAAATTGCTACCTTTTTAATTCTTCAGAAGTACTTTCCTTGGTTTTACTCAACATGCCAAATATGTCTGGCAAGAATCTTGTGAGAAGCAGCTTTTCCTAGTGGTTTTACAGTTCTAGCTGCTGTATATAAATTTACACAGCAGTTTACTGGTTTCTGCTGTGCAAACTGAAAATGTATTCTTTTCTGAAAATCTGCTGTGTTTTTTTACAAGTCTGTTTGCTTGCAGTAGTTGTCTTCTAAAGTCCTAGTTACGACTTCCATAAATAACGTCAACTTCACTCCTTACTGTGGCAGTTCTTTGTACCTTCTCAGGTACACTTCCAAAGCTCTGGGATGAAACCAGATGCTGAGCAAGCAGATGTGGTGTGCTGGTGCTGCTGGTGATTGTGTCCATGCAAGGAGGTGGAGGTTTTCTTTCTCTTCTCCCCTCACAAAACTGTCGGATCCTCCTCAGCAGTCACCCCCTCACCCGTGTCTGGTTTGAAAAGTGGTGAGAAGTGCTTCCTTCTGGACCTTCTGAAGGTCTGCTCTAGGCAGTGTCCCTGTACCTTTGCCACTGTGTTTGGAAATGGGGCAGACAATATTTGGGTGTCAATTTTTTTACGTGAACATTTTCTAGACCGTCAAATGAGCTGTTCAGGCTGCCCTAGGTGCAGTAGTGTTGTTTTAAGTGCTCCTTTTGTGACCGGAGCATGCCCAAAAAAATCACAGAATCATAGAATAGTTTGGGTTGGAAGGAACCTCAAAGATCATCCAGTTCCAACACCCCTCCTGTGGGCAGAGACACCTTCCACTATCCCAGGTTGCTGAGAGCTCCATCCAGCCTGGCCTTGGACACTTCAAGGGGCATCCACAACTTCTCAGGACAACCTCCTGAGTTGCCTCACCACCCTCACAGTAAATAATTTCCCCTTTTAGCTAAACTATTACATTATAGTACAGCATGACATCCCCAGGGACAGCCTACCATAACCTGCTCTCCACTGGCACCTCAGCAGAGGGTTTGAGTGGTGCTGGGGTATTGGGGATGGTCATTTAGCCACAGTGCTTTAAACTCTGTGTTCACATCTGCAATGAGGTAATTCAAAGATTTATTTACGTCCAAACTTAAATAATTCTAGAGATCGTCTAACAAATGCCAGACATTTGAAACATTTCCTGTCCTAACAAATTACTTTTCTGGTTTCAGTAAAATATAATATTCAAGCTCAGAGTGCAATTACACAATATCCTGTTCAGTGTTTCTTGTAATTGGCGAACATATAAAATAAGATGAAGATAATACATCTTTGTCATAAATTTAAAGTGGTTTCATTCCTATTTACTGCTTCTGTTTACCATAAAGAAATGAAGTGTACAACTGATTTTCTTTAGGCTTTGTATGCTTACATAGTGTTTTCTAAAGGGCTATGACAAATCCATGTGCCAAAATGCACACTTTGGAAAATCATCACAGAATGGCTTGGGTTGGAAGGGACCTTAAAGGTCATCCAGTTCCAACATCCCTGCTATGGAGATGGACAAAAGGCAGGGAGTTGTGGGCTGAGAAAGGCAGCAAATTTAAACAGTTGAAACCACATGAGATTCTAGAAGTGCACACCTATAGGAAATAGAATGTAGAAAAAGGAAAGTAGTTACATTTTAAATAAAAAAAAAAATAAGCCCCATCATTATGAGAGGATGTGCAAGTTCAGAATGTGTCTCACAGCCCAAGTAAACATGGAAAGCCTTCAAAGTTTCTGCCAGTGTAAACTACAGCATTTTCATGGTTTCCATGATCTTCCAGCTCATCACCACCCACTCCTGAGCAAAGTTGTGTGACTAATTGATCTTTCATCTCACTGGCCATAATGAATATCGAAAAAATGATACTAATTGAGTGTTTAAAAAAATATCTAAACCATAGGTTTAAGTTAAGCATGCATGTAGGGGTCAAAAGTGTATGCTTTCTTCAAATGCAATCAGTTTTTGAACATTCTAAATTCACCACCCACCTTGATGATTGTTTATCTTCCTTGCCTGCAAAAGCACTTAGACAAGATAATTAGGTGTTAGACATGATGGAAGGTCCATTTAAAATTGCAGGGTTCTTAAATGACAGGTCTGAGAAGCTGTCTGTACCATAGCCATGATTCTGTCAAATGTCAATAACAGGGACTCAGAATTCTGACTGATAAATAAATTGCTAGATGTGTTTGCTGTTAAAATGCAGTGTTAGCCACAGCTATACCCTGTCGTGGTTCTGTTCTTTGTTTACAGAGATTTTGCATCATTCCCTGATAAAGGGTTCTCATTTTTAGCAATTATGAAATCTTTTAGTGTCAGTCATTAACTAAGCACAAGATACAAAATGATTGATTTATGCTACTTGGAAGGGGTTTTTTCTTTTTAATATTACGGATTGATTCTCAAAGAGTAACATTGGAAATGGTTTTAGAAATACAGGAAAAAATAACTGGCAGCATACAATGAAACTATATGGTTCCAATCAGTGCTAAAGTTGGGGAGGTTTTTGCCTTTTGCTTTCCTTGAAGTTGGCTCCTAAAATTTCTTTTTTTACAATTTTCTGTGGCATTAAGTCCTGCCTATACTGAGAAATGAAGAAAAGTGTATTTCCTTTGGAAATTTCTCCTGATAAACCTACTCTGTCTATATGATTAACAAAAGTAAATGTCTCATGCCGGTAAATATGCTGGACAGAGATAATTTTATTTATAAAGTAATCATTCCTCTACTGAAAGTTCTGAACTTCATTACTTCAAGGACCTTTCTGATTGGCAATGGGGGGAATTATAATAATTACTGTAACAATAATTGTAATTTTTTTCCTTTTTCAGTTTAGCATGGAAAATGTGCTATAGCAGATCAGATAAATTATCCCCTTAAGCCATTAATTAATTTTTCTGACAGTTATCAATACCATAGAATTCAGAGTAAAATTCAAGAACCATTTACCGGTTACAAGGTCATCATCTGTAGTGAAATTTTGTGTATTTCACAGTGTTGGTTAGGTTTTTCCCTTTCAAAATATTTATTTGCTTAAAAAAAACTTCTTGTTGTTTATCTCTCACCATCCAGTCAGTTTTAGGTACATTTGGTTTAGAAAACACAAAATCCTCTCTTCCACAGAAACAAAACTTTAGATTTTCATTCTAGAAAGATAAATATTCCTTTTTTCTACAAAGATCTTCACATTGCCCTCTATTATTTGCAGTAGAGTTTTAAAATAAAAAAGCTATAACATTTATGATTTTCAGAGGCGTAGCCAGGAATCTGCTCAGTGTAATAAAAATTTGACAAAAAGCTGAGGCCTTTGGGGACTGAAGGTGTGTGTGACTTCCAGGGCTGGAGGCAGCTCACTGAGAAGGTCTTGGCTTTGCCTTTTGTCTTGGGGAGCTCAAACCCAGACAGTTCCAGGAGTGTCTGCACATGGAATAAAACCACTGTGGGATGATAACAGTGAAACACAAAATTCTCCCTAAGGCTGTGAGAGTGTTTTTGGTTTCTTGCTTATTTAAGCACTTCTTTTCTTTTACTTTTCTACCTCTTTCACTACCTCTTTACTTATCATGTCCTATTTATTTTTTCATTCTATTTTTTTAAATTTTTCACTTTTTAATTGTATGCAATTGAAGCATATCCACATGATCTGCTGAAAAAACTGGCTCTTTTTTTTTTTTATGGTTCTTCTATTTGTTGGACTGCTGAGATTACACACTAAAAGGAACAGCTGCCAGAGATGCTGATTTGTCACAATGGAGTAGAAATACCCAGGGTGGGAGCATACTTTGCAGTGGCAAGAAAAACAGTGAAAAATCACAAAATTACTTTATTTTATAAGTGATTTATCAAGTTGCAAGACAAGCAGTCTGTCACTATTTGATTTTTCAGAATAAGAAATTCTTCCCTTGCATTGAAATAATGCAAACATTTGTACTTCGTCCTGTTATTTCAATTGTCTCTTAAATGTGTTCTGTGCTGTTTTCTTCACTTTCACCTGTACTGTTTGCAGTTTGAAATTTTCTGATGATGCTGTACTGAAACAGACTAAGACAATTTAAATGTCAGTCTGATGAATGTAGCAATAATGGTATCTGATAGATTTATCAAGTGTTCTGTACAATGGTTGTGAATATCCTTACCATGTTAGCGCCTGGTGGCTCAGAATAAGAATAAAAGTTCCTACACAGAAGACACAGGGACAAACATGAATCAGAACAGCAGAATAATTAAATCAAACTGACTCTCTAACTATTTTAGCTTTCCTTTGTGTCTTCTGAAGAACAAGGATGAAATAAAGGCATCTTCCTCGGGATAAAAACGTTGCATAATTACATATTGGTTAGTAAATCATACTGTTTGTATATAACTGTACAATAATGACATCATTACATTAAAATACTGCTGGAAAGTATTTGGTATTGATCCATACTGACAAAAGTACTTGTCATAATAAATTTTATAAATATGGAAAGAGCTAGAAGTCACAAAACAAGATGTAGTTTTTAATCTGAAATTAAATCCACAAATTTCAAATGAAATACCTTAACGAAATTTAAGCTTTAAGATTAATTTCATCTATGTAAAACAAACAGTGTGGATAAGCGAGGTAACACTACCAGGAGTCCTGCAGAATAAACCTAAACTCACACATCAAAATAATTTCTAAATTCAGTGAAACTGCCAGCATTAATATCTCATTAATTAGTTGATAATCACTAGGACCTGGCTTCTTATTGCCACCCAGTAAACAAATGATAGGGACTGCACTGCATCTCAATTTAATGCAAAAATAAGCTGTAATTAGAATATAACTGAACTCAGAAGAATAAAAAAGATAAATGAGAGGTCAGGAAAGTGGAAAAGATTGTCTGATGTTTTCTCTACATAATTTCTGAGGGTTAACAGGAGCCCTGCCTGCCTGTGTGAAATTCCACGGCAGGACAGTGCCCTGATCCTGCTCAGGCAGCATCGTGTGATTGGTATCAATCTGGGAAAGGATGAACTTCATGTTAGACAGAAAGCGAGACTGATGATTTTCAGAGATGAGCAATGGCTTGGGCCGAGTATGATTTCCCAGGACTTCTGTGCTCCTCTGGCTTAGGCTCTGTGCTGTGGGGAGAAGGTGTGAGGCCCATGGTAGTAGATCCCAAATGCAATTGATGTGGTGAGGGAGAACAGATCAGTTTCTGACAGTTTTGTTGCTCTTGTTTTAAATGCTCTATCCTGTGGTGTATTCTGAGTAACTGCCACCACGTCTGCAGGGATATTATCCAAACTGTGGGCAGAATAGGATGTACTGACAAATGTTTCAAAACTTTTGAATGCTAGTTAGGAAGTAGGTGTTTCACTCCCTGTATTCCTGTTCTAACATGGAAGTTCTCTCTCTCAGGGGAGCTGGCTTCCCTTCGGCCACTGGAACCTGCCATGCTTTATTGGCATTTCCTTACAGGTTCCATAGGTACAAACCATTATTATTGAACTTTGTTGGAATATCAAGACAGCTCATTTTGATGGCCTTAATTTTTCTGTATAAAGAAAAAGTAATAACCATAGCAATTACTCAATTTGTATACACATTGAACAGAAGTAAAAAAGCACTGGCAGTAGGGAAGCAGATAAAAAGAACTCAGAAAAAAACATTTTCTGTTCCTACAGAACAGGACTCATTGACTATAAAACATGTGTAAGAATAAATGTGCCATATTTCAGCATTCCTTATTTTATTTGTGCTACATTACAGCATTCCTTGGTTTTTTTAATGGCTTTATCCTGGCAAATTTCATTACTGACATTAGATTTTTTTATTATTATTGGGTTTTTATGTATGCTGTGAAGATACTCACTTAGGGAAACTCCTAAATGTGTATTTGACAGGTCAAGGTTTCTCTGTGGTGTTGCCTTCAGCATAGCACTTCAGTGAAAATTTCATTGAGTGGTTTCCTTATAAGTGATCAAACTGCTCTTGAAGTTGTTACCTCATAAATGCAGTATTTGATTTTTATTCTTTATTTAATTTTAAAATACTAATTCAAAGCCTGGGTTTTTAAATATCATAAATACCAACATATTTCTTCTCCATATAAGTGATTCCAAGAAAGAAAGAAGAAAACTGTTTTGTTTTTCTCTATAAACAACCCCCTTTTCTATAAATGACTACATATTATGCTTCAACTGCTGTGGTTATGGTGAAAAATAAAATAGCTCTTAAAAGGCTTAGTGGATCAGCTTGTAAACATCAGTGAGTAAAGACAGAAAAATACAGAATCAATAACTACAATTCATTGCAGAAGTAATTTTTTTCCCAGAATTAGAGCATAGAATGGTAAACAGCAAAATAATGGGTAAAAGACGAGATAGGTCTATCTGTGGAAATATTTTATTTGGTTTTAGTGCGCTGTCCTTTAAAATTATTGGGACAGGATTGTTAGGTAGAAAGGATTAACAAAGGGAATCATCAATTCAGAAGAATGTATTTATTCAGCTGTATTACTGGAAAAGGTGTCAATCCTCTTGTCTCCTTTGACATTAAAGTTAGAAAACTGACATATGTATATGTCAATCATAGCATGTAAAGCCACCCATTCCAACAATCAATAAGTAATACGATGCATGCCTGAAATACTGATTTCTAATTCATTTTCTCTCCAGACCAAATTCAGTCACTTTCAAGGGAAGACTCAAATCTCTGTTACTTATGAAAATACACAGCTTTTCTTAGTGCCTGTTTTGTAAGCCTTTTAAACTTTATGTATCAGGCTCAAACTCTGTGGTTCAGTCCTTGGGCATGATTTGGACATGCACAGCCTGTGTAGCCTGTTCTATGCCCCACCTACAGTGCTTCAGGAATTTCTGCAAGAAAATATCCTGCAAGCTAATGTAGGAATTGGAAGGAGAGACATTTTGGCAGTCTTTCATGAATAAGAATCTCTCTTTCCAGAATAACTTCTCTGATAGTATTCTTCTCATGGCTTCACACCCAAGGAGGAAATAAGTAGCAAGCTAGAAGGAAGGGCAGCACAGACTCAGAAGAGGTGCCTTTGCTTTACTTGTTTAGTGATGGGTATCAGTGGGTGAGGAGAGATCAGAAATCTGTAAGAAGGAGACTATTTGGCTCAATATAAGAGGGAAATTAAAATGTACTCAATAATCTTTACAGTATTACATGGCAAAATTAAGATAAATTTGCAGTACTGTGAGGTCTGCTGGTGCAGAGCTTCATAATCTGCTTCAGAGTTGCTGTGTTTAGTAGAGTGAAAAAGCACCAAACAACTTTTTATATATTATTTTTATCTGTTACCAAGCTTCTATCTTTTTAACATATTTGCTTTGCTAGTTAACGTCTAGAGTATAAAAGGCCTAGAGGAAAATGCTGCTTGCTTGCTTTTTTCCAAGCATTATCCTATGTAAAGTAGAAAATATTATTTGCATTTTCTTTCCATCTGTAAGGAAGCCTCTTGGTAACAAATGGAACCTTCAATACAATAAAATTTACATGAAACAAGCTGTCATTTGAGAGCTGTGTGGTTGGAATGATGCCAGTCAATAATAGATTGCATACCTCTGGTTAATTTATTAGCCACCTGTTCCAGAATCCATTACAAGAGCACATTAAGATGCTATCAGGTTGGGGTAGCATTTTGAGCTTCAGGCCTTTGAGGATGTTTTTCTTGTAGAAAGTCAAGCTAATAGAAATCTGAAATGAACAATAGTACACACTGCCCTCCGTGGAGGAGAAGAGGGAATATTCCACGGGTGGCTATTTCTGCCTTCATCCTCTTTGAGAAATAATAGAGGGGTTTATGAAAGCTTCTTCTCAATTAAAATGGAAGCTAATAAAGGAAACCTAATAATGCAAAGATTGCAAGTGTTAGTGCAACTGTTGGTCTTTAAAGACGTGGGAATATTACAACATAATGAGGTATTATGGGCTAATTTGTTTACTGCCTTTCATGAGCAAGAAGGCATCATTTTCCATATGAATATTTCTGCAATTCAGAGCTTAATTTTTCATAACCCAGCTCCTGAGAGTGTATCCATGTCACATGCACAGTTACAATGTAGAATTACAAAATCAGAAGCTAAGAAAATAGTACAGTGGAGAAGGACATTGGGCAGATTGCCAGAGGAATTTAGATTTTAAGAATAAGCATGGATAGAAAAGGATGTGATCCCTTCTGTGTGCTCATTCAGTCTGCACCACCGTGTATGGTCCACACACAAATGAGACAAGCAAGAGGTTTGCTCTCAATCCTGAGGAGTAGCACTGTGGCACTGAACAATGGGGATCTCATGGAAAAGATCCTAAAGTAAGTCAAAGTTAATGCAGCAGGGTCCAGTTAGGAACTATCACACCACTGTTTCTAGAAAATACAGGGGAATGAAAGCAGCAGAAGTGGGAATAACACACATTCTCAAATGCATTTTGAGTAGTAGTAATGGCAAATATTTACGTGAACTGAGCAGCCCTGGGCCAGCAGGAGCTTGTTTATATATCTCAGCTATTTATATATATCTTTTTATATATCTAAAGGTATATATTTAGATAGCTCAGTTGGTGAGAGCATGATGCCAGTAACACCAAGGTCATGGATTTGATCCTTGTACAGGCCATTTATTTAGAAGTTGGACTCGATCTTCCTTGTGGGTCCCTCCCAGCTCAGAATATTCTGTGACAAACAGCACACAGTAACTTTAGCATTGATTCAGTACTGATTAGAGAGTAGTAACTACTGAGCAATCGCAAAAACATTCCTTCAGCATCTGAATTTGTTATAGAAGTATCTTATTCAGATCCTTACTGGCCTCATATGACAACAGGATAGCCAGAGGGGTATTGCTGTAGGCATGAAGGGAAAGAGGGAAGAGAAGAGAAAAGGTGAAAACCCTAATTCAGCATCTCATCAGAAGAATTGTCAGGAAAAACCCACATCTGTGATTAATGCAGTATACCACAATTATCAGAATTACCACATTTGGTTGTTTAATCTTGGATGAGACAGCAAAAGAGTTTTCATGACCTGTCAGCCCTCTAAGTGATAGGCAGAATTAAGAAGCTTTTAACTGTAAGTTACTAAATGCTAAAGGAAGAATACAATGTGAAGACAGGAATACGTATTCTTGAAACAGCTTCACTGCTACTACTTATTTCTGGGTATAAAATGGAGTCATACTGCTCAAAATGTCATTTTGGATAGTTTAATCTATCTCTAATGTTACTGCTGGATATTCTCAGCTGAGAGAGAATGATTCAGGTTCTGTACTTACGGCTGCACTTGGTTTCAGCCAGAAAGAAAAGTAGCAATAAAACACATGGAAATTTGTGTGATCCTTTGCTACTTTTCCTCTTGTGTAGACGTGTTCAGTTTTGCAAAGAGAAGGGAAATGCTGTTATTCTGAGCTGATATCTTCTAGCCCTCATACTGTATGAATGTAAGTACTTAGAGAAGATACATTTCAACAATGAACAAGACCCAGTATCTCCTCAAGGAGTGGCCTCACTAATATGCCATTCTTTAAAAAAATGTTACAGATACCTGATAAAGGCTCTGCAAAGTCCTGCACATTTCTCCAAGCTGTCCATGTACGCAGCTTTTGTTCAAACAAAGTGATGCTGAGAATTGCTAAATAAATAGACTTTTTTTTAGGAGTGATAGCATGGAGAGCGGGGTACTGAGTGGATCACGGTGTTGTAGTTCAGAGCATCCTCTGCTTGCATTACCAAAGCAGAATCTGTGTTAGTAACAAACTCTTATTGATGACCTCAAAGTGATATTTTGGGTGACTTTATTGTAGGCTTTATAACTTAAGTGACCAACACAGGGGGCATATCTCTGTCAAATATAAATATAGAATGGCTGATTCCTCTCATTCTTGTTCTCTCTTTTGTTGCAGTTTGGTATAAACAGAACAACTCCTTTGGGAATCTTCTTTTTATTAAGGTGCTTTGTCCTGGAAGCCCTGTGACCACACTGTTTCTTGGCCAGGCAGCCACACTGAGCAGGCACAGGGTATTTGAGCCTGTGCCAAGCCTGAACAGCTTCTGTGATTGCTCTCAGCTGCTCTGGGGGCCAAACATCCTGCCCCAGACCACCTCAGTGACATTAAGCCCATTTCTTCTTCCACTGCCTGTGCTGACTTAGGCAGCAGAATAAACTCACTAAAACCAAGCAATTTTAAAAATAGCTCAAAAGTCGATACATATATTTTCATGTTCTTTAGAATTTTTATGCAATTCTATTCCATAATTTCAAGGCATTATTAAAGTGGCACCTGTCTTGCAAATGGGTGTTCATTTTATCACAGCCATAAGTACTGAAAGCAGAACAAAAGATTAAAAGATCACTGCTGAGTTATTTTTATGAAAACATCTCATCATTCCTAGTGGATTTAAAATTAAACTAAATTGATTTTAAAGCAGTAGCACTGTACTGTTCCCTCTGGTAAACTCTAACTAAGATCAGTGGAGAAAAACCTAGTTCAGAAAAATCTTGTTCCCGTCAGATCAAAACTTTTGTATTTCAGATTCTGCAAAGAACTAAGTTCTGTCTCACTGTTCATTATAAAATGTGCTACAATAGTCACCTTTAAGCAATACATAGGCCATATAAAGTCTGGACAAATTCAGGGAGTTTTGAAGCAATTATATCTGACCTTTATATATGTGAGCATTAGCTAGAAAAAGAATGATTTGAAATTGGTTTATGAGAACAATTTATTTTACTGTTTAAAAATGCAGTTAGAAGGCTTTCTAAGCAAGTCCTATCCTCTGAGCTGGATGGACGCCTAAAGCAGTGAAATTTCCACCACAGTGTGGGGAAGAGTAATTTTTTCCATTTGAACAGAAAAAAACATAACGTGTGTCATCACAACAGAGGTCTGCTGTGAAAAATTATTCAAAATTGTCTGAGAATAGAAAGTGGCAAATGAAAATACAATTACGGAGAAACTGCCTTTCTAGTAGTGAGAGCCTTGGGGTAGTCTGGCATAAAAGAGGCATAAAAACAAAGGGTTGAACAGCAGAGAAACCCCTAAATCATTGCCAGGTGTCTGTTTAGAGGGAGGATGGAGAACTGCATCAACAGGGCATTTTTCTGAAAGCTTCCAGTGTGCTGGACAACTTAGACATTGACAAGAAAGATAAAGGCTTTCACAGAACTACAGATCTTTTCATAAGTTCCTGGTGTCTTACTCAGATTTATTATGAATAGTTTTGCATATTCCACTTAATTTGCATGGAAATTAACTCTACCTGAAAAAATAGAATTCTGAATACTTTAGTGAAATGAAGATGAGCTTCCCTCACTTGTTCCCCTGCTTTTCTTGGTCAATAGTACATTTCCTCTGAGGATGAGTTGGTCCAGCCTCGTGGGTAAGTCAGCATTTCAGCTGTGTGTCCAAAGGGGTGAAAGGAGGTGTGAGGTGAAGTGAAACACTCTGGGTTCATTTAGTGGATAAAAGCCTTACTGACAGAATAGGAGGTGTTGGTATTCACCACCAAGAGCAAAGCCTGAGTTCCAGAGACACCGGTTTGTTAAATGTCTTTGTGAACATCCCATGGAACAGGTCTTGCATTAAAGCACTGAAAATACAACAGCAGGAAAATAGCATTAACAAAGTATGGTCTAGTGACTAAAAATGGAGGATATTACCAAAGGCCTGACTTTATTCTGGGACCCCGTGAGTCTTCAGAGCTCCTCTGCCTCAGCAGCTGGAGAGCTGTGGGGAATCAGTACCACACTGACATTTCACTGTAGAGCAAAACCAGGAAGACTCTAGTCTCAGAGTGCTTGGATAGATCTCATCTTGTTCCCCTTTTCCTCTCTCTCTGTGTGACTGATGATCGCTGTATCCTCTCAAAAAGATAGGAAATAGGGATTTTAAAAGACTGTGAGATCCACAGAAATTCTGAGCATTGGCACAGGATGTGGAATGAGGGCTCTGAAGCCCTTGCCTTGCAGTTCAGTCCATCACAGGACATTGTCCAGGGTGGCCTGTGAGCCCAGACAATGCTGCTACAATTCCCAGGCTGTGTGCTGGTAGATCTCCTGTAGCAGTCCTAAAGAAACCCAAAACACAATGTAAACTGACGTTGTCCCTCTCAGAGCGATCTTCAGCTAGTAGGTTTTCTCCTCTGCCTCTTAGATTTTTGTAATGTTGTAATTATGCAGGAATGAATGTACATGTGTCATTAATGGAGCATGACAGGTTTTGGGGAAAAAAATCAAAATTATGTGAAGGCATTAAATGGTGAAAAAGTGGGAGGAGGATAAAGATGGTAAAGGACTTCCCTAGAATGAGGAGAAAGAAGAGGGATGCATTTTGCTGGTGAGAGGTTTTGTATCATTGTAGCCACTGCTGGAAAAACTTCTTGCGTTTGATTTTCCAGTATTATGAAGGTGTGTCTGAAGCATGTAAATTTTACAAAACTGCTGAGGTAAGATGTATAAACTTACCTAGATTTTTTAATTTTATTTCAGTTGCTTTATATAAATGCATTTCTACTCTTAAGTTCTTGCTAGAGTAATCTTTTGATTATATGAATTGGGAGCCTCACACAACGGGATGCTAATAATATTATATAATCAATAGTTCAGAAATCATAACTCTTTAAATATTAAATATTTCCATTAAATTTCATACACATATTCCTTTAGACTCAGCTCAAGGAAATCTGTGATTCAAACCAATGTTACTGTTTTAAATACTTGCTATAGCTCTCTGTGTTAGAAATTTCCACACTCCACTTTACCAAGTAAGTGAAGAGGCTCTGCTTCTATAATAAAAAAATAACAGCAGTAACCTGTAGCTTTGTAAGGACTGAAAGCAGTGTGTTCTCTCCTGCCATTTAGGCTCAAATTTTTCTACATTTCAGATCTGAGTGTTTGCAGAGGCGCTAAGGCTGGGAAAATCTCCCTTTGTTTGCCAGGACCGCAGCTGGTGTCTCTCCTGTGCTGAAATCCTTTTGATGTCTCATCTGGCCAACTCAATAATCGGTGCTGGGCAACAGCTCCTTGTTGCTCCCGAATCTGGTGAAGTGTCAGGGCATGATCAGAGTTGAGGGAATGCACGCCGTCTTTGAGCTGGCAGAGCAGTGAGTGGTGCAGGATACGTGAAGGAACCTGCCAGTGGATTTGCAGTAAACAAGCTCCTTGCTGGTGCAGCACTGCTGCAGATAATGACGTGCCTCAGAGAGCTCGGAGAGTTGGCATTACACGAAACTCTCCGGGCTGACAAATCCTTCTCAGGTAAAGCAACAAATGAGCAGTTCACAGGAAGGAAAGAAAGTGACAGGACAAAAAGCAGCTCCCTGCAAGGGGTTACGAGGCAACTTCCTTCCTCTCCTCCCTCACAAGTTATATAAATATTCAAAATAAACATCTGCCGTGGAGGTTGTACCCAACCCTGGCTATAAATTAAAAATAAAAACCAGAACAGAACTGGTAGGGAATAAAGAGCCAACACAACACAGCTGGCACCTTTTCCTTAAAACTGAGTAAACATTTGTCTTCTTGGTGTATCCTTTTCCCTTTCGATCTCTGAGAAAATAGCAGATTACAAAGCCCCTGAAACCAAACATTCCAGGGAGACCCATGGCAATTGCTCCATCACTTGCTATGAGGGTTCCTCAGGTACAAGGTTCTTCAGTTTTCCTCTTGTGAGTGACTCAGGAAGGTTTGGGAGATAAGCAAGATGTGTCCTCGTCCTCCTAAAGGGAAGAGCATGCAATAGCTTGTCTACATTTGGAAATTATCTGAATTGCTGTTGCACAGTAAATTATTCCACAGTAGCTGACTTTATACACAGGTTATTGTGAAATATTTATTGCATTTTCTGACTAATTTTTCAAAGAAAAACCAATTTTTCTGAGATAGAATAACCCCACAGGGAGTCAAAGAGCTAATTCTTTAGTAATCATTCTTGTGAGGTGACCTAGGCAGACAGCTTCTTAGCAATGCTACAAGTGGAAAAAAAACATTTTACGTTTACCACTATTTGGGCAAAGGGCACACTAAGTTATACTGATCCAGTTTCACATTCATTTAGTGATCCAGCACTGCATGAGATTCAAATTCTGTTGACAATTCAAGGAAGTAAATATGTTTCATGATCAGTGCTGCTGAGTTACTCAGAATAAAATATAAATTAAGCCCACGTGTATTTAACATTGCGTGCTCAAGGAATAGATCATAGGCATCCTGCTCAATTATGCAATTAATTTTCTCTTTTCCCTTCTAGCACATGTTTCTGGGTGGGAGGAAAGAAAGAAAGTGGTATCGTGCTTTGGAATTGCACACCAATCAGTTTAGTTCTGTTATACATGGGCAATACTATGGAGTTAATTGAGCTGCAACTTGTAATGGAGGTAGAATTTTGCTCTCCCAGTGTTTACTTTCCAGTTAACCTGTACTTCTCATTTTTTAGTAGTTTAGTTCAAAACCCATGTCTCTGCTTTTTTTCTATTCATATTAATTAAACAGATTCCTTGCAAGCAAAATTCTTTCAAGTTTAATAGTATTGGCATTCAAACTTATTTCTTTTTTGTGAGTTAAAATATGAGGCTTTAAAAATACGTTGGGGAAATATAGTGGGGGCCAAATGAGTCATCAGAACTCATTCTGGCTCTCATTTACCAGTAGTTTTCCTCAGGATGCAGTATAACGATGCTCAAATTTTTATCTGCATTTGCTAATTTAAGATAGGCTGTTCAGTAGGATGAAAAATAAATGCAGATTGAAAATACCTGAAGGGAGGGTGCACAGAAGACTGAGCCAGGCTCTTTTCAGTGTTGCCCAGTGACAGGACAAGAGGTGATGGGCACACACTGGAACACAGGAGGTGCTGTCTGAACATTAGAAAACACTTTTTTACTGTGAGTCTGACCAAGCTCAGGCACAGGTTGCCCAGAAAAGTGGAGTCTCCATCCTTGGAGATATAAGCAGCAGACATCTGAGGATGCAGAGGGTTTCTCTGGGCACCTAAGTTCCCTGCTGACAAGATCTTTAGCTTGCAGGAATAATTGTATGGAAGGTGTGAGGTTTATTTATTAGTTTTCATAAGGCAGCAGATTGCCATGTAGCCAGAATTTGCTTTTCTCACTGTTGCTGGTTAATTTTCACCCTCTGTAGAAGGAGCTGATTTGCAGTCTCCCTTTGAGCATTAGAAGTCAGTCCTGTCATCAGACCCAGGCAAAGTCAGGAAATTGTTCAACAGAGGCTCTTTCCCAGGAGCTGAGGGGAAAAAAATGTTAAGTCCACAGTTTGAAAGTACCTGGAATCTTCTCCAGAATGCATATTTTGTTTTTATAAGTTCACGTTTTCAAACAGGTTAAACTGTACCCTATAGATACAAAAACATATTTACAATAGTAAAAAAAAGTATTTTTTTTAAATTTTCCTTCTTACCATATCAATTTATAATATCTGTCTTCTTCAGGGGTGTAAAGGAGCATAAATTTGAGTGGGGTTTACTCTGGTTTGAGATTCTACCTTTCCTATTTCATTATTACTTCCTACCTAATTAGGTTTGTTTCCTGTAATCCTTTACAAAAAAGTATCCAAGTTGAGTTGAGATTAAATTCCAACTAAAAAATCTGTGTCCTTTCACAGCAATAGACAGTAACTTTGATGCAGAATCTTCTTCTAGGCAATGAAAAAGTGATACCTCTCTCATTTAAAAAAAAAATAAAAAGAAAGAATCAGTGTTTCATGTTTCTTCCATGTAGTAACTGAAAAACTGCTGATATCTCTATTCAGATTAAAACTGGGTTAGCTATTGATGTCAGGGAAAGAAAAAAAAGTAATTTAATTAATACTTGACTGTTTGACCCAACTCAATGTGCCTATATCTGCCACAAAATACATCTGCCATGAAAGAAAGCAAATGATTTCTGGAAATTAGGGCATGTTCACAGCACTCCAGCAGCTAAACTGAGAAGTTTATTCACTGTCAGCTGCAGCAGGAATGGAGAGTGGCACAACAAGCAAAGGCCAGGCCAGGCCACAGGGAAAAAGGTTTGTGGGGCACCAATTCTAGAGCGTGTCTGATACCATTTACAGTTATTACTTTGTGGAAACTTATTCAAGCCATTTTAAAATGTGCTGTGGGTTATGGACCAGTCTGTGCAAAGAGAAAAATTCTCTGCTTTGAGCAGGATGATGAAGACTACTGGACTGTAGCTTCGGCCTGTCACAAGCAGCTGAGCAATTTTGTGTTACTTGACCTCGAATAATGTGTTTTTATGGGCAGGAGAGAGAACTGGGGCTGGCATGAGCTCCTGTTCTTGCAGACTGCATGAAAATATGCCCACATTTAACCTGCACAAATATCCAGGTACCTGTGAGTGTCCCAGAAGTTATTAAAAGCTGATTATTTAGAGGACAGCATGAACTCTTAAGGAAAAAAAATCCTATACACCACAGTTCAAGACACAGACTTCAATTATTCAGTTTCTATATTGTCAGAGTCAGTTTCCAAAAGTGTGGATCCCATTTCCAACAAAGAAGATTTTGTCCTGGGGGGGTTTTCTTCTGCCCAGCTCCCTAGAGAATGCACCTGCAGCAGATGCCATATGGTTGGTATGTCCCCATGTTGTCCACTGATCAGTCTTCATTCACTTCTGAATTTTTGTGTTGCAAGCTGTGCTTGTCTCAGGTTTGCAGATCAGTGGAAAAGCTGAGGCACAGAGGCACGAGGCAAGGGAGATTTCACTTGCAGTGACACCACAAACCTCCAGAACCCTGCTGAAAATCTGACCCTGCATTATGCTCCCTTCCCCTTCTCTGGTAGCCAAGGCTGCACTTCAGAGCTGAACTCAAAGCTTTTAGTGGAGCAGTTAACATTTTTACTTCTGTTTCTAAGTCCAAAAGAACTATTTAAAACAGTTAACCACTGATGAGTCCAAATAGATTTTTAATGTAGATGCATTTTAGGACTTTGGTGTTAAAAAAACCCCACTATGCATTAGCCTAGAAACAGAATAGAAAACAGTCACATATAGGTGTGTAACATAAATTGAACTGTTTGGTATTGCCTTAAAGAAATAAAACTTGGTAAGTAATCCTGCACTCCCATCCATATTTCCTTTTATTTCATTAATAGAATGGATGCAGAGACCAGGTTAACTTCAGGAAGGCATTTCAGATACCCATCATCTGCCAAAGATGTGTCCAAATATTACTGTGAAAGACTCTGGCCAAATCTACTATTTCTGTTTGGAATTTTTATTCTTCTTGACAAATAATTCCTGACAAACTCCAGTCCTGGTGTCAGTGGGAAGCCTGACAAGGCAAGAGCATCAGTGTACTTTGAAACCCTCATGAGAGAAGAACATCAGACAGTCATTCTAATGTGGCTTGTTTATTTTTTTCCTATGTCACCTACAATACAAATAAGGTAAATAGGGTGGATTTTATTGCTGCTGAATGACCTTTATTTTTATAAACACTTCAGTGCTGTTTTAGTAATCAGTAGCAGAGGCAAGTTATTGTTTTGTACATTGCTTCACTGTTAAAGCTGTTCCCAAGACAATTTCTCAAGTATTTCTGATAAAGTAAAATGAAATACTCTTTGCTGCCATGCCCATGGAATGATACATACTGAAGATACAGACCAAAAATAATGAGACAAATGTCAAGAGCTAAACTGGCGAAGACAGAAGGCTAAATTGATAGAGTCTTTATGTTATGCCTCAGCCACTTGAACAGAATTTTTATTTTATATCTTAAAATGCTCCAGGAGGTAGGCATGGGGTTTTTTGTTGCTTAAGTGCAGAGCTGGTGGTTCAAGATGATTGTCTTCCAGCATTACCTCGACTTTCAGATGTTTATTTTGATATGCTGTTAGTCAATACTGCAATCATGACATTTTATGCTGGAAGCTGCTATGTCAATAAGCCCCTTACTCTCTACAGGCAGTGCAGTGGCATTTGCTAACATTTTGTATAAGATCTTCATTGAGCTGTTACAGTGTGAATGTCACTAACTGAAGCAAATTTTAAATTTAAAAAAAAAAAACAAACAAGAAGGAAAATACCTGTGGTTTTGCTTCCATAATGTATGAGTTGAGATAGCTCTGATTTCTATAAACTTATTTTCTTGATGCAATCTTCCTGTTCAAAATGTGCATTTAATTAAATGCACACCAAATGCCATGCAAAGGTGAGATGCTTGTAGGGCCATATCCTCCTTGACTTGCAAACAATTTTTTTTATCTTTGGGACTTGTACTATCTGAAGAATATGTTTTGCTATCTTGAATTATACAGTCCTAATCTTTGTTTCATACTTGAAGGAAAAGCAATGTTTAAGTGCATTTTTAATCTACGTGCTATTCTGACACATCATCAAAATAGTATTTTTTATCCTTTTCATCCTGTAATTGATAAAAAATTATAAAAAAACTCCCATCTTCAGATGCCTCTGAGCTTCTTTCTTCCAATTAGCCAGTGCATCTACTCCCCATCCTCCCCCACCGCTGGATCTCCTGCTGTGTGCTTTCTCTGCTTGTTGTCTTCAGCTAATTTTCTCTTTGTCTGGAGCTTCCCTGCTCTTCCTCTTTCATCTCAGCAGGTGGTTTGTCAGCATTTGATGCTTTTTAGCCCAAAACCTTCCTTCAGACATAGTGGCTGGATAACCAGAGAATTTGTGTGCCGTGGCTGAATTGCTGTTTGGGTGTCTTTTATTAGATCACTGCTTCTGAACACTGGATCTGTTTCTCTTTTAGCGAAGGAAGGGGGTTATTAAGACATATGAGTATAAAAAGCAGGGTATTCTGTTGTAATTCCCAATATCAACTGTTCCAATTCCACCCATTTCATCAAGAATCAATTAAGGCATGAAATAAGGCTCTGGTGTTGAACTGGTATTTTCAGAACCCAGGATGAAGGGTGACATGTGGTACTGGTTTAGCATGCCATAAACCCATGGATTATGATTTTTTTTTCTTCTGTATTATGGAATGGAAACTTACAGGACACCCTGTCACAGCGTCGATTTCGCTATGCCAAAGGCAGCATACACATTTCAAGGAAAATAACATTTAAATCCTTGCCTTTTTTTTTTCCCTGTTAAATGTAGAAGGTAATTCACCTCACAAAGACAATTTTGACGCTCCATCTTGGTATTACATTTACAGATTCCTAGAATGGGAACGTGGCTTTTTAGAGCCAAGAGCAAATACAATCTGGGACCATGTTGGTTCAAGATAAGAAATATCAAATTACTTCCTATTCACTGAATATGATTCATCCCATTCAGTAACTGAAGTGGTGGAATAATGGATTCATGCATGTAATTAAGGATTGTATCATGGTTTAAATGCATAGTGTTTACTTGGTTAATGGCCAGCCATAATTCTAAACTCTTCTAAATTTTGAATGCTTTACTCTGCAAACTTACCTTCTAAATATGATTTAATATATGGTTACCAGTGATAGTAGTACATATATATCATTACCAACTTACGCAGTTTTATCATAATTCTTCCAATAATAAAATCACAGAATAATTTAGGTCAGATTAGATATCTATGAGTCATCTGATTCAAGCTCAAATCAAAACATGTCAAATAAAATCAGGTTGCTCAAGGCCTTTTACATTTGAATTTTCAATGTCTCCAAGAATTCTCCACAGTCCCTCTGGACAACCTATTGCACTATTTAACCATTTAAATGGGGAAAAACATTTTTTTTTAATATCTAATCAAAATGTAATGGCTGCAGCCTTCACTTCTCATCCTTTTGCTGTTCACCTCCAAGAATAGTCAGCTTCATCTCTAAACCATCCTATGTGGTACTTATAGACAGCAGTAACACCCCCCTGAGCCATCCCAGGCTTCAGCAGCTCTTTCCTTCCGTGTATCAGTCACTCCTGCAGATTTGGTAATGACCACAAATTTGGTGGTTTATTTCATCCCATAGTCTAAATTGTTAATGAAGACATTAAGTCTTCATTGGGCCAAATCAGGTGGGCATTTTAGGTGTTTTAGCTACTTTTTCCTTGCTGTTTTATTTTATTTTATTTTTTTATTAAAGCTTTTAGAAATGGTTTTACCCAGCTCCAAAATTTGCCTTCCTTTGAGGGTGGTAATTGATGATTACTGAGTTGCTCATAGCCCTTGGGTTTCTGGCGTCACCCTGTGACTACACTTTGAAGGTGTGTGCTGTCATCCTGTATTCCTTTGTGCTACAGTTAATTCTGTGGTCCTGGATGGTTCATTCAACATAAAATAACAGTTAGTAACAGACTGTTTATATTACACAGTGCCCTGCACCACATCATCACACAGAGCCAAGTAAAAGCTAAAACAATTTAGAGGACCAATCACCTGCACCTGAGATACTTGCTGTGATCAGCTGCATTAGTTACAGCTCACCAAGGGTCCAGAGACCTCTGTTTTTAGCTTAACCCAAAGTCTAGTCTGTCACAAGCAATGGCAGCATCATATTTACTGAACTGTTAACTGCTTCAACCTAAATTTGGACATTCAGATGATTTATCTCTTCTCCAAAGTGCTCCTGACAGGTATTCTGATCAGTGGAGGTTTTTAATCATACCTAGTTAATCGGCCACAGGTCTCCTCCCACATAAGGATTAAGTCTTTATTCTAGGCAACCTGTATCTGGTGGGAAATGTGCCATAGGGAAAATGTTTGAGGCAGCTCCATGACATCCAGGATGATAAATGACCAGATATTGAAGGTCTCCAGGCTGCGCCTCTGTGTTTGCACTGCCTCGCTCTCAGGTCAAGGAATGGAAAAGTTCCTGGCATGAGGAACACTATGGAGAGAGGCTAAAACAGCCAACAGACTTAGGAGATGCAAGTCAGTGCAAAAAACTTTACCTTAATCAGTGAGCAGAGATTTAATCAAATCCTAGCAATGCTGCTTAAAAGATTTGGGGTTGTTTTTTACAAAAACTACATGGTTCTTAATCATTCTCTTTTTCCACAGAGTTGATTTGTGGTTTCTTGACTCATAGGTTTAGCAATGCTTAACTCACTTATTCAACTGGGCTGTCGAGCACTCAGCAAACGTTAGGACCGAATTAAAAGTTGTTGGGTGGCAGTTTTGGAGAGAAAGTGATCTTTAGATCACTTGATGTTCTTACTGAGACTAAGATTTCTGTTAATCCAATTTGTTAAAATACTTTTCTTTACAATGAGAAACAGGATAAATGAAACATGGGCAGAGTCCAGCTCCAGATCACAGGGAAGAACCAAACCTCATGGTTTGAACTACTGAGCTGTTGTAAAACTTCTTTTTTCTGTATACAGTGATGGAAAACTTAGGCTCATTACACATATTTTCCAGGCTAAGTCTGTGGTATAATTTCATTCGCAATCAATAATCATTTACCTCTGTACTTATTAGAATAATATAATTTAACATGTATAAGGGGATGCTTTAGTGCTAATGTATTGTTATGAATGGCTATGATGTAGATGTTAGAAAGTTCTGTCAGGTTTTTGTGAGGTCCTGTCCAGCAGAACACCTGGTTCTGAAACAGATAAACCCAGAGAAGCCCCCTGTACTGTGATTTCAGGTCTCAGACACTCATGTGAGGGTTGTCTGCAGTTTCATAAGGGCTGAGAGCAGCCTTCTATTCAGTAAAGAATGGTAAGAAAAGTTTTCTAATCTGTTGAAATACTTAAAACTTGTGGAAACTTGACACACTGCAGACTTCTATCCTCTCTTGGGAAATACTCAAAACTTTATGGACAAAGCCCAGATCTAACTGGGCTCTGTTTTGAGCAAAAGGCTGGACCAGATGCCCTCCAGAGTCCTTTCCATCCCAAATTATTTTCAGTTTCTGTGTCCAGCTTGATTGGGGTCAACCATCAGAAGTTTCTGAGGAGATGCTGACAAGATATATATGGCAGACCACGGAGGTCTTTTTTCCCTAAAGTCTGATGCTAACAATAATCCCAAAGAGGGTTATCCAAGTACTCTAAATTTAGCATCTGCAAGATACATTTTTATAATAAAACAGAAATTCACCCTACTTGAAGGAGCTTTTTTGCTTGCATTTGACTTGTGGTTCATGTAAATAGCATTTGCAATTTGATTTTACAGACCACTGATGAAATGCTAAAATATGCAATAAAATCTATGGGCTTAATTAGACTGATCAGCAGATTTTTTTTTTTTCCCCAAACATCTGGTACATATTAATACTATAGGATTAGGAGGGTCCCAAAACATTCTAGTCTATAAGCAGAAAAGGAACGAGTAGCTCTTAGTAACAGCATTTCTGTTTTTGCTTTCAGACTTTGGTTTAAATAGGGAAGTTAAGATTTGCAAATAGTTCAAATGTAAACCTGAGAACAGTCTTAAAAGTTCCCGTGAGCCCCATACCTGAAAAACGCTCATTGCAGTAAATACAAGAGCTCTGTGTCCTTTACGTAGAAAGGAAGAACCCATCTAGGAGAGTAGTTTGTAGCTGAGGTTATTGAAAACATCACTTTTCTAGATTTGGTAGATAAAGAGGGTTTCCTGGCTTGACAGGAAAAAAAATCATTTAATCATAACATGATTTTAAGGCATTCTTCTGAGCTCTCAAGACAGAAAGCAGCATTCCCCCTCCTTGGTCACTTTGTGATTTCTAAGCATCAATGTTCATGTGAGGGCAGAGCTAAATTATGTATTTTCTTTTGCATTGCACTGTCTTTGTAGATTTTTATCCTGTGGATGTCATAGATCAAAGTCACATTTACTAAATTTAAGCTGTTTGGAATAAAGCAGTTCATATTTGCTTTTCTGTACACTTGCTGATACCAGAAAGAGAAACTGGGGCATTTCTCCATCTTCTTCAAAGGCATGAAGGTTTTTGAAGGTGTTGCCTTGGCAAAAGCCAAGACTTTTTAAGGAGTTCTTTAACCATCAGCTCATCAAAAACAATAAATGTTACATTATTTGCCTCTGTCAACCACGTTCAATTGAATGAGATTGCTGCCAGATTTGGAGAAACAGCAAACCATCAGTCATGCTCTGAAATGCCCTTGTCTGCTTAGTAATTACAGAGACAACTGACACAGGCTGGTGCGGTTCAACACCACATTTACCTTAGCTCTGCACTGGGTGGTGGAGTGAAAAAATCTCATTTCAAAGATGACCTGATTTTTTTTCTTAGCTGTAAAAAAGTCTTAAAATGAGAAAACATACTCATATCCTTTGAAGTAAGGTTTTCTCCCAACTTCCTCTTTAAACAGCAGAAGATAGTAAATACTGTAGGAAATATTGTAGGAAAACTTAAAAGCTTCACAGACAGTTTTCTTTTACTAGCACTAACTGTATTTTATAGATTGAGTCTCCATTTTTGTCTCCATCTTAAAGCTCTAAAACAGCTCAGGTTGTAAAAATATATGATTTTGTATGGTCCTAAAAGGACTAGAGAGGTTTAGGGATGGTTTTATGAATTAATGCCATTAATCTTTCAAGACTAATCTCTAACATCAGTCATTATAAGTCTACTTTCTAATATCAGTTCGGACATCCTCTTTGCTCTGAAATGCCCTTCTTTTTTCTTTCTCCTCAAGTAAACCTTCTTTTCCACTGATAAGATTAAAAAAAAAAGAAACAAAAGCTTCTCTCTTCTCATTCCCCCTTTGAAGAAGTACCCGGGAGGAATCCAGTTCCACCACACTTTTGTTTTACCTTTTTATCTGAGTAGTGCTGCAATAAAAACAGTTGTGCTAATATTCCATGTCTAAACTATATTTTAACTGAGAAGCCTTTTAAACCTAAATAAAACCAGTGATTATAGGTAATAGGAAAATCATTACATTCCCTAGAACAAGGGGTTTCCCACTTGGTGATTATCCTCTTTTACTTATATGTACCTGTCAGTATTCAACAAGTCCCTCTGGCTAGTCCAAGGTGTTCAATTTCAGAAATAAATTCAGGAAAAAATTAACATTTAGTACGTGAGATAAAATGAAATGCCCTAGGTTTACTTCATAATGATGCAGACTGAAATGTAATATAGGGGATAGTCATATTTTCTGCTTTTGGGCACCTCTGTTCTGACAGCCACCTTCAGCTTCCCACACAGCCTGGGAATGAGAGGCCAGCTCCATCAGGACGTGCCCAAGTTAGGACTGCCGAGTGTGTTTATGCCACAACTATGAATTTCACAGGAAAATACTGGGTTTTGTCACAAAAGGGTCAGCAGCTGGCTCAGGACACATTTCAAAAGCAGTGATGATTTCTAAGCCTTTATTTTTCCTCCTCTGATTAAAACTTTCAGTTACCTGGCAGGAAAAATATATCAAATTCAAAGGAGAATTTATATAACATGAAATTCTGAGGATAATGTTGATGAATCCCAAGAATACAGTGAAAACTTTTGGGAAATGTGCCATTTTATTATGTCCCTCCTTCAGTCTCTAAAAACAAGATGTGTAATAATTTTATTGTTAAAAGGGAATTCAGTCTTGAAAATCAATCTCTAGTGTCTTTCAGGTATTGTAGACTTTGAAAATACTGCTATTAAAAAGACATGGGTGGCTGGCACTAGCAGTTCAGTGTGATTGACCTCACATTGCTTCATCTGCACAGCTATTGATTTTTCTTTTTCTCTTCATTTTGACATTTCACATGATTCAATCCAAGATTCATCATTTTGGAAATGTCAAGTTTTAAGGTAGTTTTTTTTTTTATTGAAAGAGTGATTTTTGAAGTGGTTCTCTACCTAACTTTTTTCAGACACCTCAACACTGAATCAACTCAGAATTGAGTGTATTTTTTTCTTTTCTTTCCTAGTGTATTCCAATGTGCCTTTTTACTGAGTAGCTGGTTGTATCAAAGTCAAAGATAGCAGCACTGTTTTGGATAGATTTACAGTGTCTCAGCACTTTTCGTGAGAAAAAGCTCTCTGGAGATAAAAGCCTTTATGCTCCACCACGCTGTGTGATGGGAAAGCAACAGAAAGCAATCATGGCACATACTAATGCAGTGTGTATTACAGAAATATCAGATAGCAGTTCTTGACATTCATTCAGCACCTAATAACTAGAGTTATACTCAACAGTTGCATGGGGCATGAGAGCAGTGGGAACTTGAATGGAAACTGTCTGAGCTGAGCAGAAAATTCTAAGCAGCACCAGGAACTTGAAGTTGATGATGTGGAGCTGGTGCAGCTGCCTGGTTCCACTTCACTCCTGTTTGCTCTCCGGATACACCACTTGACTGAAAGCCAAGGAGTCTTCAAAACGCAGTGCAGCCTCGAATGTCCTTCTAATGAGTGCTGCAACACACATTTAAAATGTTGAATGGCTGCTGAAAATAAAACTTAGGATGTTTGCTCACTGCATCAGTGTCCCCTGAGACCCCGAGAGCCACACGCCAACCTGTGTGACCGATCAGGAGACGTGAGTCGTGTGCCACATGTCAGGAAGCAGAGAGGAGCTGGCCACCGGGAAATTACAGAGCCTCCCTCCAGGTTTTGGATTCCGTTCTGACCCAGGACTGGAATCAGAAGACATCTGGTTGCCAGAAGAACCCAAGGAAATTGCCTGTAGCTGGCTGGCTTTCTCTGCATTGCTGTGGGTCCATTTCATCCAGCAGCCCTTGTGGTAGCCCTGCTCCTCTGCCACACGGGAGATTTAGTGGCCCATGGAGCATGGGGGAGCTGATTTCTGGCTTTCTGAGCAGGCCTAAAAGCCCTTTAGGGACTGATCACTCCTCTGGAAACCCACACGTGTCCTGGTACTGCTCCAGCTGTAGCAGGCTGTGGTTGATCTCTGGCTCATTGAAATTTTCTCTCTGTACAGATCTGATCCAAAAAATGCTTTTCATTTCTCAGTCTTACCACTCCCTTTCTCATTTCTTTTTACTGACTTTTCTCCATCTGACAGAGTTAAATTATTTAGTCTGCTCTCTCTTTACATCACAGATCCCAGCAGTACACACCATGTATGCTCGTCTCTCACTCTCCTTCCCAGTGTTCCTCCCTATTGGTGCCATTTTGACACTACTCAGAAACTTTCCCTTCAGGCGTGGTGAGGGAGGAGAGATAAGTCTCATGCACAGCAGTACTGAGTTTTAAATGTCCTGGTGGAATCTATATAGGCAACATAAAAACAGGGTTTGGAAAATGTCTTCTGAAACAGTGAAGCGCACATGGCTCACTTATGCTGTGAGGTGGCTGAAATTAAGGTGATGATTTGTGCAAGCAGAAGCTGTCAAAAAAACCATGATAAAACATTTGAAAGAAGGTATTATCTCAGTGGTGTGAAGGTTGATTAATTAATTTTTGAAAGACTTCTCTGATCTTTGTCTCTTATGAATTTAGTATTACCTGGGCATGGTAGCAGCTGCATAAAGCTTTGTCCAGTTCCTATGTCCTCATCATCTTATTATTCAATACACCTGCCAGGATCCAATTTTCTTCCGTGTTGGTGATTCAAAATTTCTTCTATTAACTTCTGCTAACATTCTTATGATATTAAAGAGATACCCCTAAGCAAATAAGAATTCGATATTCTGTAAAAGAAGTTAATCTAAATTTGAAATACAAGGTTTTATGAAGTGTGGGCTCCAGTACACCTAACATCCAGCCCTTTGCTAAGATTATTGAGTTTCTTACCTTGAAGTTTCTCAGATATAGAGTGATACTTTTCTTTACTCTTTGTAAAAAAACCTTTCATTGTACTCACAGTTGTATTGATTTTATTCAAGCTGTATAGATATTTATATAATGATTATCCATACACAAATTGAGCGACCCATGTCAATGTCCCATTAATATTTGTAGTGTCCTCCAAATTCTGAGTATTCTGTGGGTAAAAGTGGAAACAAAGTTATAAATAGATGAATAACCTACATACATTTTTTAAGCAAAATAATATATTTATCGAAGACAATTCAGTAGTAGTAGTACCACTGCATTAGTAAAGGTTTCTTTATAAAATCCCAGAAAAGCCTTTCCTCTCCAACTCCTACAAGTAGATGACATAGCAAGTCCATTCAAAGTGAGACTTAGAACATTATTTCTTTTTTTTTATAAATTATTGGTACCTTCCCAAGTTGGAATTGACACGGGAGAGTGGAAATTCAAGAGCACGAACAAAAATAATCAATAACCAGTAGAAATAATATTTCATTTACTCAGTTGCTAATGTAGGAAAGTTTTCCCTTTATAAAAATTTAGTGACTGTATTTCTTTTTTAAGATCAGTGGTATCAGAACTTGAGGCTGAACTCATATTAAGGTGGAAAACAAGGGCAGTGCAAAGGTCAGTGCTTTTTGGTTCTGACTGATCCATCAGCATAGTTCAACTTCAGTGCCAGTGGACCATTTCTGGAAGTGTTTTGTCTTCATCCGTGGCATCCCACCCAGTCTAGTGGAAGATGTCCCTGGGTAGGAGCTACATGATCTTTAAAGGTCCCTCAACTCATATCATTCTGTGGTTCTATGATTTATGTCAGACCTGCTGCTTTACCGGCAACATTTAGTCAGGGTGTCTGTCTATTAAAATTAAATTAAATTACAGTAAGGACATCTATAATTTCATTGTTAATTTTATATTTGCAATAATATCATTACTTTCCTTTAATCTGAGAAATGTTTAATGCCTTTTTGTGAAGTGCATAAGGTGCACTCACAAAGCAAAACAAAGGGGTTTTTGTCTTCTTAAATAATTCTAAGTCTTGTACAGGAACTTTATCAATGCTCATAGATTCCAAATATTTCCCATTCAAATGGTGTCTTCTTGCAGTATTTTACTACCACTGTTTCTAGCCATTTTTTGAGCAGAGTGCTCCTTACAACCCAAAAACCGTGGTACTGCTGTGAGAGCCACAGGAGCGGATGCCTTTTGAAATGATTGCAGGTTGGATTTATGGGGAGGGAAAAAAGAAATACTTTTGCACTGTGAATTTAACATTTTTCAGAAAAACATGAATATTAGAAGTTGTATTTGTCAACTACAAAAACTAGGTGTTGCAAGAAAGAGATAAACAACAAAGAATGAGGGTAGAAAAACAAAATAAGGCTGGATTTGTCCAGCACTGAGGGGCTCTTATCAGTTGTGACAGCCGTGCAGTCCGTGCACTGTGTTCCACTTTAAAAAACAATAAAACCTCCAGTGAGTGCATCTGCTGACTGATTGATACTCCTGAAGGCCCTGTAGCACTTGAATTTAGTAAAGGTGGGGCAGCACAGTGATGTGCACAGCACACCGATAAAAATAGTTTGTTAAACAAACACGTTATCTCAGCACTTTGGGTTGTAGGAAACAGTTCTTATCATTAGATTTATAGGTGACCACTCATAAATAAATATATTTTATGCCAGATCTTGGAGAAACAGGAAGACAAGAAAATGAACAAGAGACATTTACTCTGCTCTGGTCGTTCTGCAGCCATTCAGAATAAGTGTTATCAGTTACATTATTAAATGTACCCACTAAATCATTTTCTTACACGTTCTCTTTTGCATTTTGAGGTAAAAAACCCTGTATTTTTTTGTATTTGCCAGGACAATTAATGAGCATGTTTGAAAGCTATTGGACAGTACTTCAAAGTAGAGCGACTTGAACTGATTTTCTTGATGTATTCCTGACAAAAAGGTTGATATTCTCTGCTGATAGTGTTTGCAAATAAGAGCATTGCTACTGATCTCCAGTTCAGCTTTATCTTTTTCATGGCATGGCATTTTTTAGATTACCAGTTCTGATTAGCAGTTTAGTAGATTGAAAGTGATATTAATAGGAGTCATCGGTTTCCTATATGTAAATATCATATTTATTGTATTCCTTTATCAGCAACTCTACATCAAATCCCAGCACAAAAATACAAGGTGAAGGGCCCTAATGTACCTATTTTCTGAGATATTTCCTGACCAATACAGTAAAATATAATAAATATTTTCATTTTGTATGTATATGTATTTATAGTTAATTAAATATTAATTATTTTGAACTATTGACAGTGATTTTTAGTGCAAAGAGGCCTAGGATTTGGAAGGGGGCCATGAAGGTGTCAGAAAAGCATCCTCTGAAGGGGTGGACAGGACACATGGCCCCTTCTTCCGTGTAAGAATTCAGTGAGACAGGGCCATGGTGCAAGGCAGCCTTTCAGAGGGCTGAGCTAATTGCTGGCATTTTCCTCTGCTTTAGGCAGGAGCTCTTTGGATAGGAAATCCAACTTTCTATTAAATGAAATTTGAAGAAGCCTTGGAACGAGCATTCCTTAATGAATACCTTGTTAACTCCATCTCTCTCTCCCATCTCCTCTCTGTAGGAAGGGCAATGCTTCCCTTCCAGCTCACTGGGAAATCCCTTGAAAAGTATGAAGGTTCTGATGTTGGGAGGCAGCAGTCAATAAAAAAAGATCATGAACTATCTCCAGTAAAATATTGCTGATTCCCTGAAGAATGAACAAAGTTGTGCTCCAGTTAACTGTCTCCATCTAATTCTCTGTTTGCGAATGCCAGGACAGATAATCAGGAAAAAGCTCCAATGCTGCCAAATCCTATAAACTGTTAAGCAAGTTATGGGATATTTTTTCTTGACAAATATTTTCAGACTGTAGTTCAATGAGGAGCTATGAAAGTAAAAGATAAATGAAAATCAAATGCAAATGTGATTTAAAACCAAACAAGGCATCTGTCTTTCATCACTATGTCAAATGGGGCAGAAACACAGCTCTGCGAACAGGCAAACTGTTGTGTGCAATTTGTAGCAATCACCTTTGTCGAAATGAATGGGAGCAGCAGGAGCAGCCTCACACATGTGAATTGTATTAGAGATGGCAATTGAGTCGTTGTAACTTAAGGCAGCAGGTTCTAATTGGGAAACGCTATCCATGAAGGAAACAAAGATGGCCTTTGGGATGAAACTGAAAGATGAGGTGTCAGAAAAAGAGCTCCATCCTGGCATATTCTGTGGATTCTCCTCATGGGTGGTAATTTGAAGTAATGAGTAGTCCTTGTTGAATGACCTTGTACATCTGCTGTGCTGCCTGTTCAATCTGTAACTCACTTTCCATCAATTGCACTTTTATTACAATTAAATGTGCCATCATAAAGCCCTAAAAATGAGCAGCACAGTCTCTGCATATGTTCACAGCCATTTAGCTTGGGACTGGGAGGGTGGCAGAAGTCCATCTTTTGTTCATGCCAAAGTGCAATTTGTTGATTGAAAGAAGCTGGGTGACGGAGCTGGAAGAGCATGGCAGGATTCGTTCAGCATGCACAGAAGCACTCACAAAACGATTTGAGGTTGGAATGCCTGCTTGAGCCAACGTGCTGCTAAGAGACCACCTGGATGGTGACGTGAAGAACAAACTGCCCTTTCCCTCCCCACCCCCAGCATCCCATCCTAGGCAGTACAAAACATGAACAAAAATGTTCATGAACGTTGCCATTTTGACAACGAGACATTTCTGTTTTGTCGGGGTAATGATAGTGAAGTAAGAATGTTGTTGACAGGTTTTGGTTCTACTTTTAGTTATAGGGGAGGAACACTCATTCCAGTTTTTCACACCACAGTATTTAGACAATACACTGGGTTTTTTTTAAATTACGACTGAAGAGAGATGAAAGGAATGAATGTTGATGATTACCAAATCATTCTTAATATTTTTAAAGATTTAATTTAGGATTAGTTTCAGCATTTTGTTGAGACAAATATTGTTCAGCATCTGTGTTCAGAATTTTTTAAATGTGAGGTAGGTCATTGTGATTGTGTGAAGGCCAGGTTCTGCTGTGTAACAATGGAGTTGCTTTATTTTATTTGCCTTTACACATTGAGACATCCTTTTCTGTATCAGTGAGTAAACAAATGCAATTGAGTGAAATATTTGTGCTGAATACAATGTACAGTGAAGAACTGTATTAAAATTTCATTTAAATTATCTTTCCCCTTAATGTGTTTTAATTTAGTTTGATGAATTTGAACCTATTACAGGATGGGGCGTTTTTTGTTCTTGTTATTTGGTCAAAGCATAAAACCAAAATTTTTGTGTCCGTATAATTTTCTTCATTGTGGTAGGAGAACATGGAGATTTTAAGTACTAAAAAAGGATCTATTTCAAGTCATCTTTCAAAAGAATGGCTGTTACGATAAATTTTCCACTTTCGTAACAGTCTTAGAATCTTCATATAATTGTGTGAGCTGCTCTGGAATGATTAATTTAAAGATCATATGCATTTCTTTCTATAGGTAGCTTTAAAGAAAGCTTACTCTGTGTAGGCACTTTAATGTTTCTGTAGCTGAGTCAGTCTAAAATGATTCCAACAGTAACCAGCACTGCTTATGCATTATTTAGGATACAAATGGTCTCAGATAATTTCAAGTCATTTTATTATAATTGTTACATATTCCAGACATAGGGACAGCCTGCTAGAAGTGACAGGAAAACACAATTTATGTCCCCACTTAGGAAATCATGTCTTACTTTCCCTTCTGTTTTTAATCCTTCATCTCTCATATTCAAGTCTTTGAGAGAGGGACCTTTTCCTCCTACCCACAGTTTTCATGTTAGATCATAAATAATGGATCATAATCAAGCACTTTGAAGTACTTTTACTGGCTGCCAGTGTCATCTCCAGTATTTATCTTGTCTACACTTCAGTGTTTCCAAATGCAGTAAATCTGAGACTTCAGCCTGGTAACAGTCTTATCTCTTTATAATTTCATTGACTAAGAATTCAGATGTACACTTCTTCCATCTATCATATCTTAAGAGCTTTTACCATGTTGTAAACTGTGCAAGACTAGATTTGCTCTGTCTCAGGAATATGATTCTTAGCCTGGTCTGATTTTGAAAATTCCCCTCACTCCTTCAATATCTCATTTGCAATGCTTGTGGTGAAGCCAGCCCATGGGGTTCTGGGATTAATTTGCATTCACCTGGTCATTGTGGTGTATAAATTCTGTAGGATTTTAGTGCATCGTTTTGATCAAAAATGTACTCTGCCTGTGTCTCAGATACATATTCCCAAGAGGCCTGTATGCTCCAGGATGAACCCATGTGCTCACTAGCATCCAAATCTGTCATTTTGACCTTTAAATATGTAAGTAAATCATACAGGGAGAAAGCAGAAAACTTAGAGATGTAAAACTTATAGATGTAAATATAGACCAACTGGTTAAAGTTTTTCCTTCAAAATTATCATTTTAATTGTGCCAAGTATGGTTTTATTGGAAAGGTTTTGCTTTCAGAAAAAAAAGTTTGAAAACTGAAGTTTGGCTGTGATCAGAGCTGTAATTTGCTCATGTCACCATCTTCTTCTGTCTCCTTGAGGCAGTTTTTCACATCTGTCACAGTGGCCTGATGTCCCAGGGATCAACAAGAGAAGGAATGGTACCTGTAGGAAATGTGGTACAGGAACAAAGTCATGATGTACCTGAATAAAAACTCATAATGAAACACCCCAGGCAATCCCAAATTATAATGTTTAGAGTTATGGGCTGAATTATGTGACCTTTTCATTCTATTTACACAAATACTGAAATTGATAATTGCAATACAAACAATTTTTATTTTCTTCTGGGATTTTCTCTGGTTGGGAAAACACCCTTGTCTTCAGTGATAAGACAGAATGGGACCAGGATGGCTTCTAAGTAGGAAACCTAAGGACAGAAGTGTTTTCTGTGTGTTTTACTGACCTCTTTGACAGCATGCCTTGTTTAAACAGCATGCACTAAGAAGAGCAGAAGTAAGTCATGTGGAAAGAAAAATAACTAGAGTTTTATGTCTAAATCAGTTGTATTTCCTTTGGTTGCTCACCCAGTTGATCCCAAGTAGCATATGTTTGCTCACAAGGCTAGGCAAGTTGTGTCTTATAGATGGAAACACTGAGAAAAATAATCACTGAGTTTTATATGCACTTATTTATCAAGTAAAAAAAATGTCTAGTGCAGTTACTAGATAATAACAGATTCTGATCTCTAGCTGTTTTGTTTTGTTTTTAAAACAACATTATTTATTCACAGAAAAATACATCTGAAGGGGTAACTGAGTTACCACAAGCGTTAGGGATACATGTGCTTCTGATATAAAATGACTTACGAAAATGAAAGAAAAAGCTGAAAAAGAAGGTACTGTGGTGCTCCAAACTGAAGTGAAAATACATTCTTAACGTGGAAAAAAAAATGCTCTCTCTAAAAACATGTATAGATAGGTTTGATATTTTTTGTGGGAGGTCTGTTTTTCATCTTGTGTTTTTTTCTTCTATCGCTGTGGTTGCTTCACACCTCCTAAGTAATGCATACAGACTTTCACAAATATGCAATGTACTTCAAGTTCAGAATATGCATATTCTCTGCCTAAAAACTTTTCAGTAAATTAGTAGAACCTGGCTGAAGCCATCTGGCATATCTCTGTATTCATACTGTTGTTTCTTGCCACTGGATAAAAAACTCAGTTTAAACTGCCGAAGAAGTTTGTGTCTGTCTCTATTTTTCATTGCATGACAGCAGTGTAATCATGAATAGAAAATGTGGGAGCAGAAGGGATGTTTTGGGTTGGTTTTCCACGTGCTGAGGCATCTCTCTAACATCAGTTTGCAGTGAATACATCTGTAGACACAATGACAGAAAACGTAATGCATTGTAAAGCCACCCAGAAGCTGCCTGGTTTTATGCATATTTAAGTTCACATGCCAGGCAGACTTAAAAACACCCCCTGTAGAGCCTTGCTTCCTGGACAGTTTAGGCAAAAAGCCAGTTCCTACACTGGTGATCCATTGGATTGGTGTGGGCACAGCATGCAAATGTCTGTAGGCAGTGACAGTGACACGTCCATCAGGATGTGACTGACAGCCTGGAGTGCCACCCTGGCCCCTGAGCTTGCAGATGCTCCTCCACCTGCAGCTGAAGGGGCTGTGGGGGCTTGCAGTGCACAGGCAGGGCAGGACTGAGCTCATGGCTCTGATTCAGACCCAGCTTGCCTCAGCCCTTCTGCTGCCAGCACACAGATGGGGCAGCTTCAGTCTCCACATATGTTCAGTTTGATCAGTAGCCAAAGTGTGCTTATTATTTTTTGACCTGTGGAAGGGAAGTAGATATTCCTTATTTTATGTACTGCGGGATGTAGGCAGTGAACATCCAAGGTTTTATGAATTACATCCAGACTAAATGTGCTATGCAAACTTTATTAAGTAATAAATCTCTCCACATGAGTTTTTCCATCCATTCCCATCTTTACTGAATTAAGTGGTTGCTGTTTTGATAGTGATGATACTTAAGACAGTGCTGAGTTCTTAAACCAAGAAATTCATGTTAAGGAATATCGCTCATACTTTAAAGAAATTAATGTCTCAGCCACTCTGAGGCTTATGAAAAAAGATCAATCCAGTGGTGTGTGAATTTCAGCACCTACTTCATGTGATTATAAAAATCCACAGGCAATGCAGATGTCTCTTGGATAATCCACTCACAGATGGACTAATATTTCAGCTCACCCCATTTTTGTTACCAGTAACTCCCTGCAGACATTCCAATAAGTTTCATTGCAGTGCTTCCCTGCACAGGATCTTTTCCTCCTTTGCTGCTGCAGTAGGCCTGATGTCTTGAAGTATCTTTGCTCCTGCATTTACTTTCACTCAGTGCGTATTCTGCAGCCTTTGCTCATCTTCAGGCCCAGTACATGGATAACAAATGGAGCAGAGAGGACCCTTCCCATTCCTGACCATCCCAGAGCAGATTGTCCTCTGATGAGTCTGCCCCAGGCCAAAGACACAAACTCTGTCAGCCAAATGCATGTACCTGTTGTTAAGAAATTCCCACATTTCTCTGGCCTGTCTGCCTGCCAGATTCCCTCTGGAAGACTGGCTGGCTGTCCAAAGAGCAGATGTGCAGTGTTTGGCTGACTGCCTGACTATGGGGGCAGCACCCAGTGCCTCATCCTCCAAATAAGCTGAAGAATTCCTTGGTGTGTGGTCCATAGGATCTTGTGGGAGCGTGCTTCATTTTAGGTTTACTTGTGTATTTCACTCCTGTGACTTCAGGCATGGTCAGCACTTTCCAGTTTGTGGTAAACTGTCTCGCTCCTCACAAAGCAGTTGTTGAATATGTGCAGGTGGACTTGGTGATGAACGACTGCAGTGAGTCTGAGATACAGCAGAGGTGCCACAGATGGTGCAGATCCACTACAATATGCAAGATGCAAGCAGTTTCTCCATGCACGTGCAGCAGATTCATTGACAAGGCTCCAGGCTTTTCACCACCATGCATATGCACAGAGAGATGAAAACACACATAAAAAAAAGTACTAAAACTCTTCATCAAGCTACTAAGTACAAAACCAGGCAGCAACCCTGCTCTCGTCTTACATTCATTTTCTGTTCCTGTTGATTATACAAAAGAGCAGCTGTACTGGATCACACCATTGGTTCATCTGGCTTCACATCCTCTCTGGCAGTAGCCAAATCGTGAACATCAGAGCTGAGTGAGAGAACAGAAAAAGTTTACAAGATGCATTTCCTGAGTACTCACTGGCTTCTGAAAAGTTGTATTTCGGGGACATCCTTGCCCAGTAGCAGTTTAACAATTTACTATTAAATGCATGTTAAAAAAAAAGAATCTGTGGCATCCCTTGGCAAGGAATTCAGCAGCTTAATTTGACATTTTATTAAGGATCCCATCCTTTTGATTCACTTGCCATGTCTAGCTTTTGTGCTGCAAGAAGAAAGGATCACACCTTGTGTTCTTCTATCATTCCTGCTTCAACCTTTCATTGCATCCTCCTTTTCAGACTGGAAAGCCCACATCTTTTCTTGAGTTACCTGTGTAAAAGCCATTCCACAACTTTAATTTACGAATTACTGTAGCTATTCCCTGTTCTAACATACCATTTTTGAGGTGACAGAACCAAAATTACACAGTGTTCAAAATCTGTTTCAAATGTGCACGTATGCTGTGGCAGTATGAAGGTCTGGTGGGTTTTCTTTTCCTTTGTAATCCCTAACATTTCATTTAATCTTGTTTTTTTTATTACATTGGAGCACAGAGCTGGCATTTTCATAGATCTGTTTATTAGAACTCAAAAATCTTGTTCCTGGGTGGAAATGGTCAGCTCAGAGCTCATTTTGCTTATGAAATTAGAGGTTCTTTTCCTGTGTGCATTCCTCTCCTCTGAATTTCATCTGCCACTTTATTATCCAGTTAGCTGATCTCATGAAGCTCCTCCACAGTTCTCCACAGTTAGTCCTCCCTTTTTCCTACCCTGATTAAGTTTAGCAGACTTTGTCATCTCACCAGATCATTCGTGAGCATCTCAAACAGCACAGGATAAGCAAAATGTACAGCAGGAGGCTCCTGGTAACCTTGTTCCACTGTAAACAAAAAGCATATGTAGAATATGTAGAATATGGACATATTTTTCAGACACTGAGAACAGTATACGTATGACCCTGGAAACAGAATTATGATAGCTGAATATTTCAATTATGTATTTATAATAACAACTGTGTCTTACAAATTGTTATTCTGAATCATAAATTTTCTAGAAATCATTCTTAAAGAGATGAAATTTTCTTAATTATTTCCTCAACATGTACAAGCATCGAAATATGTCAGCTATTGTCTTCCTTGCTAATTCCAATTACTTGAGAGTGCTAATAAATGTCTACCTCTCAGCTGTTTTGTATTATTTTTGTATTCAGAATTGCGTGCTGACTTAAAACGTCAGGTAATGGTGACTTGTTATCTTGGAACCCGAGGCACCATGCTCATATTTCTGACTACTTTAAAAGGAAGCAAACATCATCAAACTTGGCAATATAGCAGGACTATACCTGAATACCTGATGGGAGGTTCAGATGCAAAAGATTGCATTAGGAAGTGTTTAATGTATCATTTTAAATATATTACATGGTGATATCAAAGTTTGTAGAATCGAGTAGGGTTAGAGTGAATGTTATCTTAAAAAACCCAGTAAGGTGGGTTTATCAGTATTAATTAAAGGTGAGCCACTTCACTGGTTGAGGAAAGAGACCTCAATGTCTTTCCCATGTAGGCGCTGAGAAGAGATGCAGAGCATGATCTCAGACAGGCTGAGATCATAACATTTTTAAGATGTGCCATCTTACAAACTTCAGAAGAAACAGAATTGCTATATTTCTTCTGGTAAATGGGCTTTTGTTGTGTTCTCTAAGGCCTTGTTTCTCTGTTTGAAAAGGTAATGGTGCAGGGGATTTTTGGAGGACAGGAAAGTCTGACTAGTCTGTCTCTAGGCAAGCAGCACTAAAAGACAAAATCCCATACAGCCCCTGAGCGTACCTCTCTGAGCCTGAGTTACTTGTAGGGCACAATAGGAGGGGGTTGTTCAGTAACTTCAGACATCTCAGCTGCGTTCTCTGCATCTCCGTCTGGAGGCTGAATCTGTCCACACTATTTTTACAGGGTCCTGATCCTCCTAACTTCAGGTGTTCCCATGGAATTAGATGCTTAAAGTAACTGAGAGCAGATGGTGTAAATTTAATGGGACCTGACCCGCAAATGGAGACTGATAATAAACACTGACAAACTCAAAGAGTTCAAAGAGTTTGAAGAGTTCTTGTCATCCAGAGCCAATGAATTAATTATCAAGATAGCCTTTCTTCCTCAAGACTTTATGTATTCGGTTAACATGGAATTTTTTGGAAAGACATTCCAGAGGAAGATCACCTTGCATAAAATAAGCAGTTGCAAACCCAGTCACAGTATATCTGATCAACCATGTCATGAGTAGTTAAGTCAACACTACAAATACTTTGTGATCATGATCGTTAATGAAATATGGAAAATTCTGATTTATTGCAGAGTTAGCATGATGGCTCAGCAAATTCATGATATTGATGCAGGATCCTCAAAATAATAGCCAGTATATTTTATGAAGAAAAGTTGCAACATGTAAATAGTCCTTTTGTTTCCAGTAATTATTTTCCACAAATTTATTGGCACAGAATTAATCTGTGCAAGCAGAATAATATTTTTTAGAAAGCTATTACAAAGTTATCCTGTATTATTTATTTTGTTGTTATTTTAAATCTTTCTTTTTGACCACATTTTACTAATCCTTATTTTCTGACCAGTACATATAAAGAGCTAGAACATCTGGAATTGATACATTTGAGTGTGCCAGGACCCTTTCATGGGGTTAGTGTCATGGGAGGTAAGTGTCCTCTAGATGGCATTCAAGGAATTGCTGCATGTGTGGTTGACATTTTTTTTCCTGTATCCAAGATTTCCTTAATAGCTGCTGGTTTTTGGTGGTTTGGAGTCTTTTTGCCCAGGTTTCACTGTATGTTTGAGTACAGAGGGACTTGAGATGATTGTCTGCTGTAGAAATTTTAAGATGAAGGTCACAGAAACTGAGATCACTGCCAAGTTCTGAGACATGGGTCTGAATTAGCAAGCCTTACTGTTTGGTTTTGTCTGTGTGCCAAAGAACTTTAAATATCCTGTGTGGACACACTGATTTCTGAGACTTTCCAAACTTTAGACTCACAATTGAATCACAAAATGAAGTGTGATATTGGGCAAAGAGAATTACTTAAAACACCTAAGGAGGATTCAAAGAAGGAAGATTTTCTTCATGATAAAAATAAAAGAGGCTGAGCTAAATTTTGCTCCTGAGATCATTATTTTCTGAGCTATTCCAATGTAACAATATTGCTTGTAAGCAGTAGTGCAATACCAATGTCTAACCCTGGTGCTTAACATGAGCTGTCAAACTGAAAGTTGTCTAAATTCTCATGCTCTGATTTCCTCTGCTTTTGACAGTGTTGAGGAGCTTGGACATAGAACATAACTTAACTCTAAGTATCATTCTGAGGATCAGGCACTTAAAAGTTAGACCCCGAAGCACTCAGCTGCACATCACTAATGTACTGTGTGGATATGAGCCATTAGTTCTTACCAGCAACTACCAGAGCTACAGAGCTTTGTGTTTTCTCGCTGTAAAATTTCTGTAGTGCAGAAGACTCTTCAGGGATAGATAAAAGCTTGTTCCAGAAGGAAGCTGTATGTAGCCAACTTGCCTTTGCACTGAGCTAAACAGGAGGCTCTGTAACCAGATAGTATTTCTGAATTTCAGAAGGCTCATCTAGTCCATTATTTTTTCTCTGGCAATAAGCTGTGGGGGACACTGATGGAAGAAGATCAGGAAGATATCAAATAATGCTTCTCCATATGTGGTCTTGCAGTTCCCAGCAGCATCTTAGTTAATAAGGAATGTTTTCTCTGTTTCTTGCCTCAGTGTCTGTCAACTCCCTAACTTTTTAGAGGCCACAGAATTCTTATGGTCCTTTTCAGAAAACAACCAGTGCAAACTCTGCGTGTGTCAGGAGGTCCCCTAGACTTCATCCCTTGGACAAGAAGAGGTTGTGTACGACAGCAGTGCTCAGCTTTCCTCCTCAAACCTTCCTGCTTTTCTTTTTTCTGTAGGAAGCACATTTGTTATGGTGCTAGAGATAGGATATGAAAAACAGACCTGGAGAAAAAAACTCCAAGGGCAGAGTTCAGCACACAGAATGTTGAAGGACACAAAAACTCATTAAGTGTCAAGAAAAAGAATAGAAATACCAAAGGGGCATAAAGGAAGAGTTCTGAGAATTCAGAGTCTCTTGCTAGGAGGACATTCATTGGATAATTAATTTCTTGGAAAGAAAAGACAGGCTCCTTAAGCTAAGTGATGTACTGACCTGGAAGTGTGGATGTTCAGGTTTCTTCCTCACATGAATCTCTGTCAGGAGATTGCCTCTCCATGAGCATGGATATGTATAGTAAGTATTGAATCACAAGCTGCAGGGCATGAGCTAACTAGCAGCAAATAGTTGAAGAGGCTTCCCTTTTGAAAGGTTATTCCATAATTGACCAGGCTTCCACAAACCTTGCTTTGAAATATATTTTACTGCCTATCATCTGATCTAATTTCTAGGCTGCTCTTCTTTCTTGGTGTTTTAATTTTTATATAAGTCAGAAAGATGAAAACTCCTTAGATCCCAGTGGTTTTTCAACTCTGAGGAGTTTTGTCTGTGAATAACAGCAATTCAGTCTTCTTGAAAGAGGAAAACACACAAAAGAAGACATTGATTTTTCAAATTCATTTAATATTAGTGTGACATGTTTTCAGAATATGAGTACAGTAGTCCAGAAAGAGCCACTGGCCTCTTCTGAATGTCAGGGTTTAGACATAACAGAAGTTAAAGGCTGGCAGCTCTTTGCTTTTAGAGTTGATTTGCCCTGATGCCTTCAGGTGTCATTGCTTCTATCCATCACCTTGAGAGCGTGCCCTTAGACTCGGAGGTGTGCAAACATCCCCAATGAGCTAACTAAAAGAGCACATAAATGATTTTTCACTACAGAGCATGTGCCTCGATATTTTGTCCATGTTTTTTTGATAACCCTGCTACTTCATGTAGAAGTATTATATGGATACACCCAACTAAAAAAAGGAAAAAAGAGAAGAACTATTTATTTAGGATGTTGACATATCTAAAATTACTCTTGCATTGCTCTAGAGGTCACCTTTAAAGAAGATCCATGGCTAATTTTGCCATGAGCTTTTGTGCTGATGGTAGTGTTGCGTGTATTGAATGCTGTGGCTAAAACCAGGGCATACATTTGATCGACCAGCACCCAAAGCAAGTTCAGCATCTCACCTTCTAACTAAAGAGAGATTTAAGACAACTTGCCAAAACTAATCCCCAGTTTTTTAACTTATTTGAGTCAATTCAGGTTCTACCCTACTTGACTAGAAATTGAACACCTAACCTGCACTTGACAGCAGCAGGGCTTTGCAGTGATTCCCGTGCATCAAGTACAAACCATTGACTTCCCGGCCTCCTCAAAGTGTTTCTTGTCTGTATGCCATAGTTTAAATGGGCTGCTTTTCTGTGCATGGGTTTCCACATTAAAGATTTAAAAGATACTTGACCCTCAATAAAACAGAGCTAGACTATACCTTTGGAATCTTTTTAGCATTTATGAAGTATATAATAAGTTACATAATTTTGTTTGTAACATCACTCTGGGAATTAATTTATGAGGGCATATTTATTTAGCATCAGTGTGATTTATAGAATGCTTTGTTAAAATCAACGTTTTTGGGGGAATTGTTTGAGGATGTACATTTGAAATCAGTATCAGATGTGTCTTCATGCACTTACACATATTCACTCAAAATGTTGAAGTACAGTAGCTCTGACATTCTCTGCACATGCCAGCAAACACAGCTTTTATAGAAGATTCACAGAGGATGTTCACATAAAATATTCATGATATTCTTGCTAAAAGAAAAACCTCTTTCAGACCTGTAAAGTACTGTTTGACAGAAAATTACTTACAATCTGATCTAGCTTCATATTTTGATATAAACAAGAGCAGGAAAGATTTGCTGAAATGAGTGTACATTTTATGTTTGCCTTTGTTACATTGCAGGACGAGTAGCAATTAATGGAGTGAAAAGATTGCAGATTTCCTAGTGCTTTTTAACCTGCTTATTTCATTTTCAAACTTCTGAGATCAATTTAGCAGCAGGAAGTTCTGCAGAGCAATTTGGTTGCAGTTGACCCTGGAGGGGTTGTTGCTGAATGAGACTTAGTTACAGCTCTGTTTCCATAATGACACCTTGCTGCAATAAATGACGCCTTCTTAACCTCAAGTTGTATTTCCAATAAATTTATAGCTATACCCAAGTTACACCAGGAGGCTGAAAACAAAGTTCCCTGAAGAAATGTGTCACCACAGGTTGTCCTCACATCACAGGGCACCTAGCAGTTCTGGCATGATATTTTTAACTTCTATAACACACGGGCTGGAACACATCTTTCTTCACGCTGATTAACATCATTATAGTAGCAATCTGAATCTGCTCACAAACCAATTTCTCCCTCCTCCTTTTCTTTTAGCACAGGTTTCCTTAAAAAGGAAACCATGTAAACCACTCTGCCTTCTCTTTTAGAGGAATCCTTCATGTCAGGAATGGTACCCCAGCAAAGCACACACACCAATTTCAAAAGTGCCACCAGCCAACAGTCAGTGGCTTGCAATAGTGTCTGAGTCAGGAGGAACAGTGAACAGCACAACGCAGAACACTTGAGGTTGTGAAAGCAGAAAATCTGCTGGTTAAGGACGTAGTGCTCTGTTACTTCTCCTGTAGGTACCACAACAGGGTTTATAATTGTCACAAGGAGTGATAGGAAGGGAATTGACTTGCCCGGGATGGCCTCTTGCACCCTTGCTTGGTTTTTGATCCAGAACAACATGCCCAGAAGAAGCCAATGAAGAGAAGGGCCTTTTTTTCCCCAGTTACCACGTTTTCACTGTGCCATTCAGCCACATGAGTTGTTGCCACCTGTTGTGAGCTGATGTACCAGTCCCACACAACCTCAGTTTTGTCTTCTGCCAGACAAGGAGAGGGCAGCTCTGGTTTGCAGAGAACTGTTCCCTCAGGAATGCCGGTGACCCATTAGGTCTTTAAATCACTCATTGCCTCCTGCTGCTCCAGCCCTAAAAGGCAGTGGAAAGGAGCTCAGAATCTGCTTATTCTGATGCAAATCCCTTTGGTTGGCAGAGGCCTGTTGATTTGACATTATTTCCATTTATGTGACAGGCAACCTGGTTTAGTTTTGCATATTTTTTTTTGTTTGCATCTGATTCCTGGAATCACACCCTCCCACTATGCTTTTTTTAAACTGAATCTATTCCACTTGCTTCAGACATACAGAGCATTTAAAGTAACTCCTCAAAACATACATTTAGGTAAAGCATTTGTGTGATTTTTTAAGTGATACTATTTTAAAAAATGCAAACTTGTAACTAAGATACTTTTAATCGTTCATTGTGTTATAAATTGTGTCAGATATCTCACAATGCTTTTTACCTTTGCGGGTTTTGCACATATCCCTCCTCAGAGAGTGCAGAACAGCCACACAGTCTGACTGACAGCTGATAAGGCTTTATTTTATACTCTTGTTCTAAGTATCTTCTCCTAAAATCCACTTTGAAGAAACAGAAGCTGAGTAGGTCCTGTAAGAAGTAAAGATTTAGGAGTGCTTCTGTCTGAAGCTTGAAAAATGGAGAATGGCAGCACATTCTGTAAGTGAAAGAAAATCTGTAGTGTTGCAAAATCATGTGGATGAATAATTACTGTCTCCTTACATAAGATCAACAATAGATGAAAAAGAAAATAAGCAGCAAGGAAGAAAGAATTGCATTATGGAACAGAAAAAAAAAAAAACTATGTTGAATCTACATTTACCCTGGAGGAAATCTGGGGGTTCTGTCTATCATGACCTTTAGCCCACAACTCTGTAGCAGAATCCAGTTTTTGACAAGGGTTCAGTTGGCTTCCATCCACCATTTCTGAGAAGCAAAGGAAATCTGTGAGGGGAAAGGCTTGAAGATGGAGGGAGAGATGATAATTATAACTTGCTGGAGGCCTATTTTCAGTAAATGAAGTGCTTCAAAAGAAGCACAGTGCTCTTCTGTCTTTTGAGTGCAAACCTTTAGGGAACTAGTGTAAGAAAATGAAGTAAAAACCACTTTTTTTTAACCCCAAACTTCTTAATTTGCTAGCTGTAATGCTTTGTCAGGGAAACACCATGCTCAACTTTGAACTCCAAGGTTAGTGCCACTAATAGTATCCCCTCCAAGCATTGTAACTGTAAATTACTACTGAAATGATTAGGAAGATAAGAGACTCTGTTATGGGAAGAATCAAATATCTTATCTAGTCACTGTACTAATTGAAAGCAAGCTTGTGTGGTAAGAAAACAAATTCTTACTGAATTCAGTATAAACCTGAAGATGTTTCATCCATGTGAACATCTTTAATATACAGAGATGGGTTATGAACTGGGGTTGTTTTTATAAAAGTTTAATTTCTGTTCATATTTCTGTGATTTTTTCTCTCATGTCAGCTTGTGCTTAGGTTTTAGTCTTTTATATTCACACACACATACTTCTAACTAGAAAGTTCTCCCGGATTGCAAATAATGGAACTTATTGACATTCACATTGTACGTTAAGATAGCTCAGTCCAAAGATTAAAGAAAATCTCTGGAGCAGAACCAGAAAAGAATATAAACAGAGATCTCCTGGACCCCTATCACATCCCTTGTTCATAAGATAGTCTTTCTTCCCTTAGCCTACAAAGACAGCAACAGAAAGATGAACGAACAAACACAAAAGAAAGAAAGGATGAACTGCATCTCTGCTGGAGGATTAATACCCATATTGCAGGAGTAAAGACTGCTCTGGATGATAGACAGCACAACTACATCCTTCAGATGACTGATCATACGTGTCACCCATGGCATTCGTAATGCAGGATGAAGGCTTCGGGCCTCTTAACTTCCCTGGAAAATCCTTGGTAAATAGCTCAAATGGGTAAAATACTGGAGGCACTATCATTGATCAGGAAATGTTATTTCATTACTTCTAGTTCTGTCACTGGAGTAAAATGTCTTCTCTAAGAGAGCATCTTTGTACTGCTTATTACCTTCCTAATAGTCTTTCTAGAATCAGAAGTAAAATCAATATTTTCCTTACTGTGCTCTGAAATAACATTTTTTTTTTTCAAATGTGGCACTGTGAATAAAAACTCAGTGATCTCAGTGCTCTTTTTTTATTGATATTTTTAATATAAAACCATATTCAGTGTCCAATAGTATAGGAATTCTAATATAGTTACAGAACCTAGGCTGGTGAAACACTGTAAAATTATAATAGCATTTTCTGGTATAGAAAAAGTGCAGAAAGTGTTTTTACTGTCTGGAAAAACACTTCTGATTTGGACCTTGATACATCTCTATTCTGTTTCATTAATATCCTAATGTTTTTGTTTAATGGGCTTCGAATGACTAGATAACTATAACTTCTATAGTGTTAAGCATAGTTTACTGTTGGTTTAATTTGTGCCATTAACCTGTGATTGAAGCTTGAAGAAGCCCTTTCCTTTCAATGAACAGGAAAAGTTTTCTTTTGTTTTCTGACTCAATACAGTCAATGTAAATTAGTTATTACAGCATTGATACCTCTTCCACCCTCAGCTGTCCTTCTCTTACTGAAAGAACTTGTTCCCCAGCAGGAGGAATGCAGGCTCCCTGCAGGATGTTAAAGCAAGTTTCCTCCTCTATAGGGTGAAACTAGGAGGGATTAATGAGTTTGCAAAGAGAAGCCAGGTGTTTGAGTAGGGTTTAGTCAGTGTTTCCCCATAGCTGCAGTTGAGAAGTGACTGGGCTAGGAGAGAAGGAAGAGGCAAGGAGAAGGGTGGATTCTCTCGTCTAAAGGGAAGCCCGCATTCAGAAAACACATGATAAAGCCCTGTATTTTGGTGAGTGTGGTCTCTCCTGTACCTTGAAGCAGGCAGAGGTCTCAAGAAAAGAATAACATTTAATTATGTGATTCACTTTATTGTTGGTAATGGCAGAAGTATAGAAACAACAAACTGAATTAAGCATGTTATCCCAAATGGCATTATTTTACATACTGAGACCCCCAATATTTTACATTTTGAGACCCACAGCCTTCTCATGAGGATGGTGTCCAAAGGAGTGAGGTTGCAGTCCTCCCCACAGCATGCATGCAGTTCAGATCCCACTTCCACTCTCTCCTCTCCTCTCCGAATTTGTATCTGCTGGCACGTCACTGGTTTTGGGCAAAACAGAGACAATTCAGGGACAAAACTGGTGCAGCTGTTCCTAGTTGTTGGATAGTAGATTTTTTAACAAGGAAAAAGAAAGTGATTGTGCCTACCTGCTAGAGCCTCTACTGCCAGCCAGGGAAAGGCCACCGAGCTGTCATGGTTTCTCTGCACCAAAGAAACAAGATTTGAAATGAGGTATGAAGGGATGAAATATTCCATGTACAGACAGGTATCAGGCGAGCTTTGGTCATCAGCTGCCATTGGCTCGGAACCTTCCTCACCATGAATGGACATCCTATAAAAGCTGTTCAGTCCTGGAAACAGGAGACATTTCTTTGCCTGCTTTCAGGAGTGTGAAACAAGAAATAGCACAATTAGAAAATGAACTAAAGGAAAAAAGCTTCAGCAGCCCTACAGATCACCTGTCAGACAGTTACAGATAATGGAAGTCAGCTTCAGAAGAAGACAGAGTTTCTAGGGAAAGGACACAGTGATCCAGTCATTGTTTAAAATACACATTTTCTCTCCTGTATGTAGCACATGAGAAAAAAAAGGATTCTGAAAAAAAGAAGCCAAAGGAATTTAGAATAAAATCAGCTCACTCTGAATTAAAGAATGAACTTCCATTATTCAATAAAAATTTGAAAAGACCAAGAAGCTTATCAGACTAAATTAAATGAGGAGCTCACCACATTGTAGATGACTCATCATAATTCAAGAAATTTATAACAGTGTAGAAGAAAACAGATGGTGCAAAGAATCCTCAGTACAAAACACAGACCAGTGCTGAGCTCAAGAGCCAGAAACCACCCTTCAGCCTAGGACCAGTGGCAAGAAAATGCTGCCATTAAAGTGATTAAAACCCATGCTGCTCTTCTAAGCATTTCTTTTTTCAAATGGTTTTATTGGGTAACCAATGAACCTCCTGAAGCTACTGGATTTGAAGCAACTAATTAAAAGAACTTCCCATTGATTCATCATAGGGGCATTAGAGCAGTCTTTAGGAATGGGAAAATAGGATTTACCTATCTTACAATCTTCTGGTTAAAAAGAGCTTTAACAATAAATGGATAGGATCTCCAAGGTCTAATTGACTTCTGCTCTAGTAAGCAACAGTTATAAGGAGCTGAAATTTCTCCACAGAAATTAGTGCTCTTTTGTAGCACTTCACAACAAAAGAAATAGAAACTCAGCTAGCTGTGCTTTTAATTGGTTTTATTTGTCTATTTCTTCCTACAATAAATTTCCAACTGGAATCCTATCTAGCAAAAACAGGATCATCCTTCTACACATACAGGAAATGGTCAACAGTGACTCTTCTGGGTCTTTTTGTTAAAAGGTACCCCTTTTTTTTTTACCAAACACAAAGTCACTTCTCATATTCACAGCTTTATGTGCACATCTCTGCACTTTGATTTAGAGGATTCAGTGCTGGCCCAGTGCTACAGATGTGATGTGAGCCTTGCTGTAGGGGCTTGTTGATTTCAAGTGCAAGTCAAGCACAGCTGGTTTAGGAGAGATCTAAAATAATTTTGTTCCAATAATTTTCCACTAAGTTGTTTTCCAGGAAGACAACTGGGATTATTTCATATACTGAAGTTTTGAGAGGATCTTCCGATGCAGCAAAACTGTGCTCTTGAAATGCACTTCCTCAAATGGAAGAATTACTGCGTTGAGCTCAGGCTGAAAACACGCATGAATTGCTGTATAAATTTGGAAGTCAGAACACAAAATAAAATCCTCGTCCTGCAGTACATATGGAAAGCTTATAAAGGTTAGGCCATAATTTGAAGACATGTTATATCAGCAGTCTATATTTTATAAGCCTAGAAGAGCCAAGAATATAATTTTATGTACAGCTTAGCCTGGTGTTTTCTGTCATCAATCTTAATAATTTTGCAAGGATTGGGTTGTCTGACCAGCAAACTCCCAAATGCAGTGGGATGAAGCCACAGTGTGCTGGGAAGGTGGCCCAGCTGATGCCCATCACCTCTAGGCAGGCACACAGGGGGTACCATATGTATCTGAAAGGTTGCTGTACCTCCCTCAGACCCACCTGTAAATCACAGCTCAATGCCAGTGAATGACTCAAAATAACAAATAGTACAACAATTTATGTGAGTGGCACCCTCCTAGGCCCTTGATCAGTGTTTAGCAATTACAAATCCATGTTTGCTAGCTCCTGTTTTCCTTTAAACAGACCTGTGTATCTTGCTTGGAGAAGCTGATTGTACCCCAGAGAAATATTATGAGAGCTCAGCTTCACCCTCAGTTTCAAGAGGAAAAACTTCATTTTAGCTGAGGGAGTAGTTATACATACCCAGGGATAACATTTTGGTTCAAATCTTGTGAATGCTTTTTATTTATTAGTTTGTGGTTTTTTCTGTTCAGTTATTTATATTATGCTGTTTAAGAACTTCCTGAAAACCAGGTTAATCGTTAATTGTGCATGGCAGGAACTTTTTTTTTTTTTCTCTGATACCCTTGCATCAGACCTGTGGATAAAATGGCAAAAGTGTAGAAGTTTCCTGTGTAAGCTCTTACACTTTGGTAGGGTTTTTTTTCTCGTGTTATGTGCTGAGTTGGAGTTATTTTCACATCAATGAGGACCAAACTACTATCCCACAGAATAGTTACCCAAAGGGAAGATTGACAGGGGATGGAAGTTAATTTTCTCTCCCAGATAAATGCATTATCACAGAGAAAGATGTGCATGTCTCTGTGTAGAGTTTCCCTTTTTCCAAAAGCAAACACACAGTTTTGTTTTCTTCAGTGTTTGTTTGCATTCTACCATTTATTTATTGCTTTCATTTCTTAAACTTCTGAAATATTTACAGGAAAGAAAACTAAGGCGTGAAATTCTGTGACTAGAAGCAGATTCTCTTTTCATTTTCCTAGGGAGACTCTTGTGTTCAAAAGATAAAACCAGAAATCATAAAAATGTTATTTTTAGGAGACAACTCCATGGAAACTTGGAAGAAGTTAAGTAAGATTCAGAGTAGGGAGGAATGGGGGAAGGTGTGTAATAAACTGATATTTTTTTAAGTGGAAAGACAAATAGTGAAATCTGTGAACCACTTATGGTAGCTGGATTGTTGATCTTAGTTGTGTTCAAGGCTGAACAATATGACTGGGTTTGCTGTAACATTTGGGAAAGCTGCACATCAATACTATTAAAACAACATTAGTGTCTGGAGAATATTTTTACATGCTTGACCAGATTAATAAAATAAGCAAAGATCGTGTTCTAGAATGCAATTTTTGCACCATTTGAAATTATTGCATGGATAACCGTGTACCTTCTTTTCCAAAAAGGCCGAAAAACTGTGTCTTAAAATTGGTTAACCCCACAGTGAGATAATTTGGCTCCTGGGTGCATCCGTGCATGTTGGGCCCCTTGCAGAAGCTGCTGGAAGCAGTTCCTACCTGCTGTGCTGCTGCAGGGCTGTGGTGTCAGCGATGGCACACGGGTTTGGGGGCACCTTTGCCCCCAGCTTGCCCAACCCAGTCCCTGCCAGAGGCCTCCGAAGGAGCTGGCTCCTCGTCCACACAGACCCCTCACAAAGGGCCAAAGTGCCCTTGCCAGAAAAGGGATTCATTGCGTCTCTTTTTAGCTGTGTTGCTTTGTTTTACCCCAGCGAGTAAACTGAATGTACATCCCAAACAGCTGAATTATAACATTTAATGAAGATTAACCTGAATGCAGAATTTGCTGCCTCTGAAACATGGTTCTGCTCTGGGCCCGGTATCCTCGGAGCCAACAGTGCAGCCTTTTTGGGGCAGGGCCCAGCACAGGCGTTTCTTTCTGTATTTTTGCATAGAGCCATTTTTCAGAAGCTGCTGTGCACTTCAGCAGAGGAGTTACTAGCGTGTACTTGAGACATTAATTCCAGGTTATGTGGTTTCCCTGAGAATTGCCATCTGTCTTGCTTTTCTGTCTGGAGGTCATTCCAAGTTGCCTCGGGTTGGTATCCTCAGACAGGAGGTTGGAAGGATAAACCGTGTGCTTTGTCTTTAACCCTTAGTTATCCTTTTCCCTTTCAGCACCCACCTTGATAGGTATGGTAAGGAAGGACTGGGCTTCCCAAAACAGCATTGCCCTCTCCTGGCAAGAGCCGGACTTTCCCCATGGAGCAATTCTGGACTACGAGATCAAGTACTATGAGAAAGTAGGTCTCGCTTACAGCATCACCCACAATCAGATCCTAAAGAGCAATGTGTTTCGTATTTTTAATAGTATTTTTAAAAAACTTTTCACTTGACCGCACATACAATGCTGTGTATGCTAAAGCAGACATTTTATTTTGTACTGATTTTTTGTTGTTTTGCTTCTAACTTGTTAATGACTGTCTTGTTTCACATCAGAATCAAGTAGGGCAGCAAGCAGATCGTACATTTACTTGTCTCACAGTAACTGTTTACAAACATGGATAAATGGATCACATGCTTGAACATGTTTTGATTTATGGACTGTAAAAACTTCACATTAGAGTGACACTGAAGCAACAAAATTGAGGTGAATGGGAACGTGATTTCATTTTGAGGCAAAAAAAAAATTATTTATTATTGCTGAGTAAAGCAATAATCCGTGCTTAAAGGATAGAGTGTACCAGCCGTGTTTAGAGGGTTACAAAAGGTTACAAGAGAGAGAAACTATCAGATTTCTGGTGCTCTGTCAAAATTAGGCAATTTCACACAGAAGAGAGCTACAACATGCATTACAAGTAAAGGTACACAGGGTGCACACACAGCATGTCTTGGGAAAGCATAATTTGAAGCTTCCTTCTCTGTAAGCACAAAACATATTTGGTCATTTCCAGTTGCTACAGGGCCTTGTACCAGTAAAAAAAAAACTGTGCTGACCAATGTCTTCAATCCTGAAGACAGAGACAGGAAATTTTTTGTGTCCATGCCTTAAAAAATTCCCTGGTAAGTCAGCTCTTTCTGTTTCTGTGTCCCCATCTGAAGTCACAGTGGGACTGATGTGTGTGTATGAAGACCACAAAGAACAGAAATACAAACTAAGTAATGAAAGAAAGTTTTAGGGATGTTAGGCTCTGTAAATATCTGAGAATTTTATTCCTTGACTGCACTTCTCTGTAGAGATTATGCAGCTTTAGTGATGCAGAAGAAAGGGTAACCTGGGAAAAAAATCCAAACAATTTAAATAGGACAGCTAGAGGGAGAAGACATTTGGTAAGCCAAAGCAAGGAACCCCATTTTCCTACAATAATGGAAGTCCTTCAGGTTCTGATCCATTATCATAATAAGCCACATTATGACTTGAACTTCCTCTGTTTTCTTTGTTGATATTAAAGAGGTGAATTAAACACAACCAATTGTGAGATTCAGTTGAATAGGAACAGTTCCAAAGATCTGTAGCTGTTCATATGGATGTTAAATTATAAATCTTATATACACATATATCAAAACCTTGTATCAATGGATTATATGCCAATACCAGTCAGTGCTGGGTGACAAGGCAAATAATTTTTCTTAGAGGTCTACTTATTACTTAGCCTTGACCATTGTGCAGCAAGACTACATGCACAGGCTTTATGGCCCTTTCCTAGATACAGTTTAAACCACTCTTAGCTGTTTGTACAAAAAAAAAAAAAGAGAACCATCCTCTGTTTTCACCTTTTGAAATTTATAAGGAGTGTCTTCTATCTATAAACTCCTTCCCCTGAGGCAAGGGGAGATAAATTCACTGCTGGCATCTTCCAGTGCTGTGGCATAGGTGTAATTTGCAAGAACTCTCTTGGAGACCAGGTTCTAGACCAGAGAGATGAATAATCCAGTTCTGCAAGTCAGTCTGCTTATTTACAGCATTAAATTAGAAAATATTATTTTACACCACTTTAATAATACTTAAATCTTGCTTTAATAATACTTAAATCAAGAAGCATACATTATAATACTGGGTAAGTGTAGTGGCCAAATGAAAATGAAATTTTATATTGAGGAAAAAAAAAAGGGACGGTTCCTACCTCAAAACCAGAAAATATTAATATATACAATTAATTTGATTATTAACAGTTTTGATTCATTTTTTTCTTCTTCACTGTGGAGCTCTGTATATTAAAAAGCATAGTTTGTATTATGTCAGGGCTAGATGTAGCAAGTGACACTGTAATCTCTCAACCTTCCCAGGAACTCTGAAAGAGGGGAATATCAGCATTCCTGTTCTCAGCAGAAGTGACAAAATAGGGATGTTGTTGCATGCCCACAGGAAATATGATAAGAGTGAAATAATTTTCTGCTGGGTTTAGTATGAATTTATCACAAAGACATCCCTCTCTAACAGAGAGCAAAAAATGCAGCTAAAGTTGAAGAACATGTTAAATATGAAAAGGTCAGAAATTTTATTAATGTCGTAGGGAGTCAAGGAAAATGCAGAAAACAGTGCTCATAGATACTAATAAACACACTAGGCAGAAAAATGGAACAACTTGTGCGGTTCTGTCTTTATCCCTTTCTGCCTGTCATTTGCATTTAATAAAGGAGGTTTTGTTCTGTTAAACAATATAAGAAATTGAATGTCTCCATCAAATACAAACACTCAGTCCCTCAAATTCAGGTGATTATATGAGTTTCTTAACTTTTTGAGGCTCTGAAGAATTATGCAATATTCTAAAGTTTTACAAGTATTTACTGCTATTTCTTTTAAGGTTCCTTATTGACATTTGAAAAATTGCCAATACATCATTGGGAAGCACATTGGGGGAGCATGCCTGCTTTTAATTATCACCAGTAGGAATTCCGCAGCTCAGAAATGGAAGTTATATCTTGTCAAGGGATCCCAAAGTTTCCTGAAAGATACGTGAACTTCAGAAATCAAACAGCTGCCCAATATACTGTAAACACTCCACAAAATGGGGCAGTTTCCAACAATTTCATAAGGGAGACAAATTAATGATGAACATGGAACAAAGAGATGCATCTTTCCATGCATTTCCAGAACAAGCACAAGAAGGGAAGGAGGCCAGACTGTGCTAATTATGCAAGAAACTTATATTTATACTCTTGTACAATACAAATTACACAGAGAGAGCTGTCAAAAGATCAAGCCCTCTCTGTGAGAAATATTCTTCTGAGAAAGACTAGCAAATTGTAAAGAAACTAAGTGGAGAAAGAGAGTTATGCAGGGGTCTCAATAAGTTACAAGTATGGAAACATACATTAATTTCAAAAAACAATAAATCAGATCAGTAATTTTTCTGCTTTAAAGTACCTTTTTCCTATATGACCTTCATATCTTTGGTGAAGTGCTGTAAAACACTCAGAACTTCATGAAATATTGTCTCCAAAAATGAAAATCTTGTGGCAACAACAAAATTTCATCATGAGCCAATTGTACAGATTTGTAGTTCCTTATTTAGGAGTGCACTGGTACATTTTTATGTGGTTGTCTGACAAGAGGTCTCTTCATTCTGCAGCCTTTCAGCCAAAAATGCAGTGAACAAAATCTGACCTCGGACATTATTAGAGAGCTGATTTGGCCTGGGAGAACAAAAATTCCTCGACATTCAGTCCAAGATGCTCTGAGTTCTGTCACAGGAAAGGGAAAGGGTTTTCCATTGCTTGAATAGTTGTGTGATATAACCAGAGAGAGAATATTGTGATCCTGAAATAATTGCCTATATTGAGGCTTGGTAGTTGAAATGCCTTACTTCAGGTAGATTATGAATCATTCTGAAAACTGTACTTTGGACAATAAGTGAGTCTTTACAGGAACACACACAAGGGTAGTTAAATGTTTGCCCTTTGAGATCTAAGATGTGCTTGTAAAATCTTTTCTTCATAGACCTTCTTTGGAGTCTCCAGATACTAAACACTGCAAATTATCTCTGTAGATACAAGATGTCTGCCCTATTCTGCACTCTGTCCATTATATTTTATGATAGCTTGATATCATCCACAAACACTATTTCTAAAAGAAAAACTCTCTTATGGGCAGTATTCTCTTTCCCTTTAAAAATCAAACTTGAGACATCAACATACTCTCAGTGTCATTGCTAATTGCAATTAAGTTTTCTTTTATACTTTAAACTGTTACTCAGACACTGACCAAAGCTTGTACTGCTTGCAAGATTCCAGGGCATCATAATCTCTTTACCTCTCATCAAAAGGGTTTCATGTTTGAGGCAGATAAGGAGTGGGGCCTTGTTAGAGCCTTGTAATGACAATGAGTCCTTCTGTAGGAATTCCCTCATGGGAAATGGAACACAGCACACAGTGGATATAAACCTTACCAGCTGCACTCCAGGTTGTGCAGCTGAACTGGAAAATGCTTATTCCTCCCCTTTCCATCCAAACCCATAAAGTTAATCATCAAAAATTAATGCTCCCTGAGACCTGTATTAGGCATACCAAGCTGTGCACGTATCAGCAACTGTATTAAGTTTGTTCTCCCACATGGCCCAAGCACACCAGCTGGATTACATTTCCTGTTACACACAAGATAACATATAATTAGCTAAGGAAGCCCGTCTGTAGAGAAGAGACTTTAATGGAATGTACCCAAGCAGTAACCCAAGGCACTGCAGTGAAATCTCTAAATAGAGAAACTAGAGAGTATCTTTTGAATCAGGATTTGGAGGAGAGGGCTGATATTACTTTGCTTTCTTGTCTTTGGATGAAATATAAAGCCAAATCCCTTTGACAAAATACTTCATTTTGTTGGGAGACTCGATTTGCAGCTCACAGGCAGTTTTCACATAAAAAATTTAACCTGCCTCCATAGGACAGTGAGTGGACAGGATATGTAGGATGTCAGATACTACTCTTCCTTCATCCCAGTATTATTTAGAGTTGAATTAATAAATAGAAGTGAGAAAATAACTGAGCAATAATAGAGGCAAGGGGGAAATTAGTTTTCCAATGAGATTTGAAAAAGAGATGAAGAGCTGATGAGGCAGAGAGATAGAGCAAAGTACCAGATTTAAAGAATTAGAAAGCAGCATGACCTTGTTAATTTTTCTATCAGTCTACAGCTCTCTTTACTTAACTTATACAAGAAATTATGCTCCCTCTTAAAATCTAATATTAAAACAAATAGTGCTATTTCTTTGAGTAATCATTAATATGAATTAAAATGAGCCACCCTGAATTTGAGTGACAGACCTTAAGGTAAATTACATGATAGGAATAATGAGAAGTTTTAAGACTCTCAGTGCATAATGTTTTGAATGACCGAATTATTTCTACAAGAAAATTATATATGGAAAATTATGAACATCATCTGACTCATCCCAGTTTAGAGGACACCAGATGTTCCTCTGTGTCTTCTCCAGCTGAGGAGATACTGCATTATGATCTTCTGAGATTAATTAACCTGGCCCTGCTTGAGTATGGGGTGGAATCGGCCTCAGTGAACAGGAGCCACACGTGTTCTCATTAGACAAGATGTGGAGATTCCTCAGAATATCATTCACCTCATGTAGATCAGATTCAGTCCTCTGAATTTCTGGGTGGAATTTTGGAAACGTGGAGTAAAATCAGTCATTTCTCCTCTTTCTGTGAGGTCTGCATGGCATGTGTAAAGTTCATTGACCCTCAACCTCCCTACTACTTAAACACCCAAACCTCTCCAGTCTCTCCACCTCTTTAATCACAATTTTGCACAATGTTTAACTAAGTTGGAAGGAACACATTTTTTTCAGACACAGCTGTTACAACTCCCCTATTTCCTTTAAGCACCAGCTATTACTTTTTTGATTCAGATTTTGCTTTTATGTTAGATTTTTATATCATGAAGAATAATATATGCAGCAGCTCCCAGTGGCATGAGGCTGAAGGGAGCCTGCAGGCTGTGTGACATTATCCATGGCCAGAGGTGGTTTGTTTGGTGCTGGTGTGGCTGGGTTCTTGGCATGCACAATGTTCTTTTTCTGGGCATGTTCCTTTATTGTTGCTATCCTTACTGTAACATTCTCGACAACCTTGCTAAATTTTAAAGTCAACATCAGTGACAGGATTGGGGAAGAGGAGCAGACTGACAACAGTAGGGATAAGCATGTGAGCACTTCAGGTACCTGGGCAGTCAGTGAATATATTCAGTATAAAAACCTCTTTGCTTCAAATGATCAGCTGGGCACTGTTTAACTTCATGCTAATAATTATGTTTTTTTTAAATGGGCAGTTTTCTTCTGTAATATTTTTCAAATTATTCAAATCATTTAAGGCATAAGTAGCAACCAGCTGCCTACAAAACATTTCTGATATGACTGGAATCAAGAAACGTAGGACTCATGCAATAATACATTTTCATTATATTTTCAACACAGTCTCATCAAAACAAGAGTGCTGAGTATTTGGGTTGTACAAGAGCTTTTGGCCAGTAGTTTTAGGCAGCCCTTAGTGTTTGTTCATAGCTGCAGGAACAGAGCAGCATGTCTCAGGGAGACACCAGGGCTCCGAGGAGCGCCTCAGGTATTCTCGGCCCTTCATAGCTCCTGGGAAACGAACCATGTCTGCTGAATGTTTTTAAAAAATAATCACTACAAATGTGCTTTGGGATATAATCATTAAAATGAAATCTTCTAGCTTATTTTAGCATAGTAAGTGGTGTTAAACAAGCTTCTCGGTTTTTCTGTTCCGCTGTTATTAACCCAGTTTCCCAAGGGAAAAAATGTAAAAGCCTCAGATTCTAAAAAGAGAAAAAAATAGGTCTCAGAACTGTTGAAAATGAGAGTGAATAATTACCAGGCTCTCTGACCAGATATAATTTTTGCCTGCCGGAAAGAACCTAAGGACCTTGCAGCAGCCATTATTAATGACACCCATGTGATTACTATTAGGAGAAAAAGAGATCTGGCGTCTAAATATCAATTACATGCAGCAAAGGGTTTATCACAGAAGTTCTGAGCTAGGCCTCTATTAGATGCCTGGTTTGGCTTGTCTACTAATCATTGTTGTCAATTATTTAGAAATAGCTTCTGAACTTTTGTATTTAATAATAAGGTAGCCTGTAGAGGTGTTGCTGTTCCTGCTGAACCAAAAATTCTCAGTGAGAAGTATAATGCTGTTTAAGCAAGCCTGGTGGATTTGATATTAAAAAACCCCCCATACTTAAGTCTCTGCTGATCTTGTGTTCTTGCCTGCAGCCAATACCATTTTCTCCAAGAAAAATTTACATATACAGTGCTCATTCCAGTAACTTCTAGAAGAGCTGCACAAATGCAGAAAAAATGTATTAATGGTCTTGAATAAGTGGTTTTCAAATGCTTTCAAGGGCATAGGAATAGGCATAGGAGGTATGCAAACTATTACAAGACAACTAACACATCCAGTTCCATACCTCAAATTAAGCTAAGAAAGCTAAATCCACTGATGTCAGAGATTGGTCAGAGATTGGTTGCTAATAAAAGGAATTTATTTTTTTTTTCTAGCCATTTCAGCATTTGAACGTCAGGGAAAATAGTTTTCAAAATTGTGTACTGGCACAGCAAGAGTAATAACAATAATGTTAACCTCAGGAATCAGTGTTAATCTTAAGTATGTGTTTAGGACCAAAAATCAGAAGCAGCTATTTTATAGAGCAGAAAGTTTCAGCTGAGGACAACATTTAGATGATTTTGATGAATATACTGTAAAAAAGAAATGTTTTGTCTTCAGAGATAATATATCAGTTGCACAAAAGGAAGCGGTATGGAGTTTAACTTGTTTAATTGCGAATTAACAAAATAATGTACTCCCAAAGCATTTTATTTTAATTGTTTCTGTTATTATTAACTGCCTGCAGTGTGTACACCTTTGAGTTCAGGTGCAGTAAGTTTTAGTTGCATATGATAATAGAGTTCGAGTTCCCTCAGATGCCTTAAGACAAATTCAGGAGTCAAACTTTGGGTTTGCAAGTTTGACCATTTTTTACAAAAAAGAATGGCAAGTTTTGTGAGCAATGACATAAATATGAGGATACCTTCCAAAATATGGTCATCTAAATGAAAGCGATTTCCTTATTTATAAATTAAATACAATATCTAGGTCTCTATTTCCCTAAAACCAGTCAGAATGTTTCCTTTAGACCCTCTTAAAATACGAACTAGCTTTAATGTTCCCAAAAATCATCTGTGAGCGCAAACTGTATCAAAAACTGAAGGTAGCACAGTGGTTTTTATAATACACGAATGAGTTACTGTTCATAAATTGTTGATTTGCAGCCATAAAGGTGGGTTCACAGATTAAATCAAGAAGATATGTACCTTGAGATGTGAATTTATATCTTTGTCTAAATGAAGGAGTGTTCTGATATGAGAGATCTTTTCACTTATGGTTTCTTCCTGCAATATTCAATGCATTCAAGAGGTACTTGAGGTACAAAGGCATGCATCATTTTGGAGAGTAAAGCCAGAGAAAGTTCCTTTTCTTTTCTCTCTCTTCTTGTAAGACTGCATTGCAATTGTACTTTAACCACAGAAAAGGACAGGATATTAGTTTTCCTCTTTGAATGTTTTTTTTCACATTAAATGAAGATGAAGCCACTGACTGCATAATATTAGCAACCTCTTTTTTATTAAATAGCAGTGTCCCCAAAGCAGTTATTCTGGCAGAAGGGAGAAAAGCCCAAAGGGAAAGAGGAAGCCCATTGAGGGAGAGCCACTCCATTTTAATGCACTAAAACCACTACTTTCATGTTTAATATCAGTATAATCACTTTACCACCTATTAAATGAAAGCTGTGGGTTTGGTGTGGGGATGTGGTTGTTACAATCAAAGTGAACATTAGAGGAGCTTTTCATTGAAATTAATAATTTCATTAGCCAACTTGAATTCAAAGAAATTGTACCTTATTCAGTAACTCCCATGCAGTTTTGTTAGGTTTGTACCCGAAAAAACCCACAAATGTTCATTTTATTGATTGAAAGAAGCAACATGTTACAATTCTCTCTTTTTCTTTTGAGTTTTTTAATGTATTTGCATTAATAGTTTCAAAGTGCCCTTTCTTGATGTGCTTGTTGGGATGGCTGAGTTAACAACCTATTATTATGTACTCCTTACCGAGCTGTTAATAGCTTTAGAGTCTTTTGCAGGAATTCACCTGCTGCTCATAAACACATTTATGTTGCTGTAGGAACTTCACCAGGTTGATGCATCTTGTATTTGCAATGACCTTGCACAAACTACCTGGTTTTCATGCATATACTGCAAGTATTCATCTTATATTAACAAAATGGCAATTCTTTAGTGACTGAACAGCTCTTTTTAAAAAGGTATTGACACCTATCTGTAAATTTTTTAACATTTTTTCAGACTTTTTGTTGTTGTTGTTGTTTTTACCACCTCCAAAAATAATATTTCTGTTGAAGTTAGCTGCATCAGAAATCGGCACTTCCCAAAAAACTTGAGCAAAAACTTGCTTTGTCAGTTTTGGAAGTGCAAAATCAGCATTTTGATTTACTCGCTAGATTGTTTACTTTGCCCTTGAAATTCATGTTCAACTAATGGGAAAAAAGATTGCCGTTTTTGCTTTACACCCCATTAACTCACGGAGGTGTTTGAAGAAAACATAAACTTAAAGAATATGCTGTATTTATTATTGATGTATTGCCAGGTTCTGCAGTACAGTCATGACACCAGAGGTGAATTCAGCCCTTCTGAGTTAACGTTACAAGATAGATGTTTGCTGTTTGCCTGCACTGAGACAGAAAAATGTGTATGCATGTGCTCACAAATACACCAAAAAATGTGATATTTCAGTGACTTTTCAAGAGCTATTATATGTTTATATCTGAAGAGGCTTGCATAATGAAAAACAATACATAGTCTCTCTGTAGAGATCAGCAGGTTCCCTCTTGCCTCTGATTTATTATTTGTATTGCAGTGATTAAAGTCAAACCGTAGTTAGTGTCAGACTTCGTGTTTTAGGGCCAAAATTCTTCCTCCAAAATTGATTTTTGTTGGATGGTTGAAATCTGTCTTAATATTATCAACATTATTCTATACTTATAAATCCTGATTTTCTTTGAAAAGGAAAGAATTTGTCCCAAAGAAGTGTATTTACAGTTAGCATATGGAAGACTTGTTACCATATAATATTCATGTGGTCTGAAATGAATCCTAAATGGATCCTAAAAATTACTTCAGTCGTTTTTTTCCAGAATAGCAATCTGAAAAGCAATCTGCATCAATTCAATTTGTAAAAGTAGATCTTTTGCTTACTTAAATAAAAGTGATAGCTTCATTAATACCACTGAATTTGTTTTCACACTGTTGTATATCAAAAAGGATCTTTTCAGGATTTGCCAGGCAGGAAACATCTAGTAGCAAATGAAAAGAGAAAATTCTACATTAGTCTGCTCTTCTAATATTAAAAGGTATTTATGTGGAAGATTCGAACTAAGCTTAAACCGATCTTAAAATAAGCCCAGTCACTCTACCTGTCCTAACATCCTAAAAGGCTGAAACACATTTTCAGAAGGAGTTGGAAAGGCATGTTTCCACAGAATGTGTTTTTATGAGGATGTTTGTAGAGCTGCAGACATCACACAGCAGTTAAAACTTCCCAGCAAGGTGTTACAAATCTGACAAAATATCCAGCACTGAAAGGGAGCCCTAATCCAAATCCTGGCCCTATCTGCCTGTGAGTATTGTAGGGATTCTGAAATTAGGTGAATTAAGCAAATATGTCATTAGCCCCATTAGAGCTAAGTTCTGTGCAGCTGACTCAGTGCTGTACTACGCTTTTGGATTGGTAGAATCATTTGATTTTCACAGCTTTGAATGTATGTTGTGATTTGCTGGGGTTTTGGAGGGTTTTTCTGGGGTTTTTGGGTTTTGTTTGGGTTTTGGGGGTTTTTTTTGTCAAAATAGAGCACTGGCTACTCTGTACTGTCACCATCACTGTGGAAGTCTTCTGAAGAATTGGATGATTGCTCTTGTATTGAAATTCCACTTCACTTGCAAGATGCTTCTTTACATTTAAATTGCCAGTAGGAAATAGGATCACCACAGTTTTGAGTTCTGCCATGAAGGGACACAGCAGTTCTGTGTGTACAGCTGTGATGTTACCCATGGTGGTAATGCTGCATGTGAGAAGATTGCCTGCCCCATGTCTCAGCAGCTTAGAGACCTTCAGGTGTTTGGGCTGTGACTTTTTGCATTGCAGATTTTTCACATCACATGAGTTGTCCCTTTTTGCTGCCTTTCTTCCAGGGTCTTGCATTTTCAATTTAAATATTTCATTATGCAGTGACCTACTTCCCATCTGTAAGTAGAAGTACTGTTTCTATGATATACACAGATATTTTAAAATTGATTGAACAAATCACTGATATTCATGCTTATAAACAGGAAACTAAAGTATATTCAATAAAATAATCTGGAAGCAGATTTTTTTTAAAAAAATCCCCACAGTATTTTTTAAACACAGTTTGTAATTAAACTTGTTGCCTAGGGCTGTTTTGGAAGCCACAAGCAAAATAGGTTCAAGAAATAATTTAGGAAATTCATGGAAGAAAAGTCCATAAGCTGCAAAACACAATGAAGCAATTTTAGTTAATTCAGAAAGCCACTAATCTGCAGATTGCTGGACTCTGGGGGAGTATTGAAGGTGAGCATGGGGAGAAGGAACCTGCACTGCCAATGTTGTGTCTGCAGTAGCATCAGGACCTCTGTCAGAATTGTGGATTATGAACCTCATACACCAAAGGAAAGACTTGGGAATCAGCCCACTGGCTGGTAATGTATATATAATGATAATGTATATCCACAGTTCTCTGGGCTTGTTTCACAGCAATGAAAGTCACAGAAGCCTTCCAATCTTCAAATTTTCAGGATTGCTTCTGTTACCTGTTGCACTGTATTTTTCAGCAGGTTTATTGTATCATTATGAAGTAAACCTTAGCATTAGGTATCCCAGGAGAACCTGTGCTTTACTGTCCAAAGGTGAATTTTGAGTACTACTTGAGTTGAATTTTACCATTAGAAATTTAGTTCATGCTTGCAGTAGTTTCCTGCTTCTTTCCAACTGGAAAAGACAGTGCAGTGAAAAAGAAAATCAAAATGAGTGGAAAAATAAGAAAAATCTTTAAGGCAGCTGGAGAGGCTGGCACTTTTATATGCTGAGGTTAGAGAGACTTCTGGATGTCCTTGTGCAGAGGTTTGCACTGGTAAATATTTTTAATTAGCAAACAACTGTTATCAGAGTAGCTCATTACTGCCAGAAAGATGGGATTTAATATCTGTGCTTATCTGACAACTCAGGCCATGTTCTCCAGCTGCCTTTATTATATGCTGGATTGCACCCTGTTCCATCCCTAACTTTAGGCACAGCCTGTTTTTATTTCGGTTTAATCTCCTTGTCAGGACAATAAGCTGTGTCCTGTCTGCTGCCTTCACACCTGGCAGTCCCACTTGGCCCAGCATGTGAACCACACAGCTTTTGCTCTGCCCACCCCTCACCTCCCTGTGCTGGCAAGAATTTTAACACTGTTTTAGAGTCTCCCTGTCCTCATCTCTCTCCTCATTTAATTTTCTGCTTTTCATGGTTCACCTCACATCAACTCATTTCTGCCTTTCCAAATATATAATCCAATTAAAATGAAGTTTGGCTGGGGTTTGACCTTTCTGTATTTTTTTATGATTGGTTGTCTGTTCTTCTCCTTTTCATGTTGACAGCTTCACTTTATATACGGAGAAGGTGATGAGCTGACTGACAGGCAATCAAAATATAAAATATTGAATGCCCAAACGGGTAAAGGACACTTGAGTGTTTCAAACTCCCCAAACTGTTACATCTCAGATTAATCATGAGGGAGGCCAAGGAGGGAAGGGAGAGGGTTACAGCCGGAAGGGGCTGATGCCTTTAAGTGCTGCAGGTTTCTCCCCTGAAGCAAACACTAGAGCCACTGGTAATTTTCTCTGTGGCCCTGATTTTTTGCTGCCAGTTTTCTACTTAGTTCAGATTGGTCCTCAGATCTTTGCAATCATTTTTAAATTTACTCTAACTTTCTTGGTCCACTGAAAACCACAGATACAAGGGTTTTAGGAAGAGCATTTTTTAAAGAATCTGAACGGTATCTTTCACTTTTAGTTCTTTTATTGTAATTTTTCTTACCATTCTACATTACAATAAAAATTTAATTAATCCTGTTGATCAGATTGTAATCAGATAGTAATTAATGCTAGAAGCATGTTTTTGAACCTATGAATCTTTTCTCTAAAATATTCCAAGTATTACAGCCAGCATTCCTGTTAATTGATGTACTGTAGGTCAAAATAGTTTTCTAGGAGAAAATCATGCACCAAATTAGTGAATATAAAGAAGCTTTCAAAGACAGACACTGAGTTTCATTGGTATAGTTAATTTTATTGATTTCAGTGTAATTACTCCTTATCTACAACACTCTTTGTAAGGTGAGAAAGGATCTACAACTAGAGGCAACAGGCATTCAGAAATTGTATTATGAAAATATTTTATTGCAAAGAAAGAAAATACTTTTTGAGAATTATTGGGGGAAAATTACTTGTGAGAGGAATATAGGCTGTATAAACAGAGGCAATTTCCATAAACTAGAGCTGTGAGGACTCTGTTTTTATTGATCACAGAGAGAAAGTACAAACTCCACAGTTTGATGTTATTTGTCTTCAACAGATTCTATTTGAAGTGATTAATCAATTAATGACTATACCTAATAATTAACTACTGTGTTATCCTAATGTGTATTGCAGCATTAAAGTTCAGGTGATTATGGAGTGCCAGCGTAGCTGAACCCATGGGAAAAGTAAGAAAGAATTTGGAGATTTCATTGCACAGTGGACTAGAGCTATGATCAGTAAAAATTGTTGTCGTCCAGAATCGTGGTCATTCCTTTAAAATAATGATGCTTCCTCTGTAGGTCACATTGTGTGTGTTCCTCAAACTGATATATCTCGGAAGGAGGAAAGATGTGACCAAATGGTCTCATAAAAAATTCTTCTTTTATTATTGGTGCTTTTATTTAAACATTTATAGTGTCTGAATCGTGAAACTTTAAATCTTCTTTACTTTAATGTGGTACTTATTCAGCTTTGACATTGTGCTTCAGTGTACAGGGTAAAGACCTGGTCCCTGTGGTATATAGATTTAATCTCTATTAGTACTTCTTTCAGTTAAATAACAGTGCTCCAAAAAGGCCAGGCAGGATTATGTGGCTTAATACAGAATTTTCATGTTGCAGGACAATAGATATAAACTAGAAAATGTGTTTGCAAGCAGCTGATAGTAAATTCAGTTACTCTCCCTGGATTCCTTCTGCACACACACAGATTGGAAAGCTGTGGGTACACAATAAGTCTGTTTTAGCTGGAAGAAGGTTTGGAAATCCCTTTCCCTAAGGTCAGTTTAAGAAGACTTTTGTTACTCATGAGATTGAATGAGCTGAATACCTCCATTGTCATTCATAAAGTAAGCTAGACTAAGGGTATATAGCTCTCACTATATATACTAAATTATAGAGAATTGTATTTGGTTATCTTTTTAAATTGCTAAACGAAGGACTGATATTATTTTTTCTTAGAGCCATTTCTCTTTTTGCCACTCAAATATTAATGGTGACAAATCTTGTATGCCTGAAAGTGCCAGGATTTTATCAGTGCTTTACTGGTAAAGTTAATCTTTTAAAGGTTATTTCAGCACTGTAAGCAAAATTCTGCATTTCAGCTTTTATTTCTATTGATTTTTTTTTTCACTAAAGATTTTTAGATAGATAATCTTTTTCTCACCTATAACACCAGAATGTAAACTCTTTGATTGCCATAGGAGTCTAAACTGATTAAAGGTCATCACATTTTGGTTGGTCTTTATCAATATTTTTCTTATGTGTGTCCACAAAGTCTTAATTTCCGTGCTGTTGTCCTCTGTACTAAGGTGGGGTTAAAATTAGAGAGCAACTTGTTCACGCAGGAGTGGCATGTGAAAGTTTATTTATTTATTTACAATTTTTAATGTTATTGGAGGAATCCCCTTTCTTTTAAGTATATGAGAAAAATGGTAAGAATCATCACAATAATAGGACATCAGGATATTGAATGCTACTCTGCTGCACTGCAAAAGCAGAAATTTCATTAATATTTATCCTCTGATGCTGCTACTCCATTAAATTACGTTATCTAGTCTTAGACCATTAGCACCATTGTGCCTTCCACTCAGCCAGTCTGTTTCTTTAGATATGAAAAAATGCCTTATCTATAAAGCCAAGTATAAAATTAGGATAGATACAGGTTCAGATAGTCAGGCAGAGGTGGCTGCAGGAAAGAATTTGATTCTGAAAGGTTTTCCTGTTCATGCACAGAGCAAACTTCCATGGATTTGTGTAACACTGTCCCTCAAAATCAGAACTGAGTCCATTTACAAGAAGAATCACACAAACAATAAGAAAAATACAATTTCCTTAGAAAGAGAGATAGCATTTTCAAAGTTCATATTATAATTCTGTTTAACTTGAATAGTCATAGACTTGGTATTATATTGTGTAATAACGTTGGCATCGCTTGCATTTGGATTATATTTATGTTTTAATTACAGATTTTCACCAAGATAAATTTGCAGTAGACTGTGGAAGAGGACTTATGAATTTCCTCGTATCAGATTGTATCTCGTAGTTATATATTATATTATTAAGATAGACTCCTTTAACTCATGTTTAACCCCTCAGCCCCTGTGTTCTCAGAACTGCTTATTGTGTGTCCTGTGCCCTCCTAAGATCACAAATGCTGCTCTGATACTGATTTAGAGGATCAGAACATTTCTTTTGTCCTTTTTCTTTTTGTGAACACTGAACCATACGTAGTGGCCAGCTATATATTATCTTACTTCTTACGTGCCATGGGAGGTACAGCCGTATCAGTGAATCTTCTGTTTTATTTTGCAGATTTTGTAGTAGCCCTCTATAGTTATCAAGAAGTACAGAATAAATGTAGTCCTTGGCATTGCCCATTGATCCTGGCCCTGTCACTGCCTAGGTCAGAGATCTGTCACGAGAGATAGATCCTTCTAGCACACAAAATCATGCTTCCTTTTGATGGAAAATAGGGTGCATGGTAAGTGGGTTGATATATATCTATATTTTGCCCCAACATGAAAGCAGGACCCGTGAAAATCATGCACTAACATCCACGAAGTACATCTAAGTCCTTCAGTTTAAAATTCACTTTTTTGAACCCAGAATCCCTGCAAAAGTGAGTGCATATGATCTGTAGCAAAAATAAGACAAGGCATCCCCTACTTGTCTGCAGACTAGAATTGTATTTTTTGTTCTGAGTCCCTCTTTAGCCTTCCTGGAAAAGATGATGGCACAAGGAGTGGTCAGCCTTGAGAGCCACCCCAGCAACCTCAAATTGCATCTCTGTGAAAAGCTCTGGCTTTCCTGGTAGGCTGCAGATCAGTTGTCAAGAGAATGAAATAATGGCAAAGCATCCACTCTTTGGAGGATTCTCTTATGTATGAATCCAGTCCAAAAAGACTGAACTTTTTGTGCAAAATATTCCAGCCGTGTGAAGTTTCCAGCTTCATTTTGTCTTGAGTTTGAGCAACTTTTTCCTCAAGCTTCTGAAGCTTGTTCTCAAACCAAGGTGACAGGTTCCCTTCCCTCTATTTCACGAGCAGTAACAAATCTTGCCCCCTTCCCCATATGACAGCACTATGACTTTTAAGGTTGTGTGCTCCCAGACATCATTTTTCAGTGTGTGGGATAGATGGCATAAGAGGCTGCAGAAGGAAGAAAGGAGAGGGGAGGGCAGGAAGAAGGGACCCTTCAGGGCTTCCTTCAGGCAGCCCCAGGCAGGTGGTGAGGAAGCAACAAGCCAGACAATCCCTGGAGGTGGCCAGAATACCTTCTAGAAGGGACAGGCAGAGATGGCTGCCCCTCAGGAGGTTGCTGTTAGCCCCAGAGGGACCCATCTTGTTGATTAAATGTTGCCATCACAGCCCTTGTCACACTCATTGTCTTTGACCAACTACAGTTAGTGATTTATACTTGCTAACTGCCTGTCCACACCCCTGGTTATGGGTATACCCCAAATGTATGTTTTACACAAGCAGTAGTTAGCCTGTAATAACATATAACAGACATAGCTCAGATTGTTTCTTTTTCAGAAGTCATTCCCAATTTTTGCTGCCACTGGCCTTGTTCTGCAGGCTTCAGGGAGTAAATCTTGTCACTGGATCTTGGGGAATCCCCACTGATTTTTGGACAAAATTTCCATTTCCATCCTCCTCTGAAGGACTCTCTTTCTTTTTACGGTTCCATCAGGTTTTTTTTGCAATCTCTCCAGCAGGTCAGAACAAGCAGTACACTGTTAAATGCTAGGACTTGATTTCATGCAGTAAGGTAGTCTGGGGAAAAGAAACGGCTTGCAGCTATTGCACTGTACATTGAAATCCCTTAGGTGCTGGTCTCTTCCTTAGCTTACAGAATCTAAATAAAAATTTCCAGAGCATTCCAGAGTGTAAAGTCACTGCCCATCCATGTGCTGAGACAGACAGAGCACACAGGACTCACTACAACTTTGAATCATGCTAATACCTGTATAAAACAAGCATTTGCTGTTTACATAATCTGCAGTGAAGATTTCCAAGATCTTTCCTTCACTGGAAGTCGTGTCTTTACCTGGACTGAAGTGGATAAACAGAGTCTTGTACTGATGTTGTATTTAACAGGTAAAATCACAAACATCATACCAATGATTCAGTGTAGTCTAAGGATAAGTGTTTGTTGCAGAATCAGGTTTTTGTTGCTTTGGGGTTTTTTCTCTAATTCTTAGCTTGATTTTGAGCTGGTTGATAACGTGTGTTTAAAGACTTGGTCTCTTTGGGCAGGGATTTACCCTGATTAGCAGCTTCATTACTAAATTAAAAATCTTGGGTTCTGTAAGTATGCATACCCTTGCCAAGTTACATGTTAAGTTATACATCCCTTCTACACATTAAAGTCCCTGAAAGTTGCACATATAACATAGAATAGAAATTAGCTATTCATGACACACTGAATATTTGTGAACTGTCCGTAAAGTAGTATGAAAACTCCCTTGGATGAGCAGAAGTTCTCTATTCCCTTAAAAATCTGAGCATTAACTTGTTATACCTTTTTTTGCTCACATACCTGATATTTTTCAAGTTGAGGTAAGCTTAACCACGAAAAAAAAAATCTATCACTCAAGCAAGTAGGCTTTCTGTCAGAAGAAAATAGGTATTTTCTTAAATGCCTTATAAAGCATGTCTAAAATCTGCTAACCTGTTCGAAGTGAAGTTACAGCATTTCAAGTAATTGGGGGAAGTCTTATGTTTCAAGTAATTAGATGATATATTAATTGTAGTCTCTGTCATTAAGATTACATGTACATTTTATCCTACTATTTCAACTTAAATACGTGCTCCTCACTGCTTCAAATTTTGGTAACAGACTGTAGAACAAATCAATACTTCCTCTTACTGTAGTTTCTCAAATTATTTCCACTGTTTGAAGCACAAGTTAAATGCAGTTAATTTTTATATTGATCATTGTTGCCTTCCTCCTGCTCCTTCCCTTAACAGAATCATTAGGTTGCTTCTGTGTGTTTGTTTTTTAATCTGGTTTTCTCAGCCATCTCCTTGTATTCCTACTGGGGGAATAGTGATCCACCTGCTGCCCTCTGCTAATGTGATTTGTTACACATGGCTGAAGTTAACTCAGCATGTTTTGTATAAAAGTGTTTGTTTTATACAAAAAGCACGTGCATATTGCTCAGAAGAGGTTAAAAGTCCAACAAAACCTAACTGAAACCTATTCCTCTCCTGGTTATATCTTGTCTGTGAACTAGATTTCCTTCTGAACAGGCTGGTAGCACCCTTTAAATAACTTACACCTGCTCTAGTATCACTGCATGGTATCATAAACGTATATGGTGCCCTGTGGGGATCACAGTTGGACTGTTAGGCACATGCCAAGGACATTCCTGCTCAGGTTGGAGACAAATCCTGCTCCAAAGGAGTAAAGGTAGCCTTAAAGCACCACATAAAATATTACAGATTACTGGTTTGTCAAGTAACTAATGACAGGGAATAAATGTTCCTCTTCCAAGTCATCCTCTCATGTTAAAAACATCATCCAAGACCTGTCTAGCAAAGCAGCACTCAGTTTATGCACATAAATTGATGTGTCTAGTCTCCATACTAGAGCAGCTGGTCTGCAGTGGTAATTCCCAGGGACCATAATTCTCAAGGATCTCTGCGAGACTCAGGAATTGTCAGCAGCTGCCCAGGATCAACTGCTCGGAGATTAACAGGGGACTTTAGCACAGAGTGTTTCTCCTTACAGACTTTCAAAGTGAATTTCATGTATGACTACATTACAGCTACCTGGAACCAGACATTGAGCTCAGCAGCAGTGAATCAGTTGAACCATGCTCGAAGTTGACAGGCCTTAAAGAAAAAGTTAATTCCTATTTTCTTTTACCCACAGGTCTACCCACGGATAGCGCCGGCATTTTGGCACTACCTGCGGGTAGAAGTGAGTAGCGGGTATTTGAATACTCCCACATCTTTATTTTGCAGCTTGGTAGTGTTTACTGACCTCCTAGTTTGTCCATTGTGCAAAAATAATGAGCTGCCATTCTAGTTGCCATTCTTCTGTGAATGTAGTCTTGTACTAATTCCATGTTGGTTTGGCTACGGTTGGGTTGGTTACTAACCCAAGTCACAAAAACATGTCTGTATGCAAGGTTAAAGACAAAAAACCTGGAATCTAAAAGTCAGGGCCGTATCATACATTCTGACTATAGCACAGAGCCCAAGTACAGAAATCCATACCTGCACCTCCCTTTATAAACACATTTTACATTCATGAGAAGAATATGGAGCTTCAGTTCTGTTATATCATTTTTGCAAAGTTTGTTCAACTCAACTTGATATAATTTCTTCCCTCTTTTGTCCCTCAGGAGCATGAGCAGCTCAGCTATTCCTCCACAAGGTCCAAGGCTCCAAGTGTTATCATCACAGGTCTCAAGCCAGCCACCAAGTATATATTTCATATCAGAGTCAGGACGGCAGCAGGATACAGCGGCTATAGCCAGAAGTTTGAATTTGAAACTGGAGATGAAAGTAAGTTTTACTGAAGGAAAAAATAAAACTAAATACAATAGAAGTAGCATCTCATTCTAAACCAGTGAGACATTGGGAGTTTGAATGGCTGAACCCATACCATTTGCTTATCACAAAATGACCACTGCTATGTGATAAAAAACAGGCCTCAGACTCGCAGTTCTGGATTTATAACAACAGATAGAAATGTTAGCCTAATGCTGCAGCTGAAGGAATGTTCTCTTCCATAAACTTTCCTTGTGGGTCCCTTCCAAGCTAAGATACTCTAGGATTCTCTGATCCTTGCTTTCCTTATAGAAGTCCTGCCTCTTAACATCTAGAAATACCTTTAGCGAGGTTTTACCTAAGTCCAGCAGCTTCACACAAGCTCCCAATGATGGACTCTTCACTCTGTAGTTGTCAGTGATCCCAGACTCCACAAATAAAAAACTGGAAACTTTTTAATGCATTTCCATCAACCAGTAGACCTACTAAATTTGGCAGTCAGAAGCAAGAAACCTTCCTATTGTTACAAAATACGCAAAAAGGCTTCATGTGTGATATTCATGCTCTCAACAATTTTATATTTAAGTCGTGTGTTGCCCTCCATGTTCAAAGAAACATTAAAAAAAAGTATTTACATGTATTTGTGAGAAAATTAGTGTAGTAGATACAACACTAAAACACTCATTAATTAAGTTACTTTAATTAGCCAATTATGTATACCATGTTTTTCATTAGTGTTTTAGAATTCAAGTTGTTTAAGCTAATGTACAGACTGAAAACTATGTAAGTGCTTCCAAGAGCACCCAGGGATTTGTGTTCCATTTTCATTGCATCTTAACTTCTTTTTCAAAAATCAATCAGGGATAGATTTCCAAGAGCTTAATGTCTAATTGGACTTTTTAAAATTTTCTGGGTATTTAAGCCAATTGGTTTGAATAGGAGTTGAGCACTTGGGTGCTTTCAACAATTTCAGTAGATCTTGTCTGTATCTTTTGGTGCAATAAATACGAGGCTTAATTCATATTTTAAAAAAATAGTATTTAAATCTCTATGAGGTTTCACATTGTGAAAATGTCACTTGTCCATCTAAATGAGGAAGACTGTGGTTCCGCTGACGTTTCCCTCATGGGTATTGAGAGAATCTCCATCCTAGCCCCATTTCTCTTTTTCAGTGCACTGATGCAAGTGGCCCTTGGGCTGCATGGTGAGCTTAATTTTAACATCCTTTTCTAAGTATAACATCAGAGCTGAACCTGATACTGAAATGAACTGGAAAAATAAATCTGTTTACAATGCCATGAACAGACCTAACACAGCTTACCTCCCAATAATTCTGATTTCTTTTATTTCTAAGTCTAAGCACTTGCTGCCTAAACTAGCACGTTGTTTCACACAGCTGAATAAATAGAATATAGCAATGGTTATGTCACTGTTTCAAGATACTGGCTTATATTTACACAGAGAGATTTGGGAGAGTTGTGTTGAGATTTGGGCTGCTTAATTCCATTAGTACCCATAAATGTTTATTGGCCCTTACTGGTCTGCATCGGTCTTACAAACCATTTCTAGTCCAGCTGTGTAGAAATCTCTCTTCTTCATTTACTATTCTGGCAGTGCGCAGCTCAGCTAAAAATCTGCTGATTTTTTTTGACATACATTCTTCTCAATTATTCTGAAAGACAGCAAATAATATTAGGCCAAGGCAGACTGTTGCAGCTCCCTCCATCCCTGCTCACTAGAAACAAGTTACTTGGTGAAAATTAAACTTCAGCAATTACTTTTTGTGGACTTTCAATTAGATTTTGATTAACTCAAAATTAACATTTTCATGAGAAGGCTGGGAAGAATAGAGTGTTTTTAAAGTCTGTGTTGTCAACAGAAACTCTTATCAACCAACACTCTCATGAAAATAACAAAAAATATTTTAAGTCATGTGTTTGATAAAAATCCTCCTCAATTGGCCATAATTGGCAATATCCTTCAGCTCTCTGCCAATTGTACATGTTACAGAAGAGAAGAATTCCCAGACCAGTTGCAGGTAAACATCCAAAGTTACTCCATTTACCCTGCTTGAACATTGAGAATTTGTTAATAGATAGCAGTAAAGCGAGCAATCAAAACTGAGGGTTTTTCTTTAAAGTAACAGACTAATTATAGAAAATTAATGGTTCATCAGCTGTGAGATGTGTATATCCATGTCCTAAACACATTGCCCTTGGCAGGACAGTGTCCTGCCTTCTCTGGTGTGCTGGGTGAAACACTACCTGTGTCACTTCAGTTATAAAGGATAAAACAGATGCATCATTACCAGGAGCACTAAAACATTTTGGTGTGATTACTAAAGGGGGTGCACAAGGGAGAGAGAAGACCAAATCTGCGGCAGCAATGGAAAAAGTTAGTTAGCAATGCTGATGTGCTTTTTGGGAAGCACCCTTACTTACTGACCTACAGACTGAGGCAGCCACGGCTTGGGGAGCTCTGTTGTTGAACTCCTCTCCCCCTGCTGCAAAGACAAGCAAATGGAGCAGCCAAAAGAGTAAAATTTGTTTTTGCTTTCTGTTAGGAAATGGAGTTACCTAGGATAGTCAGAAAAATTCTCTTCAAGGAAGTGGGGATGGATGAATGGATGTTGACAGGCATTCCTCCCCCTGTGAAAGCTCAGAGGCTGCAGCTGGGAAATGTGAAACCTTTCCAAAGCACAGCAACCACCACTTGTGACTGTGTTTCTTGTTGCCATTTTATTCAGTCTCTGTTTCAGCACCTTACAGGCAAAACACTCGTAGCAGAGCTGGCAGGTTTTCATACACTCCAGCACACACGCAGGTGCCACGGCTGGGGTTATAAATTGGAGCATAAACCTCACTTGTAGTTCCTGCGTTTATCTGTCAGAATTACCAGCTATCTGAGTCACCAAAAAACCACTCTGATCCTCCTTAACAGAGAATAAAATGTGTTCTGACAATAAAAAAACATTTGTCTTAGGGCAAATATGCTTTAATCTCTGACTGTTACCCTCTCTGGTTTTTTTTTCCCTCTCTTCTAACTAGCTGGTTTTGGAAGCCTTTTTTTTCGGTTGGTTGGTTTTTTGGGGGTTTCTTTTGTTTTGGTTTTTAATTAATGATTCGAAGATTTTTTTTTTTAATTTTCCTAGAGAAGTGGTTTTTTACAAGATTACGTCAGAGGCCCTTCTGCCCAGAGGAATTTGTAAAATATTGAACAATTTACAGCTTTTAGGGAGTTTTCATGCCAAAGTGGGTCTTGTTCTAAAACCAAGGATATTTTCCTTGTCAGCCCTCCCATCATTAGGAAAAAATAATCTGAAAGTGAAATGCTGGCTTGTTCTGGAAGGGACCTAGGGGACAAAGTAGCATTTTTGCAGTGTGGACTTGTGCTTGGGCTGAGCAGAGTGATAAATGTGAGCACATGATGATATTTAATCCAAGAGCAATGCAGACTTCGTATACTTTAAATTATTAACAATAAAAACCTAAACATTTCAGAAATGCTAATGGAATACTTGATTAGATGTTTTATAAAGTTGAAGACTGTGAAAAAATAATTGGCTGAAGCCCCAATCTTGATGGATCAATAACTTTAATTTCTTTACCATAGTCTCAGATGGTGATTTTTGTGTACTGCTAGAAAATTCTGCTGAATTTTCACATTCTTTTCCCTCTTCCCACATCCACAAAATCTTCCTTTAACTTTTCATCCTCAAATCATGCAGCAAGGCTGCCATGACAGAGAAGCCATCCCTAGAATTTTTAGAAATAAATGGAATTACCAATTCAAAATTGAGTTGGTTTTTTTTTTTTTACAATGTTTTTTGTTTTGAAAATAGTAAATTGAATTATTTGTTGAAACAAACAAATCAGATGACACATATATTTAGAAACTGCATTGTTGGATCTCACCCCACCTCTGCCTCATCCTACTGTTCATTCAATATTAGTCAGCAATGGATACCAAAGAATGTCTCATTTTAGTCTTTAGTCTGTTTCCTTACTATGTTTAATATTTGCAGCGATTTGTTCTTCACATTTGATTTTGGTCTATCTGATTGCACTGCTGTATGTGTCCAGAAGACCCAGAGACTTCACTTTTCCTCTGCATTTCCTAAACAAGAGCAACATCTTTGTTCAGATCTCGAGCTGCTTGCACAGGCTTTCCATTTATCCACTGCCCAGGAAGTGAATATTAGGGGAAAACACTTGGAAGAAAGCTTTACAAACCAAAAATTTTTACATTCTTATGCTAGTGACAGCATTGATTTTTCATTCTGAAAGTCCTTTTTAAAATCACCTTTCCTTTGCCTTCTCATTTCTCCTTGAATTGGAGCCTGTCAGCTCACTGCATCACAGGAACTGCACTGGAACTACATTTTCATTTGTGAAAATGTTAAAGGTTGCCCTAATGAGACTTTGTGTTTTTCTTACCTATTGTTCTTAAGCACTGTTGTTTACAATGCCTTGTAAATCCACCTGACAGCCTGTTCCTGTCTATTAGAGCTCCAGTGCTCACTGTCCACACTTATCTGTCTTACAGCTACTCACTGTTATCACTCTAGCTGTCTTTCTGTCACTTTTTTATCTTTCAGTCTGCTGGAGGGTCTGCTTCCTGATAGATGTCAAACTGAAGTAACGAAAGGATGGAGCTGAGAGACAGAAGTGAGCTGTCATTAGGGCTTCCAGCTCTTTTACACCAAATTCACCATCTTGTGAAATGTTCTCGAGAGATTTGCTCAAAGAAAGAGCAGAGCTGAAAGATTCTCTCTGTCTTTCAGCCTCTTGCTCTGTGACTAAAATATCTGCACCATTTCTTCCAGTCTGCCCAGTGAGGAAATGAAGCCTCAGGATATTTCCCTTCAGCTCAGAGGGGAGGGAAGGTGCAGGTCCTCCTCCATACATTTGGGTGAAGAACCCAGAAAGAAGCTGAGACAGGGCTTGGATGTAAATAGTGGATTGCAGGGGCAGAACTGGCACCAGGCTGGATGCAGAAGGGATTTCTGGGCATGCTGTTAAGCAAGGAAGCTGGGACGATGCAATTAGAAACTTTAAATGTCATTTCAGGCATATAACATGAGTTAAGCATGAAGAGCAATGGCAGTGAGGAGTTTATCTGGATATTAAGCTCCTGGGTGCATGTATGATCCATGCTGCAGTTCTAAAATCAAGTCATCACTTTGACTAATCACATCAGTTGCAGGTAAAATGTGCTTGAAGAGTTTTGCCACCCAAACATTACAGCATACTACTGAAACATCTGGGATAAGTCAGAAATTCTCCCTTTTCCTTGTTTTAGCTACTCATTTTTTTTAAGTATGTTTTCTGCCAAAATGAACTTATTGAGCAGACAGGTAGAAAGAATGAGACACAGTCAGCCCAGTTAGAGAAGTGCTAAGCTCCCTTAGCTCTGCTCATGGCTTCTGATAAAGTTGAGGTGCCCTGGACACTGGTGTAGAGACAACAAAATATTGATTTTAGCTATAGGAGTGCTGGCCATGTTGTCAAAAAAATGAGATTCTGGAAAAAAAAGGCTGTGTACTTCTGTGATTAAATGCAGCACTCTCATATGTACACACAAAGAGATGAAATGAGGTTGCAGGAACTTGCTTGACTTTGCAACCTGCCATAGTTGTTTTTTAAACTGAGTTTTTCTGTCGTGCATAATCAAGAAGTTCTGAGGAGAAACACAGGGTCACATACCAATCTGCACAGGAAAAATTAAGGAAGGAAAACCAGGAAGTGACAAAAAATATTCAAGAACATGCACAACAGAAACAATTAAAGCTCTTAGTATTTACAACTTGAACTTTACCTTAAGAGAAAGCTGGAGAAATGAGAAAAGAGCAGAGAAGTTGACAGACACATAGAATTTAATTTAGAATGGCAAAATGCTGTAAAAATTCTAGGTTTTGAGAGTCACTGATTACTGTCTTATCACTGCCTAAATAATTTTTTGTGGAACCTTTTACCTGCATGTGATGAGTCTGTGTATGTGCATACTCATGTGCTTATATATGTGTTGTTCACTGCACTGTGCCTTTATTGATTTTATTGAGGGATCACTTCAAGCAAAAATAAGTATTTCCATCATTTTGCCTTACCTGCCTCTGTCAGTTCTTAACAAATCCACATTTTCCAATTATACTTGTCTGTCATCTGACATTTTTATCTGACAAGTAAATTAAGGTCATCTGGAAGTTTCAGGCTTGAAAGCTTCTTGTAGTGATTTAACTACATGAAAAACAAAATCCTAATGTATTCAACTCTGGGACCTCTGCCAACACAGTAAAATACAAACAAGAGAAACAGAATGATCACTTTTTAAGTAGGTACAGTCTCAGATAAAAATCATACTGCTTACAGGCAGAAAGAACTTAAATCAGTCTGGAAGTTCTCCCTTTCATTAACGTGACTTTGGTTCCTGATAGAAAATAGGTGTTATTAAATGGGTAGATTGGTTTCTGTTTTAGCTAGAACACCAAAAAATAGCAGCTCCATCCAGCAGAAATGATCCAGGACACATCTTCATCTCCATAGCTGCAGGTGCTTCTTGGAACCATGGAGTCAGTCCCTACATTTGCACCAGGAAAGTTCCTGGGTTCTTGCCTTGGCAGTTAATGTCTGTTGAAAAAAATCACAGTTAATTTGTCCTTTGACAAATTAATTTTTCTGTTAATTTTGAGCTCGTGTTTTGCTTTCCTCCTGCCAAATTCACTATCTTTGCACACATCTTTTTCCTATTAAAAACAAAAGGCGAGCTGCAGTTTGTCCTGCCCCTTCCACTGCAGAGATGGGCAAGAAAGACTCCTCTGAAACTATCTCCGTGTACACTTTCAAACCATGCCTGACTGTAACAACCTTTGCCACATTTAGCACAGCTCCCAGCAGTCTGAAAATATGATTCAGCACTTGCATTGTGACTTGTGTGGCATGGTATTTGTTATGTTTTATTTTTCCAACTGAACCAGAGCCTGTGGAAAATAACACAGAGCTGGAATCCACTCCCATAGCATCACTAGATACCATTTAACTATTCAGTCAATATTTGCTCCATCATTTATTGGAAGATATGTATATTTAACTTGTCTGACCACAGGTACTGAATGCCTTGTAATTTACTGCCTGTGCGTGCTTCCATAAAGTTTTATGGACGGAAACCTAATGGCAGAAATTTAACAAGGTGTTTTTGCTGAAAATTTGTCATAAGCTACTATTGTTTTTATTTGCTTTGCTGCTCTTACAAAGCCAGTTTACACCACAGATTTTTAAGCCACACACAAATATTATTTAGAAGCCTAATACTTTTCTTGGAAACAGCATTTTATGAGGCTTTGGACAGCAATGTGTGCATTGCATTGAGGTTCATCAGCTGCAAAGTGAGGGAAATAGCCTGCTGAGCTTTCTAGACAGCAGCCTAGGTGATTTCCCTAAGCTTTGATCACCTGGTGCATAAAGAAAGCTGAAGTTTTTGCTTATTGAACAATTTGCAGGTTCACCAAATCAAAGTTGCTTCCCTGATGTAAAAATTATTTTCTTTTATGTATTTACTCCTGTTTTCAGAAGTCATTGAATAGAATTACTTATTCTCCTTTCAAAACAATGTTTTATTTCCCATGGAAATAAAAGGTAAGAATTGGGTAAAGGTCATGTGGTGTAAATGTTCAAGTGTAGCAGAGTTGAACAAATAAAACTTCAGAGTCACAAGACAGGAGACAGAGAAAATATGAGCCTAGTTCTTTTTCTGCTCATGTAGTATTTGGACAGTAAGGACCACCCAGAGTGTAAGTAGGTACTTTGTCATTATAAAGATTTAATATTATACACAATAAATTTACAAAAAGAGGAAGTGTTCAGCGACCAGACAATTTCAGGTGATCTTTTTTGACTCCTAAACATCCTACAAAAAGCAGAGAGAAAAACAAGAGGCCTAAGAATTCAATTTTTTTCTGTCAGCTACAGAGTTTCTAATCACCAAATGTATTAAGGTAAACCGTGTGTATTTTGTGACAATAAAACTGAACACCAGACATGCTGAAGAGTGTGTGAAGCTACACATTAGATGTAGGGTTTTTGCTTTGCTTCCTCCTGAACCCAGTTTAGTATCTCTCACATACCCAGCACTACTGCTGACTTCACTGGGACAGGGGGATGGAGAGAACTTCTGAATTAGATGCAGGATTAAGATAAATAAAGCTTAGGAAGAAAATACAGCTTTTTGTCCAAAATCCTGTCATATTAACTTTAGTAATTGCAAGTGTCTGATAATGCCAAATCCTCATTTTATAAACCTGCAAACATCTTCTCCCCTCCATCCTAGTTGGGACGTGGATTATGGTTTCTCACTTCACAGACGCGTTTGTATCTGATGCCCTTGCTAAGCACCGAGGAAACCATTACAAACAAATTGAAACATTTGGCCACTGAAATGATTTCAGCCATTCTGCAAAATCCCTGGGTGATGGATGGAGCATCAATCTCTTTTCTCTGTGCTTCTCTTTCAGCTTCTGATATGGCTGCGGAGCAGGGACAGATTCTTGTAATTGCCACTGCTGCTGTTGGTGGATTCACTCTCCTGGTCATCCTCACTTTGTTCTTCCTCATCACTGGCAGGTAAACATTAAAACACTGTTCTCATATAGTCCCACCTAAAATTAAGAATTTAAGAATAACATTTAAGTCATTAAACCAAATTTTCAGTGCTAAAATTAGGGTTAGACATAGTGGAATATCCTCTTTGTTCAGCACTGTTCATACAGTTCTTTCAGGAGTGTTGTTTTTCATAAAGACTACTTTGGGGTGATAAGAAATTATGTGAAATCAGGAAATAGTTTGGATATTTAAAAAATAAGTTTATGGACCTCTTGCCTACAGAGTGATAATTTAAAAATACAATATACCTGCTGCACCCTCAAGGGTCTGACATTACAAGGAAAAAAAGAAGAAAAAAGATCCCCACTGTGTATTTTACAAAATCCCATGACTGTCAATTGCAAAGCTTTAGAGGGTGTAACCTTGGGATTTTTGATGTCTTGGGGTTGGCACTGTACCTTGCTAAAGGCACTTGAATGGACCATTTTTTATTACTTCCACTATATTCAACTTGTAGGAAAAGGCACACACAATTTTATATATATTTTCTGTACGCATTTCTGCATCTGTTAAGATAGAATGCAGGAATTATGTAACAAAAGTAAATTAAGGAAAACTATATTCTGAAACAGGAAAATTAATCTACTGCCTGTTGTATCACTGGTGAACAGAAAACACCTTCCTAAAGGTTCTGGTTTATGGCTTTTTGACTTTTTTTTCTTTTAATTGAAGGTATCCCAATTAAATCTGTGTTGCAGCAGTGCTGTTGCACTGGCAGAGGAGTTCATCAGTCTGGACAATGTGGGTTTTTTTTGTAACCAGCCTCATTCTTGTACTTAGAATTCTTTTAGTGCAGTGCTGTTTGTCCACCTTTCTTCTATGTTGATTAGGATCAAATACCGACATTATGCAAATTAGATGAGAAAGTATTTTGCTTTCAGTGGCCAGATAAGTTGCACACTGAAGTTTTTAATTGGACGTGTTGACAGGCATGTGTAGGTTGGAACATCAGTTCTGGCTGGAGCTCAGATTCCCACAGGCCCAGCTCCTCCCAGGGTGCCTTGTTTCCTTTTCTCCCTGAGCCTCAGGTGTTTCCTGCATGATCTCCAGACTTTACCTCCTTCCACCACCAGGAAGCAAAGCAACATTTAAAAGGACAAAACCATTGTGCCTCCATGTCCTCTGTGATACACCAGTGGCACCATGGTGCTGCCATGGATCAAGGAAACCTAAACCCAGACTGATGCTCTGTACGGATAAGGGCCTTCAGGCAGAGGAACTGGGCTCAGAGCTCCTGCAGCAGGATCTGTAGCAGGGCTTGTGTGGGCTCTGGACCCTCTCTACCCTTTTCCCTCTCCCTTCTCAGACACAAAAATCAGATGCTGGAAGAGCCTCCATGTGAGTAGGATTGTCCATGAGTTTCCTTCTTACCTGGTTCAGGGACAGAAAAAATCCAGAGTTGGAGTGGGATTCTGCACTGTTCCTGTCCTGGTTTGGATCCTGTTTACACTCAGAGAAAAGATATGACACTCACTCTTCTGAATGTGATAATGGTCATCACTGACAGGGCTGTTATCAATAGAGGGTGCTGCACTTTTAGATTTGTTATTACACATCTGTTTTCTTGGTATAGCGTTACCTCCGATTTGAAAAGAAAGTGAAGTTGTATCGTGTAAGCCTGAGGTTTTATTTGCAGTACCTCAGCAAATAAATATGGCACTGCAGCAGCTGCCATTATATGAATTAATGCTCTCTCTGCTAAATAATAAAACCAGCTAAATCTAACGTTTTGGTGAAGGTAATGAGAGCAGTTAACCTTGGAACATATTGTGGCCTTAGATAATCTTAGAGGCTATGTAAATATTCCTACAATTACTACAGAAGGTGACAAACAGCAGGGTCTTTTAGAAGAGAGAGGAATTATTTAGACAAGAGACAAATTTCCAGAGAAAATGATTGTGTGGAATCCTTATGTGAAATTCTGAAACATAACTCAAACACTTCCTTTAGAAAAAAATCACTGAACTCAGGCATTAAAAAAAATATGGAAATGGGTTTTTTTTCTGTGTGTCTTCCTCTAATGTTAAGGATATCAGAGATTCTCTTAGCTTTCTACTGCCTTCCTCAATGGGACCATTTCAATTACATAAGATAGGAATTCATTTTGAAGTGCTGCTTAAGTGCAGTGATAAGAGCGTGTTCCACAGAAGACAGAGCAAGAAAATTTTGAATAAATACTCAATTTACTCTAGGACTGGAGGCAAATTTCAGCATGAAAAATGGGACTGGTACCCTACAGATGTGCTCTGCTTCACTGTTTAGAATTAACAATTTGATGAACTGTCGAGTCTCAGGGCTGCTGATGAGCCTATTCAGAGTGGAGAGGCTGGGTTAAATGAGCTCCTGCCTCTGCACTTTGCTGAGTGATTATCCACCAGGAGCAAGCAGGAAGCACGGCTGTCAACTGCAGATAGGAATATGAAAGCAACAGAGACTTCAAGACACAGGACTGGGGTCTTGGCTCAGTTCCAGGAAATGGGATGTTAAAGCTCAGTCTGATTTAGTCTTATCTCCAATTGTTCTGTAGCCAACCTGAGCAGAGAATGAGGACCTGAGCAGAGAATGTGGAGACTCCTCTGCTGGTCATTAATCACTGGCTTCTGTAGTCAAACTTTGGGGCCACATGGATGTTTAGGAAGGTTGGGTAAGGTTAAAGCCTTGATTCTTTGCCTGTTCCCTTGGACAAACACTTGGAGTGTAAGAACTTGTGTTTAGGGCTCTTGGCAGGTGTCACCCTACAGAGCAGTTGCTCAGTTGTCCTAAAAATGGCACTGGCATCCTTAGTGAGTCCCAGCAACTGGTGTTCAATCTCAAGGTTTCCACAGAGTCTGAGAATCCACTGGTTTGCATTCCCTCCCCAAGGGTACATAAGCTTCAGGAGTTTCTGTCCTTCATTTGCTCATCATCACCTCTGTAGCAGTGAATGAACTTGTGACTGTTCCTACTGTGTTTCAGCAGTTTAAACAAACCATTGAAATGAGGTGAGGGTGTTCACCTATTCCTCATATCTCTCCACTGTTAGTATAGATATACTGACTGTAGTTATTTTTATTTAATTTTATAAAGCTGTTAATGTTCACACAGAGGACAGTCATTTTTTTTAAGCTGTTCTAGGAACTGCATGTCTGTACACCAAAGCACACGTCCACAGGCACTGCTGTTCTCCACTGCCATCAGTGCCTCTATAGCCCTTAGCCGTCCCTTAAACCAAAAGATTTCCCTCTAAATAGTAATTTTTAGGCTGTTCACTGAGTGAGAAAGAGCTTTAAGACCAAGAGCGAATATTTTGGTTTTGTCTTGACTGAAACAGTTGCTCGTGCCATGTGACCCTCTAAATGAGCATTATCAGTCCTGCAGGTGGGCAGGGTTCAGCAGCTCAGACTGCACAGAGCCACTCAGCAAGACAAAAAAGGAGTCCTGATGTGAAAAAATATTTTATTTTTTCATGAAACATGGTGAAGTCATTATTAGTCTATTATGAAGAAAATGAGAGGGTTTTTTGCCCACAGTGTACAAAAGTTAAGGGGGTAAGGTTTAATTACCACAGGCCTATGGAGGCAAACAGGAATGCAGGAAAGTAATAATTTATTGAAGTATCAGAATTCTTTGGAGGAATCAAACTTGAAAATAAAGTATTGCATCAAACTTAAGGTAGTCATTGTCATGCTAATCATTCAACCATGATCTGTTTTTCTTTGTACATAATCTGTTTGTAGTTCATCATGCATATTTCCCCCTTTAGATTCATAAGTAAATATATAATATATATGTTCCAAATGCAAAGATTTTGGCTTTTGTAAAAGTGCAGATAAAACTTAGTGTACATCTGTTTATTTGATGGCAAGGATTTCATTTAAAACGCACTTGTTTTTCTTGAAAGATGCCAGTGGTACATAAAGGCCAAAATGAAATCTGAGGAGAAAAGAAGGGCTCATTTGCAAAATGGACACTGTAAGTAGTTTCACACTGTTACATAATATCTATATCATGTTTTAAATGAAGAATGTCCCCTGTTTCCTGAACAGCTTTTGCCCTTGATGTTTTATTCTGATTATTTGAGTAATTCCTTATTGTCTGCTTCATCAAAGGTCTTTATTTTTGTTTGCAGGTTCTCTTGAGCAATTTCTCTAAATGCACTCTAGTTATGAAAGGGGTTTTGGTATTCAGCTAATAATATTTAGCAGTTTTTCTGGTATATTTCTCTGAATTCTCAGTTGTTCTGGGTACTGAATTTCTGCCTCAAAACTCCTCTCTTGGTGACTGTATGACTTACTCGTATCTAGTTCTCTTTGGGTTTCGGGATCTACGCTTCCAGCCACCCAAGAAATAAGAAGTGGAATGGGTTGTCTTCCCTCATGTTCCTGCTCACTGATCAGTACAGTGAGAGAGAATCCTGGTGATCTCTCATGGGCAGTAATTAGTTTATATAGCTTAGTTTAGCTACCTGCTTTAAATTAATTGCCTTACTGTTTTCTGTTAGAGTAGCAATTTAATTTCTTTTTCTTTTTTAGTCAAAGGGTATTATACAAAGGGTATCAAATTTTATTCTTTCATCATTTTGATAACATCTCTGGAAATACTATGATCAACACAGAAGTAAAATCTTTTTCAGGTGACACCACTGTATCAAACCAAGTGTCTCTTTCTGCCAAGGACAAGGGCACATTTGCCCATAAAGTATAGTTCCTAGAAAGATGTTTTTGTCATTTGTTTCCAAACATGGCCAGAAATGAAAGAAGACAAAAACCCTCCTGCTGCAGAGTTTGATATATGCCTCTGAGACCGTGACTGAGTTTGAAAAAAGCCTCACTCAGTATCTTTCAGTCCAGGGTAAATGGTCACTGTGTTTCATGTTGACACAAAGCTGCATCTCAGAGCTTTCCCATTCATTTGTAGTGATCTCAGCATCACACTGGAGGGGGCAAGTCTCTACTCATATATGTGCTCCATAGAACCAAGAATAAAGAGGAATTACTGTTTTAGGCTCAGCTATTTAGTGACAAGAGAAAGAAGGCTGAGAAATGCTTCATTCTTTTTAAAGGAATTCTCTGGACCCAGCTGCAGAAGCCTCTTTTTATCCTGACAAGTTGATGCATTATTAACATCAACTTCTGATAATGGATTGAAAGTCTTCCAGAACTTAATCATGATATGGCAGCAGCCTAAAAAAATTCCCATCCAGACAGTCCAGAAGAAACAACACAAGTTCTTGAACAGGCTGTACTCAGGAACACAAGGGAGATTAGCCATGCCAGAAAATGATGGCTTGCTGGAGCCTGCCAAAGCAATCTGGCACCAGCCCACTACTGCCATGGCCATCTCCAAGGAAACAGACAGAAATTGTCCTGAAAATGGATTTGGATATTTTTGTTGTCATCTTGCACCTGGCTCTCTGGCTGTTCCAGCTGATCAGAAGAGAACAAAGCAGCACAGTCCTTCAGGATTCATCCTTAGAGAAAAGGAACTCAAAGATTTGACCTGTTTGGCAAAACAGGATGTTCAGCCATCCACTCCTAAATGAAAGGAGTGAACTAGAAACAACTGTTTTCAAAGTAAAGGACAGATTGCCTCAATTGCCCAAGGAGCAGCCAAGGGGAAGATAAACTGCATTGGCAATAATCACTGTTAGTTTTGAGGTCTTGCTTTTCCCCGTATCATTGAGCCCTCACTTGATGTCTCTGCAGACCCTTTTTCAAGTGACCAGCTCTTCTGTTGGGTTCTGAAATTTTAAACCTGGAAGATTTAATATATTATTTTCAGGTCTTTAAATCGTCTAGTCAAAAAAAAAAAAAAAAAAAAAAAAAAAAAAAAAAAAAAGAGAGCTATTGTTGCAGTGCATGAATGTCAAGGAGTTCTTGATTCCTGTTATTCTCTCTTTCTTGCAGTACGTTTCCCAGGACTCAAAACATACATAGATCCAGACACGTATGAAGACCCATCTCTTGCTGTCCATGAGTTTGCCAAGGAGATTGATCCTTCAAGAATTCGTATTGAAAGAGTCATTGGGGCAGGTAAAACTATACTCACTTTAAAAAAATCTCTAGGCATGGCAAGACTGCTTTTCATAAGCATTAGGAAATTAATTCATGATCAGTTTTTTGCATAGATTGGTTTATTGACTGATTTGTTGGAGTTTTTTTTGTTTTTATTTTTCTAAATGTATTCAAAACACTGTCACTCAGCATTTACCATCATTATTGTCATGTATTCTTGGTCACTGAGGGTGAAATTAGATCAGAATCTCTTTCTAAGGGGATATAAGTTCAGAATATAGAAGACTGAGAAAAAAATATTCTCAAATAGAAAACTGGAGGAGCATGAGGGGAAAAAAGGAGAGGCTGACTTAGGATAGGCTTTTCTGAGTGGAGATGGTTCACTGGCAGAGAGGGAAAAGAGGAAGATCTGTTGCTGAGATGTAAACAGTATGAAAGGTGATGCCCTGTAATCCTTCTTTTTTTGTATTTGTTTCATATATCTTAGCCACTCGAGAAAGGAAGGGTGTTTTTCAGTTTTAGACCCCTCATTTAATGATATGTTACTACACCAGTAACCATGGAAATACCCCCAGTGTTGCTGAAAAGTGTTTTAGGCACTAGAAAATGTCATGCAAATAATCCTACAGAAAAAAAACCCAGATCTGGTAGCAGACAGGAGAGAAGGTATCGACCTGAAAGTAAAAGAGAAAATTCTGTTTCACACTGCAGTCCATAGTGCTGGAGTACTCCAGTTCACCTGATTGCTTAAGCCACATCATCTGTAAGTGGAGCTAGGCACCTTTGGAATTATGAGCTTGAGAGAGCCCCCAGAGGGCTGACCTCTGCAAGAAAATATTCAGTTTGCTTTCTTCTATTCCTTTTCTTCAGACACACTTTAGATATTTATGTCTTAGATTATAAAGCAGATTGAGCTACATTCCACACCTGTGTAACTGCTAATTTCAGTTGAATACAACAGACAAGGATTATTTTAGTTCAGATTAAAGTTGTGTCCTTATTCTCAGCTTAATTCGTTTATGAAAACTCTTATCTCAGCTTCCCTCTCCTTTTTCTCGTATGCATGGAACTGTATGCTTTGACATACTGTATTTTTATGGGTTTTATTTTTATGGTTTTTATTTTCTAGAATTACATGGGTAATTTTTCAGCTTCAAAAATATTCACATAATAGGACTTGCAATGAAATTTAAACCTATTTTCATGCATACAAGATACAGGTTAAATACCATGGCTGAGGCAGGGAGAGTACAAATTCTCACACAGTTCTTCAGTAGCTGCTAAGGGATGTAACATATCAGTATGATTCACAGCAGTCCTAAAGATTTCTGTGCATTCTCTCTAATTCTGTATTACACATTTCAACTGGATATAAAATGGATTTCTTATCACAGGAGAATTACTTTTAAAAGATGTTTACAATTTTCACCTAAGTGAAACCAAAGATCAACAGCTTCTCCAAAATGAAACATTAATATCTTTTAAGAAGTTAATTAATATATGTATTTCTTAATTTGTTCTAAAATTTTGCTTTGCCCAATAATTCTCATTTTTAATTTCTATAACTTTAATTTTTCAAACAAAAATTATTTCCATTCAGGAACCAAAAGATTTCATTTTGACACTGCCAAAGTGGAAAATCACAAATATTTGAAAAAAAAATTTCTAGCATTTCTGGTCATGACATTTTTAAAACTGATCTTCTCCTGAAAGCAGTTTCCAGTTTGTTTTTTTCAACGGAAAAAGTCACGTCCAAAAGTTCTTGTTAACTACTTGCATTTCAGATGGCTGTGACACTCAAGGCAAGTATTTTTCTTAGTTTCTTTTTTCAGCTTAACTCAAACCTATCTCTTTACCTGACTTATCTTTTAAAGTATTTGGTAATTATATCTTGCCCATACACTTTTTTCTGTCCCATCTCTTCTTGCTATTTGGTTTAAGGCTTCAGCACCTCTTCAAGGAACGAATTCCCAGAGGTACTTTGTCAAGTCTGTCTTAAAATTTACAATTATCCTCTTATTTTCTTTGTTAAAATGTTGAAACTCAAGGAAGAGACCAACTCTTCAGTTTTCCCCAGAGCAGAGCAATATTCTTTGCATGATCTAAATCTCCTGCAGGTTCTCCCACAAGTGTGATGACTGAAATGGGGAAGTGAGTTGAGCTGTATTCGGTGCTGTGACCTTCCAGTTCTGTCAGCAGCCACTGTCTGTGCTGTAGAACATTTGTTCTGATCCCATGCAGTAAAACCAGGCTGCACATTCAGACTTTCAAGTGACTGACTCCTCCTGTTTCACTTTCCATATCACATATGCTCTGCTGAATGAGGAACGGGACGTGTGGTTTGCACAGATTCAATTTCTAGACTGCTCAATTAGCTCCTTTTTGTATAATATACAGTAAGATGGATGAGTTTTTTATCATTAAACCAGGGATTACTTACATTTTATTAAAACTGAACAGGCAATGAACTCTTTTTCTCTAGTTGTGATCAGCCTTTTCCCTGGAGCAAGGAAAACTGTTGACTTCATTGACATCTGGCTCTTAGCTTCTACTTATTACACATGCAGTCATGAACCTCAGCTGCTGCAGGGTCAACATTTGTCCTGTTTATCTTCGAACTTGAGCAGTGAGAATGAGATTCTTAGATTTTAAAAACCCCTTTTGTTGAACACATTCCCCTTTGACTTTAAAAACATTGAAAATTCTTTATCTGAACAGAAGTGTAGAAAAGCTACTCTGGGATGAAATCTTGTCAAACTCTCAGTGTAAATAATTCAGTGCTTTAAATTATACCATTGATCTCCATCTTGTCTAGAACAGACCTAGAAGTTAATACACACACCTTAGGTTTCTAAACGTAGGAACTGTCTCTTCTGGAAGCTGATGATCTCAAGTTTGACATCATGTCACAAAAAACCTGCTGGTAGTCTTCATGTTCACCAGTTTATCAATCCCAATATCCAAGGGGAGTGAATTTTCTTTCTCACTTTCCAAATCATGCATCCAAAAAAAGGTGAAAGAAGCAGGTGTTCCTTCCCCTGCTTTGAATGTTGTACAGATAATAAATCTTGGAATTGCAAGTCATTCAGCTGCCTCCTTCAGTTTAATTCATTTTAAAGCACTTGGTAACAGCCTTTTACAGTCCCTGAGGGATGAATGCCATTATTTATGAAATTCTGAAGCTTTAGTACTCTTGTATAATCTTGTAGTAGCAAAATGGTATATTCTATAACCTATGCTTTCCAAATTAGTGTTAAAATAAGATTTTGTAATTCTGCAGATTTATCGACCATGAAATTTCTTTTGAAATCTGGATATTAATACTCTAGTATTTTTGCTTTTCACTGTTTCACCAAGAGAAAGAAATTGGAAATTTTTCTCATTTTAGGCATTTAAGCTTGAAAAACCAGCAAGATGCAAAAAGGTCATGGCTTTAGAGAGGTGTTCTGGTCCTGCTGGACGTGTCACAGAATAGAAGATTGATAGACCATGTCTCCTGCAAAACATTCAGGTTTCATGACTCTTTTATGGGAGGACTTTACAAGTCCATATTAGCTACTGCTTTTTCAGTGGCAGTAGTCAGGCAAGCAAACTTTAAAGGGGAGAGCCTTCTAAAGGTGAAAGGGGCAAAATCATATCGGAAAATCCTCACACGACTTCCCCTTTTGTCACAAGATTCCAGAGCATTAGTCTAATGACATGTATTTTCACGTATCTTTTATTTGCCCACATCTTTAATTTATTTTTTAAAATGAAATAGAAAGAAGTTGGTGGGGGGAACTGTAGGAAGAAGACCTGGGACAACTTGACTTTTTTTAGCTGTTTAGGAAGCTGCTAATTCATTCAGAGGTTATATTCAGCATCTGTTAATTGTACTCCTGTACTTGGTGATGCCTCTGTCATTGAAGTGAAAGACAAGCTATGAAATTGTTCTTTTAATCCTTCCACTCTTCCTGGATCTCATTGACTAATAAAACTTTGCTTTGTTTTAGTGGAAGCGACAGAACCTAATAAAATAGAAGTTGTACAACAATATCCATTCTAATCCTCTAACATCAGGGAGTCATAATTTTCTAAAGTGAAGGTTGTGCCTTCCAGGTCTCTCTCTTCTAGATTTGCTTCATATCTGAAGATGCACTGTTACAGAATGGACCTCCTTTATTTTGTTTACTTCTGTCCTTAAAGTTTAGGGAAAACTAATTCAGACAGCACTCAATGAAGTGTTAAATACCCAGTTAGATATATATCTGTTCATTACTTGCTTTTTGGTTTTTAGCAGTTCTGATTCCAGAATGACTGGGGTAGAAAATTTAGATTTGCTGTGAGAGCAACCTGCACTGAGAAATGCTATGAAATATTTCTGTGAACATTGTTTTTCATTTACTGAATTAGGACCCATTGAAAACTGACCTGCAGGCATCCAAGAATGTATTTGGTACAGGCTCTAAATAACTTCTGGGTGCCTTCAAGATCAAAGGAAAGTTGTGATTTCCATACAAACTGAATTAGTAAATGTGTAAGGAGAATGCAGGGAGATGCACATTCTTCACAGGCCCTACATACATGCAGAAACATCAGGGGAAACAAGTTTTGAGATTCCTCTCATTACACAAACCCAGATTTGCTGAGACTGTTGGCCTTTGGCTGTCTGAACAGGGAAATACGTAATTAAATTCAAGTAGGTGTGGAAGTCTATTTAAATAAATCACCTGAAAGTGCTTTTCTAGGTCATAACAGCATAAAGTACTTTTTAAATGCTTTCTGCACCTGGATGATAGTCAAGTGTTCTGATAGTCTTAGGGCTTTTCTTATCACATAGGTCTTAGTGCATTTCACCCCTAGAGATAAATATTGCTATAAATAGATACTTTCCATAGATATTTTGTCATCAGTGGAATAAAAATCCACATGTCATTACATTCCTTCCTCAGTTATATATCCCAGACATAATGATACCAATGTTCAGTCTCAAAGGAGAGCAAGATGAACGACGTTGGGGAGGGCAGAAGGTTTGGCTTTTGCAGGCACAGTACAAGGTCCCGTGATCTCCGCTGTGGCACAAAGGAAAGGTGATAATTTCTTTTGAAGTACTGCTGAATATTTTGATTTCCTGGGATGTGATCACATTCATAAATTTGAATATTCAATCCGTTATTTTGCTTTGCACTTCCACAGGATGAGTTCCTGGAGTATTTTTATGTACAGGCACTGTGACTGATTTAACAGATATTTTATCCTTTTAAGGGGAGTTTGGAGAAGTATGCAGTGGACGTCTGAAGACACCAGGAAAAAGAGAGATCCCTGTTGCAATTAAAACTCTAAAGGGTGGCTATATGGACAGGCAGAGGAGAGATTTCCTGAGGGAGGCGAGTATCATGGGACAGTTTGATCACCCAAATATCATTCGCCTTGAAGGAGTTGTTACAAAAAGTAAGTCACTAATACCTTCCCTTAATAGTTTTATGCTGGCTTTGCCATTCTATGTCATTTAGTATTGAAATTAAGCATTATTTCCATGTTCAGTATGGATTACAGTTCTCAGAAATCTTAAAAATCATTGACATTTGATACTGCAAAGTTTTGGACCATAACAGGAAATGCATAGCCTGTCTGTTTTCAGTTTGAAATGTTTCATTTTTATTTTTTTATAACAATTATCTTCATTCAAGAGAAGTCTTTACAGGTTCTTATGAAGTAGAACGGAGAGGTTTTTCATAGGCAACTGGAGAAAACCATCAATGTAACTGAGCTGACAATGAAGTCAAATTTTCTTGTAAAATACCAGCTACACTCTTCTTTTTGCACAAGTCTTACTATTTATTTGGTTGAAGTTTACTGACTTTGGTACCAGAAGAGATGAATTTCCTATTTTGAAGAAATAAAAAGTAAACTCTTTGTAGCTTTTTGTACACTTGCAGTTGACCAAAATTCTGGAAAAATCTATGAAGTGTTTTACTCTTTATAACTGTTGCAGCTGCCAAGAGATATCCCTTGCCTCTGAAATCTCTCAGGTTTAGTGGTGTTATGGACTTCTCTGAAATGCTGAAATATCTAGTTAATCATTTAAGTATTAAGACGTCTAATTAACATGCATGTAATTTCCTCAATGCCAACTATTTTCAGTAATGAATTAAAAAACTCATGGTATGTTCTTTTCAAAATTAATCATTTTCTCAGCCAAGCCATGCTGTTTGCTAATTTATAGAACTTATGTTTTTCTTTTAAAGGGAAGTGTTGTGTGTATAATGCAGTGTCCTCTCTACCATCACAGTAAACACAATAGACATGTTATGAATATTTCCTGTTTTCACCTCGGTACAACACCAACAGCTATGTTTGGAAAACATAAAGAACTAAGAACAAAGAGGAAAGTTCAGCTCCTGAACTCATGTTGTTGGAATAGAATTTCAGTAGATTTATGGAATGACCTGACCATGTTCACATCTGTCTCTCTGTGGTTCTAAATTAAGATGGTCTTTTTCTTTCTTCACACCATATTGCAAGGATAAATTTATTGTTATTTAGGTATTTTTAATAGACTAGACTAACAAAACCCATTGCATTGCAGGAAAGACACAGCTTAGTCTCTCCACTGCTCTCCTGTCAGTAACAGGTCTGTGACAATAAAACAGGACCACAAGTTAATACTGGCTGAGCAACACTGGAGATCTTTTCAGGAGATGTAAATGTGTAGGAACTTATGTGAATTTAGCTCCTTGCTTCACCGTGAGCATATCAGCAATTAAATTCCACCAGTCTTCACCAACAGGGGCAGTTTATGAATCAGTATCACAGGTCTGATTAGGATCCATGTGGTGAATCTTGTAGGGTGTGTCTCCTGTCTGAAAAAGGCAAAGGGCTGTGTTTTACAAGCATTGTTTAAATCCAGTTAAATGGTGCATAGGGAGTACAGTATGATATCCTTGGCAATGGCATGATTGTTTAATCTTTACCACATTTGTAAATTTTCTTTCTGTAATGTCTCATCATCAGTCTAGAGAGAAATCAAGGTGGCATTCAGAAAAGAGAAACAAACAAATCAGTGCTCCAATATTAGAGTATTTGTTCGTGTTCTACAGCAAAGATTATAGAGAACTGTATGCCAAAAAGTCATTAGCAGTTCTGCTTTTCACCAAGGAGTCAACAAACTTTATTACTGTTTTGTAATGTTTGTTTGAAGGTAATATGAAAAAAAAAATAGGTATTACTGTTACAGGCACACTGTCATATAAAAAGATGCATCTCTCAGATATAAAATAAGTAGTGGAAGTTGGAAAGAAAATATTTTGGTGTCAGGCAGGATAAAAAAAACCATAGAACAATTATACAGCCATAATTATAGAATGAAAATAGGCTACATGAATTACGGACAAAGTTCACCCCAAGGCATAGAAAGTACAAGTTATATCAATTGTAAAGGACGGGTTTGTGCAGCACTGCTCTGCTACAGGGAGGGAGCCTGAGCCGTGGACACATGCACTCTGCTCTTCCCAGGTCACCTTTAGGGTGTTGCCTTGCATTTATACTGCCCCTTCTGTGGTATTTAGAGAATAACATGACTTCAGCTTGGAGGAGAGCAGTTGCCGTGCCTAACTACTAAGTCTAGGATTGCAGAATCCAAATTTCACGTAACTGAAAGGGGTGCTGTAAAAGTCAGACAAAACTTTCTCCTAGCCAAATTATTTATGTATTGATAGCATCATTAAAAGGTGTTTTGTGCTAAAACCTAGATTAATAACAACAGAAGCTATTTATCTGATGTACATTACAGTTCCACTAACCTATATAGGCACATCAGTTGCAGTAAATTTGATTAATAGATGTGTACTGCTGTTCTTAGCACATGCTTTCCTCTGTGTAACCATTAGTCATTAACTTCTAGCTGTTGCTGATAGATATTGCAGCAGTTTGTAAGCAGTGCCTTCCATTGCAGTGTCATTGACTATTGAACAAAAAAGAAAAAGGATTTGGTTGCAATAAGCAGAAGTGCTGTCCCAGGTCAATAGCTATTGACTGGGGCAATAACAAATTCACCTGTTCACTACAAGTGAGAGCTTTTATCTGCTGCTACCAGCTAAGCAAATGTTAACTTTTAAATTATACTGTTTTCAAAATTGCTGGGTAATATGTACTGTACTGGAGGAAAAAAATGCTAAACTGAGCCTGCTCAAAAGTAGGTCTGAAACAGAGTTTTAATTCCCATTTCTTAATGCTTCATTTCTCATTTGTCCTAGCTGCAATCCCTAATCACAGAGAGCAGTAGGCAGAACAGTTGATGTAGCACAAGCTTTCTGTTCACAGGGAGTTCATTTCAAGGGCAATTTGCTGGGCCAAGGCAAATACACCGTGGCACAGAATCTGGATCCACTGGTATTGCTAATCAGAACTTACAAGGGAAACTTTATTCCTGTTTGGTTTTATTATAACAACACCATTCCTTGCGTGGTTTGCCATATAAGACTGCTTGATTGCCTTGCAAATTTATCATAGATGCTTGGGCACTTTATAAAAACATCCATGTTTCCTTTCAAGCCATGTTAGCACAGTGATAATTTTGGGAGCTCTTTTGGGTGCATCAGGGCATGCTCAGGTGAGTTTTATGTCCGTGGCCAAGCTGCTGCTATTTCTTAAGCAGGTGTAAGAGCAATAACTTCTTTTTCCAGTGTGAACATACGTGACCAACACTGAAAGCTGGGCTCTGGAGAAGCTGTGTCTTCATTTCTACATCATGTTGAAGACTTTCCACGAAAAGTCTATAAATTAAATTAAAGCTATGCCTACAGCAGACATCAGACAGCATAACTGTATCTACAAAAGGCATGAAAAATGGTCTCTGACTATTGTAACTGTACTGGAAGAAATCCAGACTGGAATCTTTAGTTAGTTTAGCTTGATGGTGTCTTACACAATAGTTAAAAGCACACCCTAATCAGTACTATGTAATACTGTGTCAATAAAAAATACCAGTGCATGCAAGGGCTTTATTGCATGCATAGTCTGTTTGTTCCCCTGCCCCACAAGCTTTACCCTAAATAACTTTCAATTGTTAGAAATGATTTCTAAGGAATTGGTTTCATTTCCAAATTTTGACTGCTGAAGGATTCATACCCATCACACGTACAAGAGGAATCTTTTTAAGGCATTCCTTTTCTTTGACAGCATTATGTACATTTGTATTCTCCAAAAGGATTTTCAAAATGGTCCCTTCACAAAAGGAGAATAAATGAAGACAGCACCTAGACCTCTGGCTCTGTGTAAACTCACATCCTCAGACGTTGAGCCTGGGTTTGGAATGACACTTTTGACTCCCTTATTGTCTCCTCACTCTTCTGATTTAGTGGCTTTCAAATTGTGAAGACTATTGCAGTTCTGAAATCTTTAGGCACTCATCTTGCAGATGAAATTCAAAGCTTTAATCATTGAGTTTCTTTTCAAATTACTGTATATAACCCATGCAGCACAACAAAAGCCATAAAACCAGTGCACCTTACCTTGTCCATGAGGGAGGCAAAGCAGCAGCATGATCCTCTTTGATTATAATTTACAGTATGAAGCTCTTAATATCTGACCCATTTTTTATTTTTCAAAAATTCAGGACATAATGACTTCTTCTTTTTTCAGCCAAGGGCATTGTGCTCTAAGCCTTTGAGCCTTTATTGTAATGAATCTAATGTAGTCCTTTTCTCCATCCTGTTATATGAAGTTCAGACTCCATTTCAGAAGGTGACATATTTTGCAGTCCATGTGTTTATTGTACACATAATGTTATAAATTGGGTTGTTATGCTAAAGGATTGAGGAAATTTTGTGACAGTATTGACAATATTCTTTCCTTGGTCAAGGATGTTGAAATGGTACTCCCAGGAAGTGTGATTCTGCAAAGTTTAAATGTTGCTTATGGACAATCCACTGTGGTGGTGAGACTATTTGTGTGTCATATTAGCCAGTGGAATTTGCACGGCATTGAGCATAAAGCTGAATTTTTCTGATAAAAGATTATTGTAGTTGTGCGCATAATGACAGAACAGCAGGATCTCAGCTGTGTTATAAATTGTTCAGTAAGTGGAGCTGTAAATTGAAATTTGGCTCATTCCCTTTATATTCCTTTGTATCCTAGTTCATAGATAAATATTGCAACACGTTACTGAATCCAGGGATGGTGAGGCCATCAAATCAACACAAAACCCACAGCCACCACCTGTATTGTTAGCCAAATTTATGAGCTCAGTTTATTCAAGCATCATCCAAAACAGAGAGCTGACAGTTAGAGCTGTGCACATAAGACAGACAACACTAAGTATCTGTAGCCTTCTTGCAAAATAGTTTACCCTCCCTGACTGGTACTGGAAGAAATGTAATTAATGTTGATGGTCCTGAGCTATTTTTACACATGCATGCATCCGTGTGGACATTTCAAATTACAAATGCAAACCACCGTGCATCTGTGTGTTGAAGGTTGCTGGCAAAAGTTAAGAATCCACAGTACTCAGTTATCCTGAATGACATATGCTTAGAAAAACTTAGCTTTTAAACCTCTGGGAAAATTTACATTTGTCTTTCATGCATGACACTCTGAGAATTTTGTTCCAAAAATCAAGGGGCCATTTTGATTTCTTGCAGTTCAAATCAGGCACATTTCTGTGTTCTGCTTTTCCCTTTTTGCAGTTAGCAAGCCATGCATTATGACTGTCAATTCTGCTGCTACATCTTTCACAGAATGATAAGCAGTGAAGAAAAAGAACATTGTCAAACAGTCAAGCAGTAACACCCTGTTAACAGCAGCTTAATCTGACCAGGGTACACTATCTAACATTCTGCTTTCATAGGTTACATCGGAGAAACAGGATTTCACTTTCTTCAGGATCCTTTGCCTTCAGATGTCTGTATTCAGGCACACAGAACCTGAATTTCAAAGATATTCAGATGCTTTGATGTGAGATGTGGTTCTAGTAGAAAAATAGGTGACAAAAATGATTCCTACTAACAGCCATAAAAAGATAAAGTCCTGTAGATAAGATATGGCCAGACTATTTCTTTTTCCTTTTCTTTGAAGGGAATGCATGGTCATCATTTTTCATAATTAGGATCATTATTAACCACAAATGATTGCGTTTCCATCTGAAATATCCAAATACAATATGCAATTTCTTCCTCCACCATGAAAGTAAAGAATATGATACAATGAGTTAAAGGACCAGATATTTAGAGTGTGTAGGAGATGTATGAAGGGTTGGGGCTCTTTTTAGCAACTGCAACCAGAAGATCAATGAATATCAGGGGGAGACAAGATTGCACTGTGCTGACAGATTTGCTGCACAACATGGCTGATCTGTTGTCTATGCAGGAAAACCATAAAGCCAACGATGAGAGCAATTATAAATGACAATGGCAATTGCAGCTGAGAGCTAAAGGAGTGAGGGGGTTAAAGAGTGTATAGAAAGCAATCAATAATCCCAATTCACAAGTTGTATTCGGTTGATTTATTTTCATAAGTGTACATTCATTTGTTCTTCTGTATAGAGGCAGAAGCACACTAGTAAATGTACATGTGGTTGGGCTTTGGAAAAGACCAGGGATAACTTTGCATATACAGGGCATTTTTCAGATTTTTTTACCCCATCCCAGGCAAAGCATCCTGCTACCCCTTCCACTGGCAAGCAGGAAACAACTGTTTTAAATGTAAACTGCTTTACTCATCTTTAAATACATGTGGTTTTTCAATAGCAGCCATTATCGGGTTTTGATATTAATTATTAATATTTTTGTTTATTATTACCCATAGACCCTCCAGCTGGCTGTCTAGTCTCTCCATACAAACCTCTGCCACAACAGTTTGCATTGTGATATTTCCTACAGCTTAAAGGCTCACACCCAAGGCAACAAGCTTAAGATATCTTTAACAGCAGGTTCATATCAAGAATAAGAACTGAAATATGGATTTGTAATTTTCTCATATAAATATCTGATACTGTATTTTATGGAAATGTGAGAGTTAGATGTGAGGAAAAGAAACCATTTCATTTACTATAATTATCTTTCTGATTCTTAATACATACACAGTTCAGGTTCCAGAAGAATAAATCACTTAGATGCAAACTGTTTGGGATCCTTTCCAAAATCCTAGTTGGAAAATCAGTTTGAAAAAAATACTTCTTCTTAAATGTTACATTTCTTCACAGATAAACAGTGCTTATAAATCAGGAGTGGATGATAAAGCTGTTAAGGGAGATACAACTGAAAGAGAGAAGCAATGTGGGAAAGAAAATAATATGATTTTAAAACATCATAATAGTAGATTGTGTGAAGTTAGAGGGTATTCAGTTTGAGTATGTTCTAAATCTAAGCACAAAACATTAATGACAATCCTGTAAACACATTTTAAGAAGCAAATGTATTCAGTCAGACATTCCCAAATAGATTCATGGCAACATCCCTCTGTAAATATTGTCATTTTTTCAACTAAACTTTAACAAGGTAATTTCTGCTGAATAAAATTTGAAAGCAAATAAGTTTAGCTGATAATGACTTCATTTCAATATTTTATCTAGAGAAGCATAGTTCAGAATTTTTATAATAGTAAAAATCTGAAACAAAGCACTGTACAGTTGCTAGAATTCACGTAATTTATTTCCTTTCTTCCTGAAACAACACAAACTTGTTAATATCTCTCTAGACTGACAATACTTAATTTACCTGCTTTGGAAATGAGTCTCCCCTCTTTCTTTTCTCTGCTTTTTGCCTCTCAGCTGTAATTGAGCACATTTTTCAGCATACAAGTGTTTTAGGTAAGACTGGCAATTTACTTCCAATTTTCAATGAATGCCTTTATAAGCATTGAAGAATGTGACTTTGTGGCCTAAGTATACAATGACTGCCCAGCATCCATCCTGCCACAGTCACTGTTGCCAAAACCAGCACAAGGAAAATGAGATGAGAGATATTTTACCACATGGCATTTACTGAACACCAAGTGGTCTTTGAGCTGGAAAGAAAATCCTCTGAATGCAGTGGTATCAACAAGGAGATAATTAACAAACACAGCTAATTCTCTTTCGTCAGCAGCATTTTTCAGGAAAGAAAGCAGAATTCCTGTCCATGTGCCTCAGCCCATCAGAGAGATACAGGAGCTGCTCACAACCTGTCTTGGTTTGTCAGGTGTGGGCTGAGACACCTTCACTGAGCAGAAGCATAGAGGATTTTCTGTCTAACATGTGGATTTGTAAATCTAAACCAGCACTGAATGCACTTCTAATCAAAGAGTTCATTCCAAGTCACAGTTATGGCAATGACAGCGATCTTTCCACTTCTAATCCTGGCACCACTTATTTGAGGATGTCACTTGGTGTTTTTAACAAGGAAGGAAATCAACCCTGTGGACTTAATTTCATTGATATTACTGAAGTGTGAATGGTATGAATGTGAATAGTGAAAGGAATCCTCAATTTATACCCTACATTTGTTTAACAGAAAATCACTCAGCCCCAAGGGGTTTTTTAACTGAACACAGTGAGGCTTTTTCAGTGATGTTATTGTCTAAAAGTGGGGAGTGTTTGTCTCCTACCCCTGGTTCATACTGTAACAGGGTAGCAAGGCTAAAAGAGTGGATGAACAGAGCTTTAGCTGCAGAACTGCAGAATGTACAGCAGGCTGCATAAACACATTCATCTTCAGATGTCACCCAGGAAAAGCAATTCCACTCTAAATTAAAACTTACTGCAGTTTCTAAACATGAAGTACAAAATTAAAACCTGATTTTCTCTTTTTATGTAAATACCATGAAAATGGGCAGCTGAAAATTTAAAAGCCCCTGGAACTTCTTAACCATCCCATTTACCCCATCAACATCTCACATGGGAGTTTCCTATCTTAAAGGATGAAGAATTCCATATGATAGGAATGCTTAGATTTTACCCAGGATTTTTTCTTCCAAAATGATAAAAAATGGGTGATGAAAAGATGACTGAAATGGAATTCATGTAGCTAATTATTAATGGATTCATAATTCCCTGAAATAATGATGTATACAAAATGAATCACAAAGGTTTTGGCTGATACTGCAGGCTTTCTTTTTTTCCATCATAAAAACTGTAATTTTGAAGTATTTTGTTTCCATCTGATAAGGAATGCATGATAATGAAATCCAAATGTACAGCATACAGTGCTTGTAGCAGTGTCCTGGATATCATACATCCCTATAAATACATAAAGATTTCAGGTTCTTATTTAGCATTGTGCTAAAGCTATTTTCAGTTTAGCAGGACTAAAAAAATATTTAATAGACCGCTTAACATACATTGTTTTATCCCATAGAAGCTCAGTATTTCCAATTACTATTCCATTAAGATGACAAAGATGATTCAACACAGCAGTTGTTATTGCTGTTAAAAGCCTTAATCATATTAATGTTGTCACACCAATCTTCCCAGCAACCAGAACTTCAGTGTGCATTGACATTTAACACATCACAAAATAAATGCCTGTAGTGTTTGTAGAACTCTTTTCAAGCAATTCCCTCATTTCCCCCCCAAATCACCTGTTTGTCTAGAAGCAGCAAGGGAAATTAAATTAGATGTTAATATTCTCCCCAAATATTCTGTAACTTACATCAGTTCCTCCTTAGGAACTGTAAGCTTCTTTCAGCATTTGCTTTTTGTCCCAGAGAAGTCATAAGTAAAGCCAAAAGTTGTTATAATTGGGGTTTTCTAAAATAGTCTCATTCTGTGTAAATATTCCTACCTCTGGATTTATTCCCATCTGCCAGTAAAGAAATGAGAGTTCAGGTTTGTAGGGAAGCATTGTCTTTCACAAAGATCTCAAGGTTAAACTCTTCAGGGCTGGAGACCTGAACAGCAGCTTTGCCCTACCCAGTGTTTGTCTTCTTCATGTTTCCAGACAGACCCTGTAAATTTAAATCTGGAGCAGAAATTGGGCAAGTTGGTAACAGAAAAGCAGGACTTCGGAAAATATGTTCCCCAAGAGCTGGGCTAGAATGGTCTATTTCTCAGAAATTAGGCCAAAGCGTAGGAAAGCTTTAATATTTCCAAATCAGTAAACTGAAGGAAATTCAGAGTTAAAATCAACCCAAAAAGCATGGACATAAATAATCCAGACACCAGTAAAATGCAATCAGAGGACTCTGTGAGTTCTAGACAGCTCATGGAGGAGTGACACAATTATTTTTGAGTATGATGTCAGCTACTCTGGTGGAATCTGGGGAAACAAAATGGGACCACCCCTTTAAAAATCTGCAGCTGAACATGAGAGTATAAATTTCCCTCTGCACAGCGCGATGCAGGTTTGGTTTTACTGGTTTAGGTACCCTAGAGCAGAATTCAGCCTTCAGGAGTTTCACTGTGTTGTTTGCAAGGTAATGGAAATCTTCACAGGATTCGCTTGGACTTGGTGGCCTCCAAAGGTCCTTTCCAACCTCAACTATTCTGTGTTCTGTGATTTCACTGGGGGTTAAGCACAGTAATTTCAGTCAATTCTTGTCATGCTCTAATATTTTATGATGTCTATTGCAAAATATTATTTAGTGATCTTAAAAATTAGATTTTTCTAAGACATATGAATTATAAAAAATTAAGCATACCTCTCTGTCACCCTTTGCTTTGCTTTCATGTGTCAAAAAGCTCTAAAATAAATTAAGAACATATTCTAAATCTCCAGATTACTGCATTGAAAGAAGTTTATGTTTTCTAAATGTACTGAAAACATGATCCAAGAAATTCATCAGGGATAAACTTTTTCCCTGCTTCTGATTTTTTTTTTCTTTCCATTGCAAGTCAAACCTTTTGAGTGGTCTAAAAATCTGACATCATAATTTCAAAGTTTTATAAAGCCATTCCTTGCAAAAACCTTCCATATGTTCCCTCATAAAAGATTATGAAGCTATGTGCCATTCCTGGTGGTCTAGGAAGGATAAATCAGTAAAATCATGTGAGAGAAAAGTCGACTGGTTTTCAGTAGTTTCCATAATGGATATTTTTCAAATAACTTTGGAAAAAAATGGTCTAACCCTTCTTCTAACTTCCGCAAGGAAACACCAGTAACAATAAAAACCAGGTTTTATTTTAGAATGGAAAGCGCTCATAACAGAAGTTACTCTTGTGTCAGACATTAAGTGATAAAACTGGATAACTCCCCTGTGCAGAAGCAAGAAAACTCTTTCTGCATTCTGTCCTCCAGTATTTTGTTTCAAAATGTGCAGCCCAGCCTGCATGAAAATGCAGTTTGGAGTGAAAGCAGCCAGCTGCTTCCTGCCAAACTGAATGCAAAAGCTCCTTATAGCCCTCACTTCCCCAAAGCCTTCACCTGCAGAGTTCCTGAGAACTTTCTCTTTGCTGGGTTTTACAATCCTTGCATGGAAAGCATCAGGAGAACTATATAGAAACTATATATATATTTATAAACTATATATCAGTGGGGTTTTTTACATTAAATACACCACCTGTGCATTTTTCCTTTTTTTCCCAAACAAAATCTGGGGGAGGAAAACAACAGACCAAAGTCTTTTTTTGATGTTACCAATAAGGAGATGGTAATTGTAAAAACAAATAGCAGAAGGTAATTGTGACCTCTCTAGAACTTCTCATCCCAGTTTATTAAATTAATCAGCCAAAGAGCTACTTTTGAATTTGTAGCTGTTAGGTGCTCAGACAGCACCTGAAGTGGTCAATACCACCTGCAGAAAGTTTTGAAGTGCAATAAATAAGGAAAAGCAGCAATGACAAAGAACAGGGCACAGTTCTGTCCCTGCTGCAAGGCCATGGGATGTGGTCTGGGAGCACTGGCTGTTCCTCCTGGCTGGCCATGCTGTGACCATGCAGTGGCAATAAATAGGTGTGAATTAATGTCTGTGCTCTGGAGCTGAGCTAAGCATATGGATTTCCCTTGCCCAGCCACCTACTCCTGCCCTTCTGCTCAGTGGGATAATATCCTACTAAACCCATGCCAATTTAGGATGCTATACCAGTGATTTCCCTATCAAATTCTGCAATTTGTGGGATGATATTCCCCCAGGAACAACAGCTGAAGGTGGAAGGCAGGCTAATTGATTCAGCACTCCCCCACTGCCTCTGAGCTCAGGCACTTAGCTGTAATTATGGTGAAACAGAAGAATTTACACTGAGTTACAAACTGGTATCACAGGACTCAGAAAGTGATGGATACTTCATGAACTGTCAGCTATTCCGAGTACTGCCACGTATTTCTACAGTTTCAATGCACTTTTCCAACTAATATTGTAACTAATGGGTTTCCCATGTTGAAGTGACACAATGTTCATAGTGTGTTTGGAGTGGGGAGAGGTTGCGGTTTTCTCCTCAATAAATCCATGACTGCAAACTGCTAAATAACAACTGCATTTGAGGGCACTGAAGAATCATGGCTAAATGTTCTTGTCTCCTTTTCCCAGTTTAGAATCTTGTACTGAAAGATCTCCCCAGTAGTGTGAGTGCACCCATTGCAAAAATGAGTGTTAATTTTTGCAGAAAACAACAGAGCTGGTGGGAAGCACGAGTCTCTGTATGATGTGCACTGAGAGAATGGCATTTCTCAAGAAATCTGATTAAATAGATGACCTCCAGGGGTCCCTTCCAACCCTACACGTTCTGTGATTCTCTGTGATTCATTCAAATATTTCATGAATGTTTATGCAAACAGGTAAATATTTGACTAAACTTCTAAACTACTGCAAATGCCCAAAGCTCTTATCAAAGTTCTGTCCATCTGGTGGTGACTGATGTGGCTTAATAAGAATTAATATGCTTTACCTGCAGTGATGGTCACCTCCCAGTATAAAGTCATGTATTCGAGTCTCAAACCCTTTTCACATTGTGCAGATGATAAAAAAAAGCAGCTGTCTGTTCATTCTGGGGCTCTATTTTAGTTTAAGACCATGCATGTTTTAAGATGAATGAACTTTTAACCTCTCATTTGTCTGCATTTTTTGTTGATGGATACTGGTCAGGGCTGAATGTTATTAACTTTGTCTTTTTCAGAAGCTCTTTGTGGACTTCTAGAAGAGATTAAATGAGGTCTTGTTCTTGTTACTCTGTGTTCTGCTTAGTCAGAGACACTTCTGAGGTGACAGGAGACTGTTTGGATGGGATTCAGTTGCCTAAAATGACACTCAGTGCCTGCTCTTAAATATCCAACTGCTGCTTTGCCTCTTACTGACACGTTCAGAGTGGAAATCTCCTGCAGATTGTGTCGTGTCTGCCACTCAGCTGGGAATGTCTCAGGTTTTTTAGAGCATCTCAAATGACAGAAAGCATTTACACTAAAGCAACTGAATCCTAACTTTTGAGTGTGAGAGAAAATTGTTATTAATATGTATTCTTTTAGTTATTTGCTGCTTTTAAAACCTCAATAATTTTAGCCCTCTAGTTCTCTTCTTAGTATTCACAGATTTACTTGCTCTAAAATTCACTGCTCCTTTTTTCTTATTTCTGAATATGTGCAATGAGTGAAATAAATTTGGAGTTGTCTTCGTTACTGTGCACAACAAAGTAACTTATTGTAAGACTGCTAGGAAACTGGAGTTTTTTGCCATTTAACAGCATTTAAACAGAGGAGAATGTCAATGGTGAAGCTCAAGCTGTCTGGCTTTTCTTAAGGTGTGTACATATGGTGTGTGACTCAGTGGCTGTACTTTATGGTTGGTATAATTCATATTTTGAAACAGAGAAGCAATGTTCTGTTTGGGAAGTCTTTATATGTTCGTTATTTGGCCTTTATGTTTTAAGATGCTGTTTAGTACCAAACATCTTGGAGTTAATAGAACAATTTCCATTTTAAAATTGAATTTCTGTGTATTGCATTCTGTACTGTCTGTCCATGATCACTTCTGCAAATATTTAAAAGTGAAAGCCATGGAATTTGGAAACACTTGTACAGGAATGCCAAAGATTTCTCTGGATTATCCAGAGGGAAAACTTATCTTTAGTCATCAGATATAAAAGTACTCCATCTAGATCACCAATTAAATTAATTCTTTTTCCACAGACTGCAGCATGTCTAATTAACAAATTGAAAGGACAGATGGATTGAGGAGAAACAATAGAACTCTTGCTTGAAAATAAAAGTAAAAAACTCAAAGCTCTCTTAGGCTACTTTAAATTCAGCAAGTGCATGTGTGTTTTGAGGGTAGATTTTCCTCACTGTATTTTTATTAGTGGGAAGAAAAATCCCAACTGTTGAGGCCATTTATTTTTTTCATTGTGCATAAAGATCAAGATGCTTTCTGTCTCTTCAAAGAACAAATATGAAATACCTGCAAGGTGAGGAACAAACTTGCCATTGCCTGAATTTTTGGATGGATGCTTACTTGATGCACTTGCAAAAACACAGATTATTCTGATTGTCAAGTTTAGATTTATTGCCAGGTGGGAGAATCTTGCCTCTGTGTTTTTGAGTGAGATGTGCAGAACTGTCATTTCAGATCCATCTTTGATGCTGGCGCTCACTGAGCACTAACATGAGGAAGTTGAAATGATGTCTGCAGGTCTCTGTACAAATGCTGAAAGCTGAAACAGTGGATCAAATGCTAAAGCGTCTTCATTTCTCACCACTACAGTAGATATGTCACAAGTATTTGTTTTAAAAGAGGTGGATGAGATAATCATTGTTTCCAGGAATAAAATTGTACATCTAGGCAATGAGAAGAATATACAGTTTGTTATATTGAAAGCATAAAATGTGTTGAGCTTCTGGTGAGAGCAAAGCAGAAAGGGGCCATGTCCATGTTGCCTAAAATCAAGAAGTTACAAATATATGAAAAATATATAGAAATCTTTCGGCATCATCCATAGTCCTGGTTTTTGCCTGTATCAATGCATTGACAGGGGTTGGGAGGTGTGACAAGCTCTGACTGATGTGGCTGCCTTGACACAGAATTCAGTATTTTAGCTAAAAAGTCTGGTTCCCCTTTTCCCCCTGCCTAATGTGACTTTTGTCAGGTGGCTTTAAAATACTGGTGTTAAACAGCTTTGCTGGTATAGCTTCACCTCTGCTGGTCTGTCTTTGATTTGAACAAGAAATTGTAACGTGCCTCTATGCTGGAGTCATTTGGAATGCATTATGAGTATCCCACAGGTGCAATTTGCTGTTGAAACACCAAATTTTTCTGTTCCTTCTAGAAGTGCTGGAATTCTCCATTTGCAAACTATGCAGAAAACCTTTTTCTGGTTAAAGCTATGTATTGTATGTCTTGGTTAAAAAGCAAACAAAGGCTTTAAACTGCTTTTTATGAGATCTGTTCCCATGAAACCACTGTGAACTCTGCAGAGATTTGGTTGTTCTTTCTTTAAACAGTCAACTTCTTTTGTCAGCCAGAGAACAAGTCATTTGATTAATGATCATTTTTATTTCTTTGCAAGGATCCTTTCCGACCATTGGGGTGAAGTCTCTTTCGAGATTCCTGAGGGCGGGATTTTTAAATAGCATCCTGGCCTCACATCCAGTGGCAGGGGGTGGATCTTTACCCCCCAGCATTTCCTCTGGTAGGTATTCCAGCCTATTCCCACACATCAATTTTTTTCCTTCACTCTCTGCCCCATCTCTCCACACATCTCAGGGAAATAAAATTTGGTGTTGGTCAGACAGGGAGATGAGATGTCCCTTCCAATAAAAAGCCAAACCAAAAGGAAATGGAATAGACAATAACTTTTTGGGAATGAGCCATTTTCCTGAATCAATGTCTAGGAGAAATTGTGAGGGAAACTGGTCTGTAATTAAGTGGCCAACCTAAATATTGGAAGAGAAGGCCTGGTATCCTCTAATCATCCATTTCATGATGCATGTCCATGTGCACCAAAGAAAGAGAACTTTAAAAATGCCACTGTGAAATCTCTGAATTTGTGTGATTCTGTGACTCTTCTCTCAAAATTTATACTTCCTTGCTAAAATATGGAAGCAAAACAAATTTGGAAAGGGAAAACTTAATTATGTATTAATTTGGTGTTTGCATCTTTTGTATGCTTTGGTAGTTGCAACTTGTATCTCATGAAAACCACCTTTTTTTTTTTTAAATAACTTTTACCGTGATTTGAACTCCTATAAATCTCTAAATGAGTGAGGACAGGTTAGAGGCATCCTTTCCAAGACAGGCTATGTGTGTTATCCATTCTCTTCTGGAGCCATTGAAAATCATCTTCCATCAAAAGTAATAAATGAAGAATAAATGCATATAACTATAGTTAAAACTGAATCAAAGTTCCTTTCGAAACTACGTATTTCTGTGCAAAAATGGATCTGTGCATGGGCTGATGTCAGGCTGGTATCTTTTCTGGACATCCTGCATTATCTGTAGTGCTACTTAAAAGTTTTTCTTGAAATGAAAAAAAATCTCTTTTGGTATAAAGGGGGAGAAAATTGGAAAATTACATAATGTTATTGACTTGCTATATAAAAGGAACTATTGTACTTCTCTGTGCCCCATTTTATCTACTGCAATAATTCTAATTACAAGATGATTCTTACTTTTCTTGTTATTTCAAGTGCTATTATTTCTTTGTTTGCTTTCTTTGAACAGAAGCTTTTCAGCAGCTTTCATGTCTCTTCTTTTGACTGTTTGGGTTTCTTTTGTCAACAGTTTGTGAAATACTTTCCATATTTTTTTCTCCACGGGATATCTCAGAGTGTTTAATAGCTCTTAGGTATCTGCAGCCAAACAACTCTGTCAAAGAGGAAATACTCCAGGCCCCATAAAATTCTCTGTTTTGATCACAGTGTCATGTAGAGCATCCCACTGATTCTATTAAATTACAAATGGCCTCAAACTCATGAACTGGCTTCTCAACTACCTCCCTACCTACAAGTTAATTCTGTAAGATCCTCAGGACTATTGTTTTCTGAGTGCATGTAAAGATTTTGATCTTACGGACTTAAAACTCTTAAAAGTAGTTTGTTTAATGAAACTCATTCATAATGCCTTGCTATTAAATGTCTTTTACCAGTAATTCTGATTCAATCTGATGAAACATTGAAAAAATAGAAATGCAACTGCATGATGTGTAACAGATATCCTAGCAAGTTAATGGAGATAAATGTTATTGTTTGATCACATCAAAAGCAATAAAAAAAAAACTAGCCAAGCAGCAACCCCACAGAAAGGGGGAGACACCTTTTGGAAAGTCAGGATTGTCAGGTAGTTAAAAGCCAGTGAAAAACTGAGATAAATAAGATGTGTTCCTTTGAGAAAGAATCCATGCGGGGGGGGTCATGTGGCATGAAACTGCAGTGCAGGTCAGAAATTGCTGTTAACAGATGCATCCAAATGATTTTACCTGTAGTGCTGCTATTTAACTCTTCCTTTTTTCCTTTATTGTGTTTACATTTATATTTAGCACGGTCCTAATTCTGAATTGCCTCTTTTTGTATCAGAGATGACCAGGGGATGCCCTTTCCATTTCTAAATTGATAAAAGCAACTTTGCTTTACATGTGAGCAAAAAAAAAATCCCACACATTTTTGAAAAAAAAAAAAAAGACACAAAAACAAATCTTAACAAGCTGATCTGGGATGTAAGAGACTCAGAACTGACTCTCTTGCTGCGCATGATTCAGTGAAGATGCTTGGGCTTATGTTGGACAGTAGCTCTCATAAGCCTAACAGAGGTACTTAACATTTAATAACTGTGGAATTATAATCTGATTGTTTCACATTTTGCTTATGTGTAAGATTTCAGTTAATTTAACTACATGGGAGACTTAAAATGCCATCATTATTCTGCTGTTAAGGTCATTGGGAACAAAGATAATGAGATACTTTTTATTTACCAAAACCTTTAACTCAAGCTGCGTGGCAGATTCCCTTCCAAATACTCAGAAAATTTACTCCTTATTAAAGACAGAATGCTTTTATATCTTTTTTTTTTCTACAAAATTCGCCACAGATGTTTTAATGAAACACAGAACTAAACTAGGAAGCCCACTATAAATAAGTATCTGGAAAACAGCTTGGCAGGGCAATGCAGCTGTTGGTTTCCTTTTTTTCCTTTCTTCTTTAATCTCAGTAGTTGAGAGGAGTGTATTTCTTTTACCATTGCACTGACAGCTGATATTCAGTTTTGTGTAATTTGGTGTCTGCTTTTACACTGTGCAGAGATTCTCTTGTGTGAAAGGTATCCTCATTTAGCCAACTTAAAGATTAATTTATGCTGCTGGAATGAGGCATTGTATCTTTTTCCATAAATAGATTGTCTTGAATGTAGGTGTTTTTTAAGCGTAGACATAACTTCAAATGCAATAGTGGTTATATTTGCTAGTTACATCAGAAGTCTGTCACTTCTGTACAGCAGTTTCACCAGAAGCAAAGCTTTAAGCAGGTCTCCAGAATCCATCCTAGATTCTTGCAGAAACAAGCCCATTTGCAGACAACAGCTTCCTTTTGATTTAGCTATCATTTATGTCACAAATTACTTCATTTCTTGTTATTCCACCTGTTAGCAGTTCAAATTGACATAGCTGATGTAGGTCTGCACTGACAGATGGATCCACATGAGCAGTAAGTACTTTTTCTCAAGTGATAGCCTTGCATATATTAAATAGAATTCTTAAACCACTTAGCATTTACACTCCTCATCATACTGACACTGGCACAAGCTGTGGAAGCTTCCCTCATGACACACGCACACAAACACACACACATGTTGTGAAAACCCAAATTATAAATTGCCAGAGCTGCATCTCTCCCTTCAAATTCCAGCTCTTCCTAACTAAACACCCTGTTCTTTGCTCCACTTTGGGGAAACACTTAGCTCACTCCTCTTGCAGCTCCTGATTGAAGTGACGTGTGAAGGGTTTGTTGTGTAAATGCCCACCCGTGTTGCCTGGCAGAAGTTACAGGCAGGAAGCTTCATGGTGCGCTGCTGTCTTTGAAGAGCCAGACAGATTGCTCAGCTTGCTGAGCTGGAGAGGAAAGGAGGGAAAGCAAATACCTCTCCTACTGTTCCTTTCAAGCTAAACTCCTTTCCTGAGTTTTTCTGTCAACAAGAACTAGAGATGGGTGTTGGGCTCTGAGAAACTATGGAAAAGTTCCTGTTAGCCAAACCTCTCCTTCAGACTGTTCAGCATTCAAACTGCATTAGCAGGAGACGTGGGAGAACCCTCAACATTATTCTTGCCATAAACACCTCTCTGTGAACATCATCTCCCCACGTGGTCAGCAGCTGGACCATTGCCTCCAGTTCCACCACCAGAGCCCCTCTCTGAAGCTTCTGTGAAAGTATCCTGATGTGACTTTTGGAATGAAATATGAGCATCAGTTATTTCCTACAACTTAATTTGCAGTTGGTAACTATCCAGCTCCTTGACATTGTGGGAAAAGTAGAAGCAAAGAAATCTGGCTTGATGAAACAACCCACCTTTGTAAACCTCAAAAAATATATTACATGCCAGAAATTGAGGATGCACTTACTTTCCAGAAACTTGGAAGTGATGTAGGATGGTTTTCTCACTGCTGTCTTGAATGATTCTTCAACAAAAAGTACATTTTACAGAGGATATTCCCTCCTCAGTGTTTTACTGCCTGGTTATTTCTGGCTCTTTGTCCATCACACTTTGCAATGTTCATAATTATTACACAGACCTCCTCAAAAAACTCAGGCATAATTGTAGAGTACTAAACCAGATGATTATCAGTTTTCTTTTGCCCAAAATTAATATTTTATTACAATTTCCAAGAGCACCTGAGTGAGCCCATTATTCTTGATATTGTATAAACTGACATTTGAAAGCAAATTGTATTGACAGACCCTTATTGAATGAAATTACTCAACAAGAACCATCAAGGAGCAATTGTACACAGTGAATTCAACTATGATTATAGTACTCCAATAATGAGAAAAGTAACTTTTTTTTTTTTCCCAGATAATGCATTTTTCTCTACTCTGAATTCCAGCACCTACACTGCTGTATTTGTTGTTAAATGAAAATTGCTAATCCTTTCTCAGTGACTAAAAAATTGATTCTTCTATTGCATATGCATTTCCTGGGATACCTGAGCCAAATGGCTCTTCCAGTTTATTCTTTCCAGCCTCAGTGCTATTCCACTGGAATGTTTAGCCTATAAACTCTACAACTAATACATTACGGCATGTATTGGCTGAGAACAGAAGTTCAAATGCAGATGGACTTTTCCATTAGGCAGGCAGGGAGTACTTCAGAACCAAAATAAGGATGAGCAGCAAGTAGCATTAACACTGAAAGAAACATATTTTGTGCTGATCGATTCAGGTTAAGCTTGAACTGTAAAACTGGGATGAAGCTCTGAGTGTAGGACATGATAAAAGCAGGTTTTCACTCTCCATCCTTGCTAAATATCTCATTTCATGCTCAGATGGTCACGGTAAACAATTCCAAACATTTAAATCCTAGAAGTTCAGAAAAACGTATTTGCCTATGTGGTCATTTTTACATAATATACACTACTATTGCATATTTTTAAAATCTGACTACTGAAAATGTGGAAATTTATTGTAACAAGCATGTGAGTTGAAGCAAGTTGCTGTTCCTTACTACAGGAGCAGAAACACATGAAGAGGAGAACAGGAGGAGCCTAACAGATACACACCGAAATGTATTTGTAAATAAGCTGTACACAGCTTTTCTTTGTTTCAAGATTAAGGGCAAAAAAATCCAAACTCCCTTTTCTGCCAGTGGTAAAACACTGGATATAAAAGCAGAATCAGAATTGGTTCATTTTTGTGAGGTGGGAGGCAGGAGAAATAGTTAACTTGAATAATATTTAAACATTTTTGGACTGTTTTAGGTAGGAAACCAGTGTGCCTTTACCAAATTCAACTTGCTGAGGTAGCATCCCCAGGCCCAAATACTGTGTATGAGAATTAATCTGCCTAAATCTGGATTTTCTGAGTTTTGTTGAGGTGGCTTATACAGTTGGTGAAGACTCGACAATCCTGTAAAGACTCATATCACCTGTCTGTGACACACAGTTATGAAAATTAGACTCTTCCCCTTGAAATGCCTTTTCCTTTCTCAGAAAAAGAAAATCAAGCTATTGCCAGCTATGGAGATGTCTCCAGTTATGGGAATTAAGTTATGGGAGATGAATGCTTTTGGGTTCTTCATGTGTCAATGAGTTTGCGTATTTTTCTTCTTCCTTCAAGTTGTACATGCTTGTCGAAAAACCTCTGCATCCAAAGTTGGCTGCTTGGCCCATCTTCATTGTAGCTCTTGACTTTTGTTCATGGTCAGAATCAGAGTTGAAGGGAGAAGCTTGAGAGTGTGTGCCTTCATGTCCTGAAGGTATAAACCCTCAAAGAGAAATGAGAAAAACCTCAGGAGATCACAAAAATATCACAATGTTAGGTCCAGGGCATCATGTATTTGCTGGAGTCCTGACTCGTGATGTTTTGTTTTCTTAGTTTTTGATTTAGCAATCCACACGTTACAACCAGAGCTTCCTTTGTGGGTTTCGGAAACTTCAGGAGTGTTGATGTGTGGTCTCCACTACTTCTGGAAATGAAAAATGATGCCTTGCTCATAAAGGAAGAGTGGTGGATCATGAGGTTTTTTATAGCTCAGTGATATCCCAGAAGTTTAATCTTTATGCAGACTAAAGGGGAATGGGGCAAAACATGCTCAAATAAATGGAAAAATACACAAAGGATGTCCTAAAGTGCAAGGCATGTCAGAATCTTCTAAAGTCCACAATCAAGCATAATACCAAATAAACAACAAATGACATTTCAGAATAGGATTGAAATAATACCTTAACCCTGTCATTAAGCTTATGAAAAAATAAAAACCTGTTTCATTGTAACCTTATGTATGCTTTTTTTTAAATTTTGCTCCTTTTCAAATTTACATTGTACTTTACAGCTTCTAAATATAATGCCCCTATGATAATAGGTAAGTTCACAACAGAGATTAAGTAGGATTTGCTTCTTGTGTTCCCTAAGAACTTGTTATGAATTGTGGCAGGCTGAATATGGAAGAGCAGAAGCCCCCGGTGCACAGATTTCACATTGTTTAAATTCCTTTACGTGCTCTGGGGTCAGCAGGGCAAGTGATCATTGATGCAGTCAGACTCTGTGGTCTAATTCTCAACCAAAGAACACCCCTTGCTCTTTCCACAAGAGGATGTGGATTGGAATGAACTCTGAGGAACATTAAGGGTGAGATGTCATTAGATTAAGTGAAATATGCTGAATTTCAGTTACAAAATAACTGAGGTGAATTGTTTTAGTTAATCCAACTGGGCAAAAGTATCTCTCTTCAACTGAGTCTGAACAGAAAGTATTATCTGTTACAATTTTTTCTCTTATTCTTTGCTTCAGTGCTAAAGAAAAAGTGCCAGATTTTTTAGGATTTTAAGTCACATTTCAAGCAATATAAATCTTTTCCAGAATCAGTCCTCTTAACAGATTGGGGTGATTTTTTTTTCCCCCCAGAATATAATTAATTTAAAACTGAATGGACAAAATATTTTGTGACTGGTCTTTTGCAAATTGCCTATTCCTGTAAAGAAACTATTCTACCTTCTCCCTCCTTCTTATACACTGATAAAGGCCTTCAATGCTGTTGTTTCCTCATTTAAAATGGGATGATATAACCTAGGATTGGAGATAGGATGGTCAAAAATGAAATCCTTGAGCACTGTTCATTCTTCTGACTCGTGATTTTGTCAGTCCTTAAACCCTAAATGGCAGCTTTCAGAACTGGTCTGCAACACACCAGCTCTGCTTCTCCCCCATCTGTACTGCTGAATTCTAATAATCCATCTCACCCTAATGAAGGTGTTGGCTTTTCTTAATTTCGGCTTATAATATCCATGTAAATATAAGCAGCAGGAATGAAACAGTTCTTCATCCGTATTGTCTTTGTAAAGCTAATAAATATGTAGAAAGAGATGATACAGATAAACAACCCAACAAATGGAAACCTGGAGAAATTCAGTTCTTTTTTTCAAAAATATGAATCCAGAAAGTATAAATGCAAGGAAAAAACTAAAGTTTATGCCAGTTTTTGTATTTCTATAATATAATTTTAGCCATTATTTCTCTCTCACCTATTCAACCTCCAAGTAGTGACAAAAAACCTATTTCTTCTGCTTTTACCCTCTCATGCATTCCACTTGCTTCTCTCATGGAAAGATAAGGATCAGAAAATAAATAATGGAAACAACACAGCTGCTTTCTCTTTACAGTTCCACTTTCCTTTCCTCCATATCTTCCAGAATATCTTCTGTAGGCACACTGGAGGACTGATGTGGATTAGGGCTTGCAGGAGCAGCAGGACTGCTGAAATTCCTGTTGTCCAAAGCACATTCTCCTTTTGTCATGTGAGGAACCAGGAGAACCACTTGCAGTGCTGGCTGCAGCACGAGGGGAGGGCCAGGAGATTTGAGAAGGTATTTTATAAATATACATACAGACTTTTCCTGGCTTCCAAAACACACCAACAGGCATAAATTCTTGCCAGTGGGTCACAGGGTAGCAAGTGGAAAAGCATTTAATGTATAATTACAGGAAAACAGCTCAGAGAGCAGTGTTTTCAGATTGTGTTGATACAATAAATCTTCTTCAGCTGGCAGTGATAGCTGCATGGCCATACCTTACTAATAACTAACCAGCACTTCATGATTATTCATGTATTTTGTATTGTTATTAATTGATTTTGCAGAAGTATTTTCCCTTGACTTATCTAACTTAACTAATGATACTTGGTACATAGACATGAGAAAATCCAGAGTGCACTAGCAGCAAGATAAGTGGGTTATATCTGTGTGATTAGGACATACATATGTTATCCTATCCTGTTTGCAAACTCTGGCTTCTGAACTCTCAAGCAGGAGTTTGGAACTGTAACTTCTATATTTTGAACACAGGTCTTAGTCAGGGGCATTCTGTAATGTGAGTCAATAATTCAAGTGGGATGTTTTGCAGTAAAATTCACATTGGCTTCATGTGAATTGATGTGGGCCAACAATGCAAAACCAAAAATGCAAAGTGGCAGAATTCTTTTTGGTTGCTTTTTTTCATAATCTTTCATTTTCTTTCTTTCTTTTTTCCTCCACCCATTTTGTATTATGTAAAAATATTTTTTAATTCACTGAAATTAATTCCTTTCTGGTGCATACAAATGCATTTTTAGTCGTGACGGGAGAGAAGCAGTGGCAGTGCCATGGCCAGTGGCTCTCTGATTTGAAGGGATGTGTGATGAATGGGGCAGGTGTGGGCTCCAGGAGTGCCTCCCAAGGCCTGGGCATTCCCGTGGGTTTCCTGTGGATGCTCTTGGGTGCTGTGGGAGTGTGGAAGGCACAGCCCTGACTGAGGGTGTGCCCATGTGTTTGGGGCTGTCTTATCTCTTTGGCCTTAGCAGGAGATAAATCAGTGGGCAACCAACAGCAGAACATGGCTTGGGAATGAAAAGATGCCTGATAAGGAGGTGATTTCCTGCGCCACGTGGATTCTGATGTGCAGAAGTGATGGAGCAATATTTTCTGATACGAACCAGGGAACAGGTGCCAGCCTGTGCTGTTTTAAGTGAAAGAATGAGTATCATGTGTTTATGTTACAAATCTATCCCCATAATTGGTATTAGAGATTTCATTATAAGTCTGTAGAAGAGGAACATGTGCTAACTATTCTTTTTGGAGGATTAATCTTACATAAAACATTCATTAAAGGAGGCTTTGCTGCCTTATTTAAAATGACAACAGGAGACAACAAGCTGAATATTTTGTCATTGATATGACACTTCAGATTCCCCTCCTTATTCATCACTCTGGCACTCAATTAAATTGCATGCTATCAAAATCTTGTGTTGTGGGGAAAAAATAGAGAACTAAAAATATATACCATGTGAATTTTAGATTTAATCGGTATTTTACATTACTCGACAATATACGGCTTTCCTTTTTGTCTTTTTTTTTTGCACTCCTGCTTATTATAAAAATGTCAAGCAGATTGATCAATGGAAAATACAAAATTGCAGCATGTTCTGAGGTGGCATGGCATCAGTACAGATTGTTTGTCATTTTTGCTGGTTTTTGTTTGAGTGGCACTGCAGTACAGCTGGGTGGGAGAACTCCAATGAAGAACTTTCTTCAGGAAAGTTGTCAAAACCAGTCAGCTTCTTGTCACAAGGTGGGAGTCGCCTCAAAACAGTGAACAGCCCCTGCACCTTCTATAGATTCATCTCAGTTCTGATAAATTAAATTGCTGTCCTTTTCCTGCATCATGCCAAACCCCAGTACTGCTGTTGTGTGTTCACTGTGGCTTTCTGAGATGCTGGAACTCTGACATGGATCTCCCAGAGCCACAGTTATTCCATGTGCAAGGAGGGGAAGCTGCTTTAGACAATATCCCACATGTGTCTGGGGTGGGAATAGTTATACTTTCATAAAAAATATGAGAACAGTAAATGTGGGTATGGTATCAGGGTGTGTAATGTATAAATACAGTTATTATCTCGTGTTGTTATCTTAACTATGTAGTAAAATGATACATCTGTTACAATAATAATGTTCTGCAAATTATAAATGTGACATACATAGTGTGTAAAATCTGTATTTGGGGTTCAAACCTTTTGCCTCAGGACAGGAAATAATTCCTCTGCTTTAAAAGTCTGTTTTCTCACAGCACTCCCCACTCCAGCAGTGCTAAGCATCTAAAACTGCTACAAGTCTGATTTGTTTTGACTGATTTGATCCTTGAATCCATCTTCAAACATTTTTATTTCATCCTCCCCCAATTCAAACGAGCTGTGTGCTCTCCTCCAGCAACACCTGCAGTTTTTAGCTCCTTGGTTCCAAGCCCTCAGCTGACACTTTTTTCAGCGTCCTTTTTCCACTCCTTCTCTTGTGTGGTTCTTGACTGTAAAATTAACTCAGTTCTTCAGGTCCTTCTCCAGTGCCTGTGCCTGTATCCCTGTGGAAACACTTCCCTGAACTGGGAAATTCTTTGGGCTGGAGATTGGGTGTGTTCCTCTCCCAGGAGATGCAGCCAAGCCAGAGGTCGTTGCCACTCCCAGGAGTGCCTTTGCTGCCATCTGTATCCCACTGCTCTTTGTCCTTAAACCTGCTTAACTTCTCCATCTTTTGTGCTGTAAGCAGTCCTAGGAAAATAATTCAATGCCTTCCAGCATTGCATTAGCCTGCCCCTTGGTAAAATAGTCAAAGAGTGCTTCTCTGTCTCAGAGACTTCTCTGAGAAGCTCCCATTTATTCATTCCTGTTCTTGGTTTGAGGATAAAGAATTCTTAGTACTACGTGAACAATGTGAATTTTCATAATCTAAGTAATAGTCTTTAATTATTTATTTATTTAGATGGAAACACTACACTAGTTTAGATATCTCCCAGTATTATTTTTAAAGTCAGTTTTGTAGTCCTCTTTAAAGCAAAAGCAGTATTTTGTGTTTGTACAGGGGGCCAGAACATACAAGTTTTTCTGGACTCAAATTGCATTACTCTATAAAGGATAACATGCTGGCAATGGAGTCAGTGCTGCCACTTTGGTGATGAAAGTTCCCACTGGATTCTGCTGTATACCAGAGTTTTTTACTGTATCTTCAAGCCCCCCTAACAACAGCTGAGACGTTTTTGATCCACGGGTGCTCCAAAGACAAACACTGTGCTCACTAAAAATTTCACTGTCACTGGCTTGGAACACATAAATAGCTCCAGGGATACATTAAACTTGCAGCCAAAATCAGGCGGCTTTTATCAAGTGCTGTCACACTAAAAACCGGATTATTTGAGAATTTAGGTTTGTGTCCAGATTAAAGATTTTTGCATGAAATAATCAAGCGATGGAATCAGATTTATTTTCACAGTGTCATGACACATTGTGGTGTCTTGACACAATCTCACCTCGATTTCATTTGAAATATTTAGGTAGGATGGCAAGTGATACAGGCTGAGTCAGTGGGAAGCTATCAGCCTAAGTGACTAAATTTATTGATGATATGCTGATTTTCTGATATACAGCAACCTGTTTGAAGGAAAATGCTGCTTTTTTTGTGTATTTAGTGCCATTCCCGTGCTGTCACTTGGAAGAGCTGGTTTTGTGTTAAGGCATGTCGTATCAAGTCATTCAAGTTGAGTAGTTTAAAACCTCATTTTCCAGTGAAAAAATACTGAAATCTCTTCTTTAAATCCACAGACAAATGCATATAAATACATTTCATAGTTACTTTAGCCTAGGAGCATAGGGTCTGAGCAGAAGGAAGTCCAGGTGGGGTGTTTTTGGAGGGAGGAATATTTTGTGAGAGACTGTAGAAGAATTAATAGTTCTGCTTTAAAAGTAGGAAAATAATTTGTGTTGAAGGATATGTATCTAAGGAGCATAAAAGCTGTAATGAGAGCCTGTGAACCTCTAGAGAACCTTAGAGAGTAGCTTCTGGAAAGTGTAGAGTGCCCAAAGATTACCTGCAGGAAACCAGGGGCGCTGTTTTAAAGCTCCATTTGTCCTGAATCGCCCAAACCAGGCCAGGAGACACTTCAGAGACAGAGTCTGAGAAGCGGGTATTTGCTTTATTCCGCGCGCCGGGGGTGGGGGGATTTCTCCACCAAAAACACACACCGGTGCTTCCTACAACACAGTATTAGGGGTTAAATTATGAATATTCATCACATTCCTTGGGACAGGCGTGGTTATACAAATTATTTCTTGTAAGTCATTAGTATCATTAGCATACGGGTCACGCATGCGCTGTGTGTCTTGGTGGTCGCACTGGGGAAGGCTTCTCCTCTTCCTCGGGGGTCTTTCTGATGAAGGCCAGTAGTCTTCCTCACAGTGCACTTTTCACCTTTTCTCTCTGGGCATGCGTAGTCTTTTGAGGAATGATTCAGCAGTCTTTGAGATGGTCTTTGTCTCTTCTATCTTGACAAGATTAAGGCGAATTCGGTTTCTTAGGTTCTGTAATTAACATTTGCTGTCTGAACTGAGATTTGCTGTCTCCCAATAGTTAACTTGTGCTTACATAAGTTAGCTATTGACTGCCCCTTTCTCAGTCCTTTCTTTCAAATGCAAATTTTCCATACAGGTGTTGTAGTTGTTGATTCACCCAGAAAGAGAAATTTCTGGGTAACTTCCACCTGACTAAATATGCCATCTGAAAGCCAGCTTTACACCCCTATTTATTGAAAAATGCTATTGTCTGCAACAATTCAGAAATGACTACTTGCTTGAGAGGGTTCTGCACAGTGTAAGATTCTCTAGCATCAGGCTGCAGTTTGTTTACTTCTCTAGATTATAGGATCTTCCTTTCATGTGGAGGTGTCAGCCCTGTGACAGTAAGGAAATGATAAAGGGAAGGGAATCTAGGCCAGTCATGTACTTGAAACTAAAGAGGCTGGGCTGTACAACCAGTCATCATTAGCAAACTGCACTACAGGAAACATGAATTTTTGAAACGCTCTGATCTCTAGGAGCTTAAAAGTGATGTATCTTTTAAGTTTATAATGCAAAACCAGGGTATAACCAATGGGTGCAGATGAATATAACTGATTTGGTGGCAGATGCACATCAGCAGCTGAGAATAAACATTCAGTTAAAAAGAAAGAAGCTGGTAACTCTTCACACTTCCCAAAAGCTATTCATTAAGACATCTGAGAATTTTCACACAAAAAAAAAGTTGTAGTATTGTGACAACACTATGAAATGTTTTATTCATTGAAGATGTAAACATAAAGAGTTGATACAGAAATAATCACAAATTTTATTAGAGGAAATGAGGGTATATTGATAGGAACTACAGAAAGAGTAAGCTATGTGAATGGGCATCACCAGAATCCCAAAACTGGGTCAACATGCTGGGACAAACACAGAAATGGATCATTCATTTTTTTAAATTGAAGGTTAACTGTACCAGCTCAGGAGAAATACCTGGGTGTGACCTGTTGTACACTGTGGACAGTTTAATAAACACTTCCACTATTAACCAAACTAAACAGAAATGGACAATTGTGCTGGAACAATCCAAATGCACTTCTACACTTTATCAGCCCGAGCACTGTGTTTGTTTCTCATCCCCTCATCCAAACAAATCACAAACGTAATTTGAGCAGAAGAGGGGGAAAAACTGATGAAAGAGTCTTCTTTTGGGCTTGAAAAATATTGTGTGAGGGATGCACAGCAAGTGTGGAATTGAGGAAGTGAAATGGTGGACTCACAGTGTCACTTGGCATAGCTGTGGTTTCCCACACACCCCAAAAGAGATGGGCATTCCTAGGAAAATTCTGCCATTTTAAGACCTTTCACCTCCTTCCTAATCATATTAACATTCTTCTTCATTAGTTTTTTGTACAGAATGGCTTCTTTGTGATATTAATAATAATAAAAATTGCTGTGCAGCCTGGTTGGCAGCCTGATTGCCCCTCTCCTGTCAAGCACTTGGAGAGGGGTGGTTTTTCAAAGGGTACCAGCAGTGAGCTGGTGTTTAAGTTAAGTATACGCTTTAAAAGTGTGCCTTCAGATTTGGATATCCTTTTAAGAAATAAATGTAATGTCTTGTTCTGCTTCAATTTGGATATGGTGCCACCCTGTGCTGGTTGAACAAAACCTTGATTTGAGTAACAGTGTGTATATTTTATGTATTTACAAACATATGAACTCAGAGTTTTGCTGGATTATACACACCCAATACACACAGCAAGGCTATAAGAGCTTTTTTTGTGACACCCCATTCTATGTGTCTCGTATGTTCTGAAGTCACTGAGATGTTTTTCTTTGAGAGGAAAATTATGACCCTCAGTTTGTAATTACTTGGACATGGCTTATGAATGTTTGGGTTTGCCTTAATGCAGACATATTCCAAAATATTGCACAGCAATATTTTGCTGTTTGGAGATAGAAGGCTCTTCTTTGATCATTTTTAAGGGAGAATACACCAAAGTGAATGATGTGCATTCAGCTAATCCAGTAGGAACAAAAAAAAAAGGATAGAAAATAATTCCTAGAGAGTAACACCGGGAATTGTGTTTGTGATATAAATGAGAATTTTGGAAATACCTTACATATTCAACTACTGTGAATAACCTCTGCAGAACAGCTAGAATTATAAAAGCCCCATAACATGTCTATAATCCTAATGTGTTTCTTTGCTGTTTTGCAGGCAGACCAGTAATGATTGTAGTTGAATACATGGAGAATGGATCTCTTGACTCCTTCCTGCGGGTGAGGTGCCATTTTCTGATGACATTTGAATAAGACACCGTTCTAGGTTAAGATTTTAAATCATTTATCACAAATTAATTTCTACATAATGTTATTCATGGATTTTTAGTGAAGAATAGAAGCCTTTTCCCCAGGGTACATTTCTGAGGTACAGTAATACATTAGAGCATGGCTGGGAAAAAAAGAAGATTTAAACTTGAGAATATAATTGATTTCTTCTACAAAAGTAGTTCCTGTATTTAGCAAAATGTATTTCAAATTATGTTGTTGTGAAAGAAAAGATAAATTGAAGCATAAATGCCTGGCCTTATGGAAGTGGTTCGTTTTTCTCAATCACCTTCAAAAATACTCTGTTAGGATTTTTTTGGTTAGTGAAGCATAGAATATACTCAGTAATTGGTTTATAATATTTATGGCTACTTGCATTCAACAAATTGAATTAGAAAACAGTTCATGGGTGAAATGTCCTGGCATTAATTAACCCCCAAAGGTCCCTAGTAAACATGAAAGAAGGGCCAAAGAAAATGTGACTAATATGCTGGCAAATTGTATTTAATTCTTCTTAGAGAAGTAAAAGGAAAGGATGACCCTCTCTGTGAGATAAACTTATCCTAAAATAGTCTCTTTTTTAAGAGAACCCCTGGAAATGCTCCAGAGACTCACTGACCTAAGACCCTGTATGAATAATTTTAATGTCAAGTATTTCAGATTTGTCTTAAAAAGTAAACACCAGCCCTCAGTAGCCCACTGCCTTGCCACTTCCATCCTGCAGAATGGTAAATCTGGGGTTGTGGGAAGTCTGTCCCAAGCCTGTGGGTTTGGGAATTTGTTTGAAAGGGTATCCCAAAGGAGAGTCGTTCAGCAGGGAGCTGTGGAAATACAGACGTGAAAATCTTGGTGATGGTGATTGAAGGATGCTTTGGTAGCAGGAAGAAGGACCTGGTAAGAGGAAAAAGTGAATAAGCAGGAGGGAAAAGCACCCAGCACTTCAGAAAGAAGATTTACATGAGAGGGGAGAAAGTCATGCAGGCAGTACTTGTTGGGAAGAGGGGGAGCCACAGGAGAAGAACATTTGGAATAAGGGATACCACCCTGAGAGTGCAGCAGAGCCATTGCCACAGAAACCTGTAGACACTGATTCTCCTTTCCTTTTGGTTTTGATTATTCCATAGTAATTTTTCTCTAACATTTCTTGTTGCCCTCTTCACTGACTCTCCCAAATAATTTTTCATTTTCCATTGTCAAGACACATAAAAGATACCTGTTATGTTGTCAGAAACACACCAGCACCACCATTGCCTGTGAGAATTTGCTGATTTCTCAAAATCAAGCTATTTTTATGGAACGTTTGATATCATCCATGTCTTAGAGGCTGGGCAGCTTTTAAAAATTACTCCCCTTTCCTTTCTGGCTCATCTCTCTGTCCATCTGCAGCAGAGGGACTGCCACTGATTTGAGTACCTGCAGCTTCCCTGCTCTGTAATTTTTCAGCAGTGCCCCAGGAAGATTTCTCTGGGCCTGAAACATTGTTCTGTGCGTGTGTGTGTGTGCAGAATTTCACAGAAGAGAATAAAACCAAGTCCTGAAATAATTCATGAGAGAGAATTACCTTTCTCTGAACTGCTCTGGTGTGATATCTATATTCCAGGTTTATTTCACATGCATTCATTTACCAGAACAGTTACTACTTATTAGGATACTTTAATAGAAAGTGGCATTAGCAGAATTATGATGTTACTGTGGAGCAATGCTTCTCACATTGCATTGGATATATTTGGAAGCAGAACTACTGGGGGAAAATGAGAGTTAATAATTTCTGCAGCTGTTTTTCATGTATATTATTTTACAACTTCAATTCATGCTTCAGATATGGGTTATTCTTCTAAAATGCTTTAAATGTACTTTAGATGATATTCAACATCCCAAAGCACTGTAGATATATGTCAGCATTTCTGTTTAATAATTAGCAGAGCAAATGGCTGCAAAGTAACCTATTTAAAAAGAAATCCAGCTGCTTCATTAATAATAGTTGTTTCCTGCAGATATAAGTCCACATTTTTAAAAGCTTTTGTGAAGATACAAAGAAGCAGAGAGGCTTTATCTTTAGCAATCCTAATGAAAGGCATTCAGTGACTATAACAAATGTTGTGGGATTTGGAAGGGCTTATAAGATAGTCTGTCTTTCTTATTATTTAAAGGAATCAGTTGCTCCAGTGCAAAGTGTTTTTACACATAGGAGAAAAAAGTCCATTTCTCACCATAAGAAATATTTCCCCACGTACCACAACCAGCAAAAATTCCCTAGCACATCACTCCATCTGTCTTTCTCCAAAAGCCTGCAAAAATGGGTCAGTCTTACAAATTCAAAGTGAGATTCTGTGGTGAACCATATGAGGATATTCCAGAGGAAGAATTCCATTTGCCATCACCCTCCTCACAGCCGTGGTGGGATATTTGCTTTCATGCCAGCACAGGCTGTGCCATGAATCATAAGCCTCCTTCCCCTAAAATCTTAATAGCCTTTACTTCCTTGCTTTACAGATAGCAATGTCCACTTTCTGCTGTTTGTATGGATTTATCAGCAAGCTCGGCTGAATTGTCTTCCCCACCCCACAAAATATCCTGTATGCTGGCTGCTAACTTGGAGCTTTTGGGTAAAACACATTGGCATGGATTTGCAATATGAAGCTGCTTCAGAGATATTCTAGTGGGAAGGCATCAGCTAATTAGAACCAATTTTGTAAGATGATGGTAATTAATTTCAGTGATTGTGCACCATCAGACATCCTAAATTGCTGGATACACTTGACACTGAGTTTTCCTCAGAAATACTGCATTATTTTTGCAATTATATAAAACTCATTTACAAAAGATGAAAGTTAGTTTTTTGTACTGTTGTTTGGGGTTTTTTTATCATATGAGATTGAGACATGTAGGTTAATCATCCCACAAAAGTATACCTGAAATTTGCTATCAATGAAACAGTTGTCTGCCCAGAAATGAGGTTCATGTGGCTTCATTTCTGGTAACGCTTGGACAGATTTCTCTGAAAAAAGATGTGGGTTTCCAGCTAAGTATTTCCTCAGGGGCTAGAAGCCTCTCTCAGCATTACACCAACACCTTCCAGACAGAGGAAGTCTGTGCTTGGAAAGAAAGTGGCTAACCCTTGGGAATCGAGGAGACTCAGGTAAAATTTCCTGTTACAAGCTTCACACACAGACTTTGGGTGGGGCTCATTGTCGTTATCTTTTAGTCACCTGCCCATGTCATGGAGATCTCAGCAACCACTTATTCTGCAGGCATGAGGCAAATAATAAAGGCAAGAAGGGTTGCAAGGACAGCTCTCTGTATTGATAGAAAGATGTTAGTGATTAGACAGGCCAGCTGCAGTCAGATGTGTTTGCTTGGGCTTGTTGATACAGGCTGCAGAAGACGGGACAAGAAAGACAACCAGGAGAGATGCATAATAACCACAAACAACAACCAGAAAAAAAGCTGAAAACCCACAAAACCTTGTTAGCAAGCAGCTTGGCAGTTTGCCACTGCTGTGGGTTGGAGATGTCTCTTGGACCCAAGCCTATGAGATGATTGCAATAATTCCTACAAAAGTCCTTTCCCCAAGGTTGGTCTTTTCACCCTGACACACCGTCCCCCACTCAGCCCACTCTCTAAGCCTGTGCCTCACAGATTCATGGGGCTATTCAGATTTAAATCTCATCTACTCCATTTTGTTTTCACAGCTCCATTTAAGGGGTCATTCTTGGATAAAATAATTGGATTTGGCATCACATGGACAGGAACAGGGTGATTAGGAGGTCAGGTGGCTCCTTGGGAAGAATGATACCTGCAGAGCTCTGTGCTGGCTGCGGTCTGTGCTCACCTCCTTGTGCATCAGGCAGTGTGGGCATGTATTTAAACACAGAAAAGGAACATGTCTGGAAGCTGCCTTTGGAGGAGATTTGTGGTTGGCTACGCAGAATCACATAAAATGGACCAAAAAAAATCACCAGAATACTGAATTCTTTCATACTTTCCCATAGCTACAGACTGCCAGAGCTTTGTTCCTGCTCAGTGTCCAAGGTGTGCTTAACAGACAGAAGTATTTAGGTTTGAAAGATGTTCCAGTCTTCCCCGGTTTTGTGAATCTCAGAGCTGTAAAAGGAAGCGATGCATTTACCTGGGGTAATCACAGCAGCACCGTGCTTTCTTCGTTGTTAGTACTTCCCGTTGTAATTCTCCTCTTCCTACCCCAAAGCTTGTGCTGATATATTTCCATTCAGAAAATTCAAATACTTGTTGAAAAAAGTTGGATTTATATACAGGCAAGCGTAGTAAGTGAAAATGCTGCCACACATATATTTTTCTTTCAAAGAGTCTATAAGAAATATGCTTAATTGCCTTAGAGCACCAACTGCAGCAGACTGTACAGCAAACGAAACCCTGGAATTCAGCTTCAGGTTTTAATCCCTCGAGGCTGGCCTAGCAGAGGCTAAGATAAGTGTTACTAGACAGAGAAAATATTATGATATATTGGTCTTTCTTTCAGTAATCATTATGAAGCTATTCTTTGCCATCACACTCACCTTTTTTTCAGCTGCAGTTTAGATGCTGTGGCAGACACCTACATTTAGCAAATTTGGGGGAAAGGGAGAGAAGATAAAAATGAGCACTTGTAGCAAATTCTATGAAAGAGTGTTGTAAAGTGTGTGTTGTATATCCATCTAACACGGCCTCACCAGACAGAGTAAGCTGTGGGGAAGAGAAGCCAGATGGCCTTTTCTAAGTTTAATGATTCCTGTTATTATTTATCTGCATTCAGAGAGGCAACAACGTTGGAGCTCATAACTAATATTCCTTCTTTTGCTTTCCCATGCAGCATTCACGTGCACTTTAATTTTTTGGAGGCATTTTCCTTTCCTGGCAGGATAAAGGTGGCATTTTGCTTTCAAAAATGAGTCTGTAAAACAGAAAACCTGCACTGGAAACCTAGAAACTGCTGATACCAATTTTTTTTTTTTTTTAACCAAAATCAGATTGAGCAATTAGAAAATGAATTTGAAAGAATGCATTACCTTACCAGTGAAAATGTAAGCAGCATGTATTGAAGTGATCTAAGATTGCACTGAGAAGCTGTCACTGATGCTACAGAGCCAGCAATTGTTCTCAAGCAATGTTTTACGCTGCTAAAAGGACATAAAACAACATTTCTGATGCTGCTGTGAGAAGTCCATTTAGACATGCTGGGCACTTTTAATATGTAGATATTCTTACCTACACATTAAATACCATAGATATCCTTACTACCAAGCAACAAGAAATTTATTACAAACTGTCTTGTATTTGAAGGCAAGAAGAATTTGAAAGGTGATGTGGACTCTTTCAGTGTGCTCTTTACCTTTGTGAATTTATCGAGAATGAGAAATCAGAAGATCAGAACAGAGCCAGTGTCTTTTAAATGAAGGGATTTAGGATGTCTTTTAAAAGAGAGGAAAAAGAAGCCAAGAAATTACAGGCCAGTCAGCTTAATGTCAACTGCTGTAAGATTTCTGGAACAAATTATCAAACAAAGTCTAAGCATCTTAAAGATAACAGTGAGATAAGTGTGAGCCAGCATGGATTTGTCAAGAACTAATTCTTTCGAACAGATGTGGTTTCCTTTTGTAGCAGGGCACAGGCTTTGTAGGTGTGGGAGAAGCAGCTGATCTCGTAAACTTCGGCTTTAGTAAGGCTCTAAAACTCTCTCATATGAGATCCTTGTGAACAGCTAGAGAAATACGGTCTTCATGAAATTTCTGCTGTATTGTCTACATCCTGTGTGGAGGGAATGGAATTTGGATGGAAAGATGTATGAGGTAGGGCTGTTCTGAACTCTGTGTTTCCCCGTATTTTTTTTTAACTTCGGGATCCTGAGACTGCAACTAAACTATGAAATTTTCAGGCAATACAAAGCTGAGAAGGAACAAAGGCTGACTGCAGGGTAGAGCTAGGATTTTTAAATCATCACAACAAATTTAATAAATAATTTAGTAACTAATTAGCTTAAAATTAATTAGAAATATGTAAAGACAAGGGCACGATACTCCACTGTGGCTGGAATAATCAGCTATAGAGTAGAGGGCAGAAAATATCTGTTCAGACAGAAGTCTGATGAAAGAAATTACTCTAGAATTTGGGGTAGGTCAGGGGCATTTGCATTGCTGTGACAAATGCAAATGGCAAATACCACCATGGAATCTACAAATAGGATTTGTAGATTCACTCCCCTGCAAGGTCTATGAAGTGACTTTTCCTCTCTGCTTCACACTGGCGAGGCCTCAGAGCGCTGCCTTGTTTACAGCTCAGTTTTTCAGGAGCTGCATGGAGTGGTGGGCAGAGTCCACAATAAAATCAAAAAGAAAAGTAGCCAAGGAAATGAGATCTGTGGGCTGAACCAGTGTGAAGCCCAAAGAAAAGGGCAGGAGAGATATTTAGTCTTTGTGGGCATAAAAAACAGTCGCAAAGAGGAACTGGAATCTGTGCCAGTCCAAGTGCCAGGCTCAAGGGAGGCACCTGATGTAAGATATGGTATAAAGTGGACAGGATAAGAAATAGTGGCCCTAATGGTCTTCAAGTGCAGGTTATAAAAGCACATCAGGAACAACACAGTGTGAGAGATGGTTTGTTCCCTGCTCCAAAACCCTTCCAGGTCTGTGATTCTGTGACAGCTGTGTTCCAGTGCACCAAAGTGAGCAGGGACCCCTGGTTATTCCAGGGCATCCCTTTCCTGCTGTAGCTGAGTGAGGAAAGCAGGGCCACAGGTCATAAGGTTGCTCTTGCTGTGCCTCCAGATCAGAGGGTGGCTGTTGCACCTCATAATAACCTTTGGAAGGGCTTCGTCTTGCAAATATTTTTTAATAATAAAAAGATTTCCCATATTTTTAATGGTTGAAGAGTCACTTAGATTCTCATGTAGGATCACTCATTAGCATTTAAAACGAACTCAAGTAATTATATTTAATTGAATTAATGGAATCTATTAATAATAATTAAGTCTGCATGGAACTCTGTCAACAGTTGAATGAAGAAGAAATTATCACTTGACCTCATTTAGTACCAAAAAGATAAACTTCAGTGTGATACACATGATAATTTGAAGCATGAGTTACACTTCCAAAAATACCAAGCTGCAACTTGAATTTTGGAAGATTTATCAGGACAAAGTTCTACCCTTTACTTCGCACAGATAAACTGTAACAATAAATGCATAGCACAAAACTGCATCTTTCACACAGTGACCAGTAGGAACTGTCAGGGGTGAATATGATCTAGGTTAGACATAAACACACCATTTTCAATGCTGTTCTCCATCTAAAATGAGATCTAAATGATCTGCAGTAAAATATTTAGACCTGTAGCAAATCCTGCACAGAGGATAAAGGCCTAAAAGTGCTCTGACTCATTTGGCAAATAAAAAAGTGGATTTTGGAATAGATGGAACTCCAGGAACAATACAGAAAAATCCAGTGGCCTCCAAAATATTACTGGGTAGTGAAATGGAAAAAAACCTTCTGAAGAAGAAAAATTCCACGGGCTTGTAGAAAAGTGCTAAACTGGGCACTGGAGCTGAAAACTGGAGGGTAAAATGGAATGAGAGAAACTCTGGATATCCTCCTTTCTCCCCTACAGTAACTGACCCTCTTCACCAGCCCATTATATGTCAGTGCTCTTGAAAGGTCTGTAACAGTAGGAGAATATTTCACTTACATAAGCTTTTCAAAAGCAAACTGTAGCTGAATAAAAATCACATTTTCAGGGCATTTTCAGAGCTTCAAAAATGCAAGAGCAACTACTCAGATATTGCATCTATACCCAGCTGTTGAGAAAAGTTTATTTAGCAAAGCCATCAAAGCTTGATTAAAATTTAATGGGATGATAGGATAGATGTGGTGAGTCCACTGAGGTCTGAATTGCTGCCAGTGTTGATTAACACCCTTAACAGCCCAGTGGGAATCCTATCAAAAACATATTTCAAATCTAAGTTATGGGAATCAGAATAAAGCCCTGGGTAACAACCATCCTATCAGTCAGATGAGTGTTTTATTGCCCCGTATGACAAGTGAATGAAACAAGAGAGTGGAAAGTTGCCAAAGGATTGTACCTGGGGACTTAAAAAATGCTGAAGATCTGAGGCCAGTTTCTACCTGCTATAATTTCATCAACCTAGTGGAGTTTTCCAAAGGTTAAATATAGCCCATAGTGTGTATCCAGATTAGCTTACATCAAAAAAATTTTGATGTATTGAAAGATAACAGTTTATAGATTGTAAGGGGATACAGCTGGCATGGAAACCGATGCAGAAGTAATTACAAAGAGACTTGATTGAGAAAAGACTGTTCTGCTGACAGTAAAAATGTAGTTGTTCCAACTGCAAGGCTGGCAGTGAAAAAATATGAAACCAAGCATGAGAAAAGAGAGAGGAGAACAGATGCAGTAGAGGATTCTGAGAAATATACAGAGGGAGAAGGAGGACAGAATAAAATTGCAGCTGGTACGTTAGCAGGTCTGTCATTTCTTTAAAGGTGAAGATAAGAAGCTTTAACTTTTTGTGTCAAGGCAGAAGCCCAGAGAAATTTGAAAGAAGGAGAGAGAGAATGGCAAAAGCATGAGATTGTTTTAAATTCAGGCATTACTGCTATACTGGTAAGGCAAGTACTGAGACTTGGACAGAGCAGAAAAAAGGTTATGTTTTATGAAAAATCAGCCAAGCATGGTGTAGATTTGAAAGAGCAGAAATTAAAAAAGGAAGGAATGAATGCTTGCAATCCAAGACCACAAAAGGTTAAGGGAGGTGCTGCAGATGACTCTGAGGTTTGTTGAAAGAATGGAGCTGATAAGGAGGAGGTAAAATCTACAGGTTTGAGGGGTTGGTTTAGTTTTGCACTTTGTTGTGGGGGTAGAGAGGGGCTTGAATGGTCATTTTGCAAAAATCAGGTGCTGGCACTTTGTTTCAAATCCTAATTCTACAGTTAGCTGAAAAAAGTAATCCATACATAGCACGTGTGAAGGATATTAACTGTTGGCAACCAGCTTCATAATTTTTGAATCAACTGAACAATTAGAATTACTAAATAAAAGGCAAACCCCAGATCCCATGTGGCTTCGTTACAAAAATATTGGCTAGAGTTCATGTCCTTCCTTTACAACAAGCACCTTAAAGTAGTTAGGAATAAAATCTTTTGTCTCTCTTTTCATTCATTGCTGGATGGAATGAGTTTATTTCAAACACCTGTCACTGGTAACGTGAGACTCATTACAGGTGTGTCTTGACCCTCAGCTCAGTGTCCTCTGTGGAACCAGCTGCTCACAGGTGGCCTTGATGGAGACAACGAGGGAGGGTGTGGCTGGATTGCTTGGGGAGAGCTGCTTCCACTTTGGTGTGGGGATTTTAGAGACAGAAAGGCTTTTCTGCCCTGACATAAGACACTGACGCATTCAAGGGGAAAAAGTGCTCTAAATCAGTTGCAAATAGCTGGTTTCAAAGAAGTGTTATTAAATGTGCTTTATTGGGAGGTGGCTGTGGTGTTTGGCCACTGATTGAAGCATGGCTCCTTAAATACAAGTGTTGCTGAGAAGTATAACAGGGCTCTGAGGTCTTCTAGCTGACAAAGTGTGTTGGTATCTTCCTTTTACCATTTTCTTTCTGATTTTTGTCTTACTCTTTAAATGTTCATATCCTGACTAGCTGGATATAGGCCCCAAATCATTGAATCATTATGGAAATGCTGAAATACTTTGCTGACCAGGGATAAAGTTAAGCATATCCATACAGTTCAGCCTGTTGCTTTGCCGAATCTGATGAATTTGCTAAACTTCCTGTAAGCTTCTCCCCTATAAAAATCATCTTGCTTAAATGCATGAGCTAAGCAATAGAAATTTCCTGAATGCTGATCAGAACTTGCTATTTGTCTGTAGCCCAATGCTGAAAGTGTTGAAAGAGAAAATGGAAAGTTAACTTGTTTGCAGGAGTTGTTGGTTTTTGTTTGGCTGTTCCTGCTACCATAAAAAGCCTGGCTCACTGAATAATCCATGAGAAGCTAAATGTCTGCCAGCTGAGGTCACAAAAATACTCCTGCAAGCAGTCTGCTGTGAATGGTAGATAGGGCAGACCTAGACAAGGCAAAGAGCCTGTAATCACATTTCTGTGCAGGTCCTCACTGCCACATAATTCAGGAACTGTCTGATGCAGGACATAATGAAGTGTTCACTTTAATGCTGCAGATGGAGAAATTGAGGCCCAACAAGGCTGCCCAGCTGGGCAAGCACAGTTAATGACATAACTCTTATTTACGTGTTCTACTCCAAGAGATTTCAGAAGGTGTTAAGCAGTTTAATGCATTGAGGGCTCTGAGCTTAACCTTAATCAGCCAGGAAGATTTTGGAAGAGCTACATAACCCCTGAATTTCAGCCCAAATCTGCTTTTTAATCTAGTGTTCAGAGATTAGGTGCTAGGTGCACAACAAACATGAGCTAAAGCCCCAAACTTTTTTCAGGTTATTTTGGGATTTTTTTTTTTTTTTAAACAAGCAAACCCTCCCAAAGAAACCCCATAAAAGTGAAGTAACAGCAGTACCTCAATGCAGACAATCAAGGCTGGGACAATAAAAAGACAGTTCTTTGTTTCCTGAGGCCATGGAGTAATAGGTGAAGATTTTTGTGTCCTTTGTCATTCTTGTACTAAAAATAGTGTTGGGGGAAGGTGTTCATGGTAACCAAGTATGAAAGAAATTAAATGTTGTCAGTAGGAAGATTGTGAAATGTGTGAAAATGTGGAGGAAAGGGGGATCAGCTGCACAAGGAGAGATATGATGGCATGCACTGCCAAGCAACTTAAGTCCTTGAAAAAACAAGCTTGCAGTGGGCAGCTGGGCTGGATGGGTGACAAAAGTATTTTAAAGAAGAGCTGGGGTTAATATCACTAGAAGGAAACAAATGGGAAGTAGCTGTGTTGTTTCTTCCCTTGCAGAAGCACGATGGGCACTTCACAGTGATCCAGCTGGTTGGGATGCTGCGGGGGATTGCCTCTGGCATGAAGTACCTGTCGGACATGGGCTACGTGCACCGGGACCTGGCAGCGCGGAACATCCTGGTCAACAGCAACCTCATGTGCAAAGTCTCCGATTTTGGCTTGTCACGGGTGCTGGAGGATGACCCCGAAGCTGCCTACACCACAAGTGTGAGTTTGTCTTATCTCATTTGAACAGCTGATTGCCTGGTGCCTCTTTCATTCCAGCTGCAGATTTGTCTGTGCCCTAGGAAGAACAGTCGGAATTGGCTTTGTTTCTCTCTCAGTCATGTGATTCAGCGAACACACTGGCAGTGCTAAGGGAAGTTGTTTTGATTTTTGCCTAAGGGATGTGTAATAAACGTTGGAAAAGTTTATTTTAAGCATATGTGGGGGACATTTTTCATTCTTCTTTGCATTTTGTGTTTGGTTTTGTTGGCCGTGGAGGGTCTTTTCCCATGTTGTTTCCTCTTCTGATAATTTGTGTTCATTTACAAGGATGTGGTTGTAAAAGAGAGAGATGGGAGAGGAGAGAACCTCACCAGCTTCTCTGTTGGAAGCATGCTGTTAAGCCTTGCATTCATAAATTAAAATTTTAATTTTATTTCACTGAAGTTTACCTTCTAGCTGGACATGTAGGACCTTCCTTGCATGGTTTAAGTCTCAGATCATTAATGCTTAATTCCTTATGTGATGCAAGTAAATTGTTATAATGGCAAATGGGGTTTGGGTGAGAGGTTTTGGGGTGGGTTTTTTTGGTTTGTGGTGTTGTAGGGGGATTCCAGTGAAGTGAAAACTTCTTGAACATGAAGAGGCTTGTTCAAATGTAACCATCATTCAAATGACAAGTCCCAATACAGCATTTTTTCCTGATACCAAAATGTTCGACTACATTTCAGTTCCAATTTTTATCACAGCATTAAGAACTTTAGCTAATTACAAGCTGATTTTTGAGTAACTTTCCTATCTATCATGGAAACTAAAACTATTTCAGAGCCGGAGTGCATTCTCATTACTACTCTCACAAAATGTGCAGAATTTGTATATTCCCATGATAGGGGCACAGTGACAGAATTCTAATAGAAAAGATAAATGAGCATTAAATAATTATTTTTTTTTTAATAATTTTTTTTTTCTATTTCACTTTAAAAAGTGATGTGTGGCCAAAATAAGGAACTCATCTAATTTCTCTGTACTGCAGTAAGTACTGTGGTGCATCTGCTGAATTCAGTGTACATATTGTAATGGGATTACAGAGCTTATATACTTATATATGTAGAATATATGTTTACTTTTCGTTTAGGCCTAAAATAGAGGTGTTCTGATAATTTTGCTGCAGCTTCCATTTCTTAGAAGTTCTATACAGAACTGCAAGCTGACTTAGAGGAAAACAAGTCACTTTGCAAGGTTTTCCGTTGGCTTTAATATGCAAGCTGGGCAAAAAAAGACCCCAGATTTTACTTCATAGCAGAGATTTCCTTCATTTAGTTCTCAAAACCTCTTTTGCTTCACACTGCTTCTTAGTGTGAGTCTTGAAAGGGAAAAGAAACATCGCTGCAGTTTAACACATTCTCACATGAGGGTTGAGCCTTGCTAATTGCCCGTGTGAGAGAGCCCAGCTGGCACCAAGTGCCCCAGTGACAGGAGGCAAGTGACAATCTCTGCTCTGAGCCTGGGCTAATGGGCCCAGCTGGTGCGAGGCACTGGGAGTGCCCAGGCAGCCTCTCTCCCAGTGAGGTGCAGGAAAGATCCCAAATGATAATGAGAGGCTTTCTGCTATTATTTATCCTGTAATTTTCTGCTGGATACTGACACGGAACAATTAGTTTTACAGAGTAGTTAGTGCCTGTCCTGTTCTAGAGCTGCTTTTAATCAGGAAATGCTGTGTTGTAAAAAAAACAAAACAGTGCCATGACATATTCCTTTTATCCTTTATCTGTGCTGAAGGGCTTCCTTGAAACATAGGACAGGCTCTGATGAAATGCTTCCTGTTTTCCTTCAGTTCACCCAGCTGCTTAACTGAGAGCCTGTAGTAGGTGTAGAACCTCAGAGCCACTGCTCCAGCCTGCCAAGGCTGCAGCCAGGTGCTGAACTACCAAATCCTCCCGAGCAGGTACCTAGAGCATGTCCAGCAGGAGGGGATATCACAGAGGCTGATGGCCAGTGGCAGGTCCCTGTGTCAGCCAGACATCCAAGGGGAATCTGTTTTGACCATGAACCCCTCAAAGAAGATCAAAAAGCTTTGAAACTAAGGTGGGGAAATGCTATGTACCATTATGATATGAACTAAAAACTTTGTAAATGGGAAGAATTCAAAGCAACAGTCAGGTATAAGGGAAATGAAAAGCATTTCAAGTCACTCATTCCTTCAACTTCAGCTTTCCTGTCATGCAAGTGGGTCCTCACCCACTGACTGTTTTAGTCATTGTGGCAGAGCCTGCCCAATTCCTTCTGTCACCTCTAGTCCTTGGGAAATGTCCTGCCCTCATTCCTGAGGGCAGACTGACAGCTGCAGTCCACGTTCTGTGTTGCACTCACTCTCTGTGAACTGGGGATAGCCAGGTTTCTTTGGGATGCTCTTGCTTTCCATAGGCTCCATCCTCGGGGTCCTGCTCCCCTTGAGCAAGTCCAGCAGGCTTCTCTGTAGGAACGCTCAGCAGGAAGTCAAAAAGCCCTGTCACTTCTTTTAAAAGGACTCAGCACAGCTGTGACCAAAGTGGGGTGAGGACTGAAAAATGGAAAGATTTGTCGCAATGGCTGTGGAAGACTCAGGGAAGACTTTCACCCTTTTAGAAAGGGGGACTAGAACCCCACACTGGGTGCCAAATCCTCTTGCAGCTCTCACTGCCCATCATTTTGGCATTGACCTTTTTCCCCCTTGTGAACATCTTCCCAACAGCAGGCCATGTGTATTACTAGAGGATTTTATAGCCTCTCTTTAGTTCCATACTGTGCTTTTGCCATGTGAAGGTTAAACCCTCAGTGTTCTCTCAAAGATTCTGGTGCTTTTAGAATTCATGTTTCCTCTCCACAGAGATTTTTATTGATAACAGCCCAGTACCTGTAACTGCAAGAAATCCACAGAGTGGGTCTGCATATTGAATAGTGGTATTTTTAGCCTCACATCTCCCAGTACAGCACTGTCAGTACTCAGAGGAAACTGATTACTTTATCTTCCCCTTTTTGTCTTAGTCGTGGTGTCAGAAATTGAATGGTACAATTGTATGTTTGCTTTGGAAATGATCTACAATACAATGTAAGCCAAAACCAGACTTTTATATCTATGATGCAGCAGTCACTATTGTGTGGATGTATTTTTTTTGTCTTCCAGACTGTTGAGACAAGGATGTAAATATGTCTTTGAAAGGGTTTTTCGGAAATAAAATATTGATTCCTGTTTGTTACCTGGAATAACAAAATTTAGAGCAAGATGCAATTTTAGAATAGGAAGGAGGAATTAAAAGCCAGGAACATTTGACTGCAAATCTTTGTGTAGCAGATTGGTCAGGAAAAGATGAGGCAAACTTTGGGATAACTCAGTACTATGTGAGTTTTGCCTTTGGAGGAAAAACTTTCATTTTTAGTAGTGGTTTCCAAGGCAACAGTTAGTCATAAAAAGACATTTCTAGTATATAAACAAGCATTTCTGTCAATACAGAGGACATCTAGGCTCTCACATCCCTGCTTTTTGATCGCTTATATGTTGTAGATTCATTTAGTTTAAAACATGGTCAGGGTTCACATGTATTTCAAAGGGAACCACGTGGCTCCAGAAAAACTCTTTACATGTAGCAAAATATTTATAATCAGAACAGAATTTGCGGCACTACTGCAAAAAGGACTAGGCTGGTATTTCTCTTAGCGGTGACGCCTTAGTAGTCTGCATTAAATCTGATTTTTAGCGAAACAAAAAGCTGCTGCAAACAGAATTATATGATAAAGAAACTTATTCTAGATTTCTTTTATCAGCTTTATTTCTGAATTCAGCATTAATATATGAAATATTTTATTTCCATAAGGGTAGTTAGAAAATTGATTTATTGCACTGCATTTCCTGAATCACTTTGTAACTTTATGGGTCTGATTCTTCTCAAGCCAGCTGGATGAAATACCCCATCCAGGAAGATTTCAGACTCATTAGATTCATTAGAGGAGCAAAGTTTGATGCCAGTACTCTTTATAAATACTAGCAAGTAGCAGAACATCGAGGGGATCAGGATGATACCTTTATATTTTTTAACTTTTTTATATAATTTCCACATTGCAAGACACTTTTAGTTTTCCCTGACTGGTACACAAGTAACAGGTTTGAGGAGAGAAGGTCCAATTTGCTAAAAAGTAAAACAAGATGCAAATGATTTTCCTATTAATTTGGGATGTTAAGCAATAGTTTCTGAACAAGCTCTGTGCTGTTGCAAGTGTATTGCCTAGATATTTACTTTAAGGTTCAAATTAATCATGGACCATAGAGTAAAATGGTTATTGGCAGCCACTGACAAAAAGAAGCTGTGTCCTGCAAAGCTCTGCATTAACCTGTTTTCTTGAAAACTTATTGGTGACATAAGGTTGAGCACAAACATTGTCAACTCTTTAACTCTGTGTGTGACACGACATGAAGGGTGTGGAGCACCAGTCTGATGAGGAGGAGCTGGGGGGGCTCAGCCTAGAGAAAAGCGGGTTCAGGGGGGACTTTATCGCTCTCTACAACCACTTGAAAGGAGCCAGGTGGGGTTCAGCCTCTTCTCCTGGTAATGAATGACAGAATGAGGGAACACGTCCTCAAGTTGCTCCAGGGGAGGTTTAGATTGGATATTAGAAAAAAAATATCCTTTCAAGGCCACTGTGTGAGATTATAATATTATTTTCCTCGTTAGAGCTACAGACCTCAATGGTATCCCAAAGGGGTTGTCTTTGGATAAGTGACTCGGTACCGTCCTGCCTCATCAGGATTATTGTGCTCTTGTGCAGAGATCCAGCTGCTGGCAGCTGCTGCCAGTCCCCAGACACTGCATGTCCCTGCTCTTAGCTGGGCACCACCCTGCTGAGGGCAAAGGTCTGCTTTTCACTGCAGTAGAACAGTAGGAATTACTCCAGTGGGACTCTGGCACTAACATAAATATTTTGTAATAGTGAGTTAATGTCTCAGAATGTGGCTGAGAAGCAAGTTAATAAGAGCTGTGCTGATGTGCTCAGCCCACACCGGGTATGAGAACTGCAGAAACTGGTTTTAAAGTGTGTGATGGGATTCGTGTCCAGTGGTGGTGAGATGAGCCACCTTCCCATGAGTTCCAGCTTCAGCTGGATCCATTCCCTGCTCTCAGAGGACGCCTGGGGTTGGAGACCCTGCATGTGCCTTCTTCAAGCCTCTGTCATCTGCTGTGGTGGTGTGGACAAAGAGCATGCTCAACTTGTGCCCGAGGGCAAGTAGCCAACAGGTAAAGGAGTAGCCAAAGGAAGGAGTATCTTGGAAAAAGACTTTTTGCGTCTTGGGCTCTACCAGTGTGAGGTGTGATGACTTTTAATTAGTAGCTGTGTGTTTAAAAGGAACAGAAATCCCAAACTGAGTCATTCAGTGCAGGCCATGGTGCTTCCTGTTTATTGGGGTTGTTTGTAGCAGCCCCTGAAGATGAAAATATGTCTGTGACAAAATTAAAACATTTGAAAACATTAATTTTTAAATTCTCTCTTCAGCTTTTATCCAGCTGTGATGCCAAGTTCATCTAAGAAGTTTTCTGGTTTATTTAACCCTCCTTAAATTTAGTAATAGAAATGTAAACAGGCTATAAAAGACCACAACAAAGGCAGACCCTTAGGAGGAAGGTCCAAGGACAGGAATGAAGTATAAATACAAAATTAAATTCTCTCCATGTTTTGTCAAACTTTGCACTTCTCTGAGTACTCACTTCCACAGTCATTTGAGTTCTGAGAATGCATAGGGAAAAGCATGCAAATTTGCATTTAGATGTGCAGAAATTAAAAAGGAGCTTAATGGTTGAATTTAATTATAAAACTTAATCTCATCCCTGCTTTTTTCTTCCACACCACTCCAAGTAGGAACTCCAAATATGGATTTGGCAGAGGAACACAGTTGGAAATTTGCATTTCACTTTTTCATTCTGAAAATTATTATGTTGATGAATTCAACACAAGTTTGCCCTAGCATTTTGGCTGTAAAAAAGGTGGTATTTTGCACTTCATTCCTAAGGTGGCTTTCAAAGCATCATCCCATCATTCATTGTAATCCAATTTAATTTCAAATTAGAAGAATATATTGTAGTGTAATCAATCTAAAGATTGCCTTTAAAGATTTGCAAGCTCTGCCTTTCTTTTAGCTTGGATTTCAGCTTTTTTTCTTTCTGGCTCCTCCCATTTTTATATTGACAAATTTGAGTTTTGAACTCTACGTGTATGGGCTTTTGCTATTTCTCAAGTTGACTCTCTGTACATCTCTAAATGTCTTATAGGATAGGATTGAGAATGAACTACTTATAGATCTGTAGTGCTGGTGCTCTTGGAGATCTTTGCATCTTAGGAGATAATTGATGAATCTGTGACATGTAACCCTGAAAGTGATTGCATTTTTTCCCCTCACAGAGAGTCACAAGGGTCAAGTCTGTCTTTGGTGCTAGATTCAAAACTTGCCAGTATTGAATCCATATAAAGAGGCAATGTTACATCTCTGAGCAAGTCTTAAGTAGCTGTGCAAGGACAGAGGAGGTGGAGAAAGTCAATGCACTTGAAAATAATTTCTGAAGTAAGAGTTAAATGAGGATTATGAATCTCAGAAAGCTACAGGCAGTGTTTCTGGAAAGACTAGGGGCTGAATAAGGCACCAAAGTTATTGACCTCTCAGCTGGACATGAGAACCCTGGAAAATTCTGTCTGTGCACACTCTTCTCCTTGGAAACCAGCCCAATAAATTTAAGCAGTACACTGATATGTATGTGTATCCATGCACTGCATACTATGTGCAATCATTTTATTATTAGTTCTTCATATTGTTAATAGATTTTTTTTAAGCTAACAATTATCAGAATATTAATCTAATTTCAGACACAGCTGGGGTTTTAGCCCCGCATGGATTTGATTGCATGCATTTATAATTTTAATGAGAATTGCCATTTTCAAACTACAATTGAAGAAGCTATTGTAAGCATGCAGAACATGCTTATACATTTTTAGCGAGATCTTTATTCACTCAGAACAATACTATTTGCACTTAAGATTAAAAAAGTAGGTGTACTGACATAAACCCAAAGTTACTGCTCTGTTGCTAATTCTGTGAATGAATGTCATCTTGAATGCCTGTTTTGTTTATTGCAAATAAAGGATCCCAGTTCACTTAGGATTTTAGTATTCAATATATTGAGCAAGGTGCAGTGAATCATAAAATATCTTTCCTGTGCTGGAACACACCTGCACTATGCACAGCTCCTGATATACTGTTTAATGAGCTTCAAGGCAGTCCATTAAGGTCAAAGCAGTTGCTTTCAGTAGCATGTCAGCTGACAGTAATTCCCATAGGTTATGGTATTTTGATATATAGAACATGCAGGGCAATCTCTTGAAAGCCTTGAAAAAAAATGTAGCTTATTCATGTATGTGTTGGGGTTTGTTTTCTCATTAAAAACTACTGGTACCTTTCAAAGATGAGTTAAGAAACTATTATAAAATTTGTTTACTGTGTGCTTACAAGAGGTAAGTAATTCACTGGCAAAAGAAAACCATTCAGCTCCAGTGAGCTGAACAGCTCAGCTCTAACTCCTTTATTTAGCTATTGGTAGATGAAAGGAAATAAGATCTGGATGATTTTTTGTTTTCATTTGTTGTACCACTCTCCATGGGAATTTATGATCCACATTAAATACCACTGTAAAAAGTAACTACTCTGCATATAGCCACATAAAACTTCTGGGCTGAAAATTTGAAGCACTTGGCTTCACGAGGCTTTTGTAAAGCTTCATAATTAAATCTTGACATATTCCACAGCAGGGTGTGTTACGTCCATGACTATAATGAAATGAATTCTTGGCATCAGTCAAAAAAACCCAAACACCTGTTGGACTTGGTTATTTAAAAGCAGTCAGTTGTCCAGGCACAGTCAGGTGCATATTTCAAAGCTCACATGGAAGGAGCTTGGAGAGGAGGAGACTCATTCTGTGTCTTCAGCTGCTGTAAATCATTTATGTTTCTGTCTCATTTTCCCCTGCTGTGTTGTGTGTGGCACTGAGCTGGCCATGCCAACTGGAGAGCAAAGACTTATGGCCCTGGAAGAGATGGAAAATTCTCAGCAGCGCCGCTAGATTGTGATGCAATCCTGTTTGTTTTTCAGAATTGGGAATTCCTGTGTGCTAAAGATCTGAGATATGGTTGCACTGTTTTTTATGGGGTGGAGGGTTTTCTGAGTGGTTCCTGAGGAATTACCCTGCATTATATTTGCATGTGACTGGCTAGAGCTGTGTTTCTTAATGACTGTCATCAATTTGAAATTTATCAAATGAGAAAGAGGCATTAAAATTTCAGAGACACTATTTATGTTCATGTTCCATGAAAATAAATGGTACAGAAAACAAATTCTGTTAATTTAGCAAAGGACTTGATCCTAATTGATTGTAGCCTGGAATTCTGATATCCAGTCTTCGAAACACAAATCTGGGGGAAACCAAGATTCCTTTTGTTCTTTTACTTATATGAAGAGAGCAAGCGGGGACTTTTGGGGGGCAAATATCAGCATTATGGAGATGCTGAGTCACCATCCCTGGAGGTGTTTAAAAGATGTGTGGATGTGGTACTTAGGGATGTGTTTTAGGGATGAACATGGTGATGATGGGATAACAAGTCGACTCGATGATCTTAGAGATGTTTTCCAAACGCAATGATTCTGTGATTCTGCCTGCTTCTCTGGGTAATATTGCACATCTAGGGAGGTTTAGGATACATTCATGATGGAAGAGTTCACAGATAAAAAAGGAGTTTATCTTTTTATATTGCTTAACTACTCTATATAAAGAATCTGGCAAAGGGTAGATCCAGTGAAATATGAAAGGGAAGATTTCCAGCTTGGTATGATTTTTGCTTTTGTGTTCATATGTGCAGTACTGGTGTTTCATAATCTCTCCTTTGTTCTCCTGGGGGAACCTGTGGTCTGATTGCTGTTGTGTCAAGGTTTTGGTATTCACTTCAGCTAGAAGAAGGAAGTCAAAAAAACCGCACGTCTCACATGCTGATGAATTTTTCTGCTCACTTTGATACTAATTCTAATATTTCTCCTGTACATGATATCAAAGTTGTTGTAAATGGGATTCTGTAATTACAGAAGGAAGTTTCTGAAGCAAGGTAGACACGTGTATTAAACTTAATCTACTTTCATGTTTCTGTAATAGAAATGTTAACTTGGGAACAAGACTGACCTAGTTATTCACCTAAATTAATCCCCAGTGAAATCAGCCAGAGGAATTTCCACTGACCATGCAGGAATTGGGATTTGCCCTAAATCAAAAGGATAACTACAGTAAGAAATTTTTCACTGTTGCCTGTTCTCTTACAAGAATGAAAGCCAGACTATTTTCAGTCATACACAAGCCCTGGGGAATCTCGCTTGCACTTTCCTTATCTATCGGATTTTCAAAACTTTGCAATGGTAAACTTTTAGTTCCTTGGATTCTTTTTTAGTCTTGCTCTTTGGCAGACTTTCAGGATAGCAGCTTCTTGCCCAGCTGTGAGTTCTTCCCTTCATTATAAGGGGGGTTTGTGAGGGGAGGATGATTCAGAGTTCGTGGTTTCTGTTTATTCCTTTAAGCAGAATGTCGCAGGAATATTGCGGCATGGTGCTCGTCTGTCTGAAAAACGTGTTAGATTGGTGTGACTCTGATAAATCTAGGTCAGACATCACAGTCTTTTCTCAGTACTTGCTCAGGCAAAACTCCTGTTGAGGCCAATGGGAGTTTTGCCTGACTAAGCACTGTGGGATTTTGCCTTTAGTATCTAAAATATTTGATCTGTTCCTTGTGCTTTTGGAAGTGCTCTAGAGGCAAATCTTGTATCTTGTCCTTGACTGCCCCACTGTGGCTGTATCCTCATCAGCTTAAAAGGTTGCAGAATCTTGTGCTTCCCAACATTAAGCACCTCTTCATCGACAAGATATTTAAAAAATAAAACTACACAACTTCATATTTATTAAAGTCATTCCAAAATCTGTGTGCGGTAACTGTGTGTATTAATGCATGAACAGGAAATTATTTTTTTGTATATTGTTTTTTGACTCCTTGTTCCACTTTTTTCTGCTCTAGAGCTGCAGAATTTTGTTTTCGGTTGTGAGGGCTTGGGGGGGAAAAAAAGAATCTTTACTCTTAAGGAGTCTCATGGCTTTTTGTTGTCTCCTATGAAATATTTCGCAGGTTCATATCACTGCCTGTCCCACACGAGGCTTTTAGTTCACAGTTCAAATGTCAGAAATTAATTCAATGAGGACCAGGGTCAGTTTTGTGGAGTAATAGATGAGGCAAACAGAGTCATTAATAAACTCTAATTCACTGCTATCTTGGAATAGTTTTGTTTGCAAGTAAGGCATTAGATGAACATGCTTAACTGCTCTCAAAAAGAAATGTGTGGTATTTGGATATAAAGAAGGATATATAAAGACTTGAACCACATGGAAGATCTACTTTTCTTCTTAGTAATGTGATCATGCCTAATGTTTAGATTTTTCACCGTTTTTCTAAAATTAGCTGAAGTGCACTTTGAGATGAGACTTGTCCTCCTCCCCCATAACGCCACATCACTGACTGCCTTTATTTCTACTCTCATTTCTAGCTGCCTTTGTCTTTACTCTCAGTGCATTACCTATTATTGCTTCCTCTGTTCCCTCTTTCCATTGTATCTTGTTTTATATCAGACCCGCTGATTGGAACTACCACTTTTTTTTTCCGTCAGGCACTCTGCTTTTCATTTAAATTCCCTCTTGAAGATCCACATCTGAGGGTTTACTACAAACCCTTTTGAATAAAAATGCAGTCATCCTACTCTTTATTTAAAAAAAAAAAGCTGTAGGGTAAATCTCATCATAAATGTGTTGCACATCTCCTTAGAAGTTTGCTTATCCTTACTCAGGCTGAATAACTCCCAAATCTTCTCCTGAAATAAATACTCCTAGACGTGGATAAGGTGTTATCCAGCATGAACAATTACCTTGTGAGTGTCAGCTCTTTCTCCCACTGTAGCTGTCACAGCCAATACTAAAGAACACTTGGTAAACAACCAGTTGTAGCCTAAGAAAAACATGCTAGAACCATTTCTCCAAAATGAGGAAGCTTGGAACACTTGTAAAATATTTGCCTCTCTTTACACAGCCTCCCTTTAATTCATCGTTATAACACACACAGGGAACTCCAAGAAAATATTAATTTCATGCCCAAATCCTGCAAGTCAGCCACCACACTTAGCCATTCCTCTTATTTCAGTCTCTTTAGCAGCGCCATGGTTGTAGATTAATTTATTTTATTTTTAAACACAGAGAGGCTTTTCAGTGCTGATACACTCCCAAAATTACAGGAGCAGTACTATTGATTGAACATCTAAGCAGACACTTGGTTCATAGTCATTTTTTTCCTGGAGAAGCATGGAATGTCCATCAGTCTGGCCCTGGTTTCATTCTGTATCAATGAATAAGCCTTGCACAATCATTGTAGTGTCACTTTTGTATTATGCACAATGTACTTATTTAAAACACATTTCTCTGAATTGATCACTGACTTTTTCAGCAAAGTATTAATGAAATCCTTGGCTTCATAAAAGTACCTAATGTGAAGAGACTCTCTTCAGCCTTTTCTCTAACAAGTTAGAATAATTAATTCAAGTTGCCAAATAATGTATTCAACACATCTTTAAGTAAATGTTCTTGATAGAAAGTTTAATTTGGTCTTTGTTCCCTTGGTCTAATTTTTGATATAATTTTCTCAGAAATAGCTCTCTGACTTTAATAATAAGCTCTCTTATTTCCTAATAAGTTTGGTATAGTTCATTATAGGAGTGAATTCAAATGTGTTTTAAAAGTAAACAGCTCCTGTGCTGGGACTATGGTTTATTCAGGATACTTTTCAAATGTGCAAATGCTGATTAGGGATGAAAATGTATTCTCAGAACTTGAGAGAGCTTGTGTGTATCTGTCTTGAGTAACAATGATTCAGTTGTATTGTTCTAAATTAAAAGAATATGTCATATACTGGTCTAGATTTACTCAGTAAGCATTTGGAATTGTAAAAAGGGGAGGAAGTCAATAGGCCACCCTACAAATCGTCCAGGCAAGTCAAGGATCCCTATTGCAGCATCTCTAATTAACACCGTGTAGCTACACACATTTAATTCTGCCTTTTAGTCATGTTTGTGTGCTCAACCGTGTAGCCTTAAAATTTTGTTTTACAGAATTTCCAGTTTAATATGTCATGTCAAAAATACTCCTATAGCCAGCTATTCTGGATAGGAAAGGAAGCACAGCTTCCCTTGGCTTTAGGATCAGAGATAGGAACTGAATTGCCCGGTTAAACTGGGACTTTATTCCCTGTGCTAATCTGAATAATTCTTGGCTCTCTCTTGTACTAGCACTAGAGTAAGTCAACAGCATTTCTGCTCATGTTTTTGTAGTGAGTCTGGCCTGTGGATTTGCCTGTCTGCTTCTCCGAAGTTCATCTCTGCACCTTGTTCCTTTGTGTTGGAGACATGCTGATGCTGGGTATTTCCACTAAAACAGGAAGGCATGCTTTATACCATGTAAATGGATTATTTCTTGTAAGCAAGAACTTTCCTGGACCAGGCCTTTTTTTTTTTTTTTTTTAATCAGAAAGATTGAAAAACTTTCTGGGATTCCTTTAGTGTCTTGATCAAATTGTCTGGTTTTTTTCATGGTACAGCAATGTCACAATAAAAGCAAGTATAGAAAAAAGAGAGCAAATAGAAAGATACACCTAACAGCTGTGACTAACAAAAGGAATATATTTCATTGCATAGTATTTCTTTTGAAATTCGCTCAGTTTATAAAATAAAGGGGGAAAAAAACCCACACCACAATACACTGTAAATTATTCAATGAAATGAATGCACACTCTGTGTGCAGACTTTCTTTTCAGCTTTTTCTAAATGGGAGCTGCCAAAGGTTCATGAAATGGTTGTGCTCATAAATTGTTTAGCAGATTTGCTACACTCTTCTTGAAAGAAATATGCTGGGATCTGTAGCTTTAGTAATTTGCTGAGGTTTTAATATTTTTTTCTTCTTTCTATATGCATACAGAACATTTGGCCTCCATCAGAAATAGAACCATAAGTAACATCTGCTTCTTCATTAGGAGAGAACAGTGAGGGGGCTTGTATATATTTTTGGCAACAACTAACTCCACAGAATAGTACTATCACATAGGTATGTGTAGGTGACAGAATCATCTACAGGGTCATTTTGACATGCAGAAGATTCATGCTTAAATATTTTAATGTCAGCAGGGCTTTAAGTCCCTGTTGGAAATTGAGGAGAAAAGGCTTGTGACAGGACCCTGGGTCAGCCAGAACTTTGGGAAAAAAAATGCAGAACTTGCTTGAAGGTTAGGCTTAGTCAGGGACTTCATGAATTGTACCGGCCCCTTCTCATCTCTAGGAGGTTCTTCCTCTCCTCTCTGAGGTTTGGCTGACAGATCATCACAAACTTCTTGAGACTGTCTCTTGCCTGCCACATCTGCCCTTCTCCCAGTATGTCTCTCCCTGGGCAGAGTCAGTGGCACCCCAAGCAAAGGGGCCTCAGAAGTAAAGCTGGAAGAAACACGGAGCCTCCCCCCGGGCTTTCACCTTTGGCACAAGAAACAAAAAGAAAAAGCCCCAAGGAAAAATCAAAATATCCATCTTACAGGTTTTCTGCCTTTTTCCTGTTCTGAAAAGACCAATTAGTGCTCCATCTCCTGACTGGATGGCTGACATAACAAATAGCAAGAAGTATTTGTATTAGCTGTGCATGAAGGGATGTTCTTTGCTGAAATAGAAATATCTAACGCACGTACAAAATTATAAGTAAAGATTGATGTGGCATGCCAAAGACTCATCAAAATAGAGATGACTACCTCAGGCTCTGAAAGTTCTGTCCAGAAGGCCTGTTCCATTGAGAGAAATAGCAACACTGCATGCTTCAATTTGTGTGCAAATTTAATTACAGCAGCCACACAGGCTGGGCCCTACAAACTGCTGGCATCTCACTTGTCAGAATGGGTGATTTTACTCTGAGTTATCTTTGCTTGGGAAGCATCAGCTGCTGGAATGATCATGGCACTGAAATACTGGTGCTTTTCTTTTTCTTTTTTTTGTTTTCCCCTTGTCCTTACAACACAAAAAAACCTTAAAAACTCGTCTCTTAAAAATTCCCCCTCAGAGTACTTGTTAAAAATATAGTCCATTTTTGCCAGTTGGGTCATAATTTTTTCATGAGGGATTAGGCTGGGACAAGCATTTATGAGGAGCCTACCTCTCTACACCCAACACCTTACCCTAGCATTACAGAGATGTGTATTTTGATAGATTTTTTTGTGGGAAAAGGCTATTTTTCATAGCTGATATGCACACAACTCTTGCTGCTGCTGTGCAACACCAGTTTTATAGTCCACGTGAACGGCACCTCCAAGCTCTTCAGCGTTCCTGCAGGTTTCATTAGCATCACACACTTTCATTTGCACTTGCTGTGTTGCTGACATCTCCGTGGACCAAGCTGTTCATTGCTCATGAACAATTCCTTCATGTAGGCACATATGTTGTTTTCTTTATGTCAGAATCCTTCAAAATACCAATTCCCAATTTTCTGTCTTCCTAAGTTTTTATAGGCCAGTATCTTTCAGGAACACAACAGAAGTTGGAGAGACTCCATGAGGATTCAGGGTTGGGGGGTTATTCACACACTTAGGAGGCATCACAATCATCTCATTTCTACCCAGCTAGTAAATATAATTTCACAGTTTTTCCTGCTTCTAAGTTCTTCTACCTGCCTTGTTGTTTGTAAGAAAATATGCATCTTGTCACAATAGGCAAAACAACAAATGAATCTTCAAAGAAAATCTTCTGGGATGAGGCAGGAAAATCACAAGGATTTTTTCCCTTTTCCCTAATTTTGCCTCTTCCACTTTTGCTTCCTGCTTTGTGTCAGCTTATCAAAAGTACAGAATAGGTGAGGGGACTTAGCTGATCTTGCTGGATAAGTATCCAGGGTCATGACAGTGTGGATAAAGCAAACTATGACGTTTATCCTAGAAATGGACCAAATGCTGCGTGTTCATTGGAACATCTGTGAGTTTGGCTTGATGACAAGTCCCAGAGCAACACAAGAAACCCAGTGTTTTGCTCCTGCAGCTTAGTAGTGCTGATGTCTGTTTAATCAAATTAATGGTAAGAGATAATAAAAAAAAACCTCTAAACAAATGCAAACCTAAAGTATGAAACTGAATTTCCATTATGAAATTTAGCATGCAAGTTGAATAACAGAACAAGAGAAATTATCAGCTTGCTTTCAGATCTTTTGAGCTAAACTGAATAAAGAAAATAGAACAGATTGTGTGATCTTAGAACTTAAATACCATTCTGCTGGTTTTGTAGTGTTTACAAAATCAGAGATGGGAGATCAACACCACTGTACTTTGGGACATGCAACACAGTGTTGCACTGAGGAAAAGGTTTGATTTATTATACTGAATATGATTCATTGTTTAACAGCCTAGAGATTTATATGTGCTTCTGTGGCTTAATAACTTTAGCAACATTTCTCAATTGCACGTGGAATATAATGCAGGACTGGTGAGCATTATAAAGATCGCTCCAAGGTGGAATTGTTAGAGGTAATACCTTTCTTTCAGTCACATAGTTTATCCTTTCCTGATTAGGTCCACACTGAGCATAATCATGATTTTTCCATACCAAATTAGAAGTGGTTCTGCTTTGCCTATGACTATTTCATTCTTTAAAATCTGTATGTAGATTTTTTACTTAAGTGAACACACTGTGAAGGAGAAAGGTGTCCACATAAGCATTCAGAGCACTTGACCATTATTTTGTTCTTGTTTTTATAAGTACAAAATCTGTCATAAGTCACATGTGAGATGAAGGCACAGCCCAGGAAGCCAACAACTGCTGAAGCTGGAACTTTATTTCAGAGATTTTTGCTCTTCTGCCTTGCAGTTTAACCCATGTGAATCATTTACAGCCTGGTTTCAGTAACAATGGGCATCCAGAAATCCAGTTATTACCAGTGGGAGTTGCAGGTATTCAGAATATTTGATGGTCCTCAACCTCTTTGTTTTTCCCACTGTGAAATGGAGACAGCAGCTTCTTCAGAGGGTTGCCATGAGAGTAGTTAGTTGGGAGCTGTAAAAGATGCTGAGGAGCAAAATGGCTGAGCAGTGTTACTGCACCATTTTCATGTTTAATCATTCAGCAAAATCACCTCTTGTTTTGGGAAATACTTATAAAATGTGAAGCGTGAAAAACAACTTTGCTGATCTGGTTATAGTGCTTGGAAAAATCATTATCGGTCAGCGTACCTCCAGCAAATGCTTTATTGGCTTTTAGGGAATTGTGAAGACAATTGAGCAACAATACAAAAACAAGATTGTTCATCTGACTCAAGGTTTTTGTATGGTGCATTTGCTGTGATTATCATGAATATAAAGAAGGCAGTTTCAACACTGGGCTTTTCAACCCTCAAATGCCAGAATAAATAAAATTATTTAAGTATACTCATGCTTTTTTTTGCTATACATTTTTAATGAAGCAGCAATTGCCTGTATTCTGCTGCTGAAAATCTTATACAACTTAAAGATTTTGAAGCACTTAAAAAAGATCAACTGTGCAATAAAATGCCATGGCATTAGTCCATGGAAACACTGTGTATATTGCAAAAAGCAATACACATGAAAAAAAATGAGTCCATTGCTTTCATTAACTCTTTTATGATTGGGGATGGAGGGCATGACTTTGGGTTTTTTTTTTTTAAATTAGGCTGAGTTATGCCAAAAGTGCATCCTAATCTACCTTTTGTTAGTGAAAAGAATATTTGCCCCAGAGTTATTGATGGTGTAGTCATGAGGAAAGTCTCCGAGAGTATTCCAGGAGGTGTGGAAGTTTGTTAAGGAGGATGCATGACTCATCTGTATCAATTTCCCAGAGCAGATTCTTTCGGCTGTAATTAGTCAGCTCTCTGGTACCTGGAATAAATCAAATAGTGTTCTGGAAATTGCTGATAAGGGATGGTGGCTTCCTTTCAGTGCTGTTTTTGGTGGTGGTAAATCACTGGACACTGAGTTTACCTGAAGGTTTTTCATCTTGATACAGCTGTTCTAACAGGTACAAGTATGATCCCCCTCCTCTGGAAGATTCAAGTTCTTCCTTCAGTTCTTTCACTGGATTTTCACTGGTTGTTGGGAATTCTTGAGAATGATCACCAGGCTGCTCCAGAAATTTTCCAGTCTACAGCAAAAACAAGTAACTGAGGAATGCATTTGTTATAAAATACACCCTACTTTGCTGTGAGCGTGAAAATAAGTATTGTCTTGATTAGTATTCTGGATTGGTTTCTTTTCAAGTGATAGGGATTTTGAAGATAAGGTTGAACTTAAGCACTTTACACAAAAGACCTTAATAATAAGAAATCAAAACCATGCATTACTATTCCATAACTTCATTCTTTGTTGATATCAGAACCAGTTGGCTTTAATTTCCTTAAGTACACAAGGTCATAATCCAGAAATCAAGTGGGAGCAAAAGAGTAAGTTGTTAACTATCTATAGACAGAGGAGAAAAATGCATTTTCCTTAAATGTCATTAATTTCTGCTGAATGATTTTGATTTATCCTGTCTTCCCCAATGCTATTACCTGAAAGAGTTTGCCTTCAGATGCTGCAGGCACAGCTGTGCTAGAGCTGCCTGTTGCAGTGCATTTCTTTGTTTGTCCACCAGAGATTTGGAAATCCATTTCCTATCTGTATATTCATATATGCATATGTTCATTTTTCAGTATACAAATGTAACTCAGATGATTGAAAAAGAAGACGCTGTCAGTGCCTATGATTGGTTAGCACAAAAAGACACTTCCTGCAGAAGTTGCACCCATATATTATGCAAGTTTCCACGTAAGCATGACTGCCATGCACCTGTGCCTGAAGGCAATTTAGCCAGCTTGGCCATCAGTGAATGCTGAAAATTATTAAAATGGCTGTCTCTCAACGAATTTGGGGCTTAAGAAGCTTTGTCATTTGATGATCTACCTCTGCTAAATTAATGTTTCTTAATGAAAAATAATAATTTTAAAAACCCACCTTGTTTTCCAAGATTCTGAGCTAGGTGGATTATTTTTAGTGAAATAAACATGCTGGATTTTTTTTGTAGAGACACTGTAAAAGGTCAAAACAATTTTCAGCTACTTTGATGAAGCTTTGTGGTGAACTTATGAAGGTAATGCTAAAGTTCCGACTGCTTAGAGGGTGTCATTATAAGATAAACCACAACTGGTCTAGCACTAGTGGCAAGTTTGATGTCAGAGAATAGTGATAGAATCATAGAATGGTTTGGGTTGGAAGGGAACTTAAAGATCTTGTAGTTTCAACCTCCCCCTTGTCGTGGGCAGGAGCACCTTCCACTATCCCAGGTTGCTCCAAGCCCCATCCAACCTGGCCTTGATATCCAATATCCAAGTTACTACTTCATCAAAATGTTTCCTTCTGATGATGTCTTGCTGTAATATGTCATGGAAGTGACAACTAATATATTATATGATAAAGTAAAATATCCCCTGAGCAAGGTACATGAATGATAAATTATGTTAGTATGTTATTCCCATTATATTATCATCAGTCAGATGATGATTTAGTATGATGCACCATCAGAAGAACTCAAAGTGTTATGCCATCTGGGGATTACGAGGTGTAAATTCAACTGACTTACAGAACAAAAGGTATTCCAGTGCCACAATTCACAAACAGCCTAAATTAAAGTATGTCAAGATACAGAAAGAAGTACAAAAGTCTAGGAAGGGCAATACTAAGAAATGTCACTGTTGTAAAGGCCAGAAGCAGATCCTCAGTGTCTGTAAGCCAACGTTACATCAGTATAAACACCAGTATATGAAACTGGCCTTGCCACTGGTGTGACTGGAGCTGCCGTCAGACTCATCGGGCAGGGCTTTGCTCTGGTGAGTTGCTGGTGAGAGTGAGGTAGAAACCAACTTGATGTTCAGTGCCCTTTACTCAGGCAGCTGGCAGAGATCGGGGTGGATGTGGGTGTCTGCAGGAAGGCTTGACCACACTCCTGTGCCAAACTATTCATCATCCAGCAGACGGTTATCCAGCAGTTTGCATACTGCCACGCTGCAGTGATCTGTGGACAGAGCCACTCTGTCACTACACCAAATAGAAATATCAGAGAAGCTTTGTTGTGAAGCAGCCCTTGCTTGGGCTGAAAACTACTCTCTTGTGTGTTCATTTCTTTGACTTTTTTTTTGGTGATACACTTCATCTGTGTTTCTGAAATTACAGTCTTATAACACTCTGTTGTACCTTCTGCTGCAATGGGTAAGAGCTGGACTCCATGATCCTTGTGTGTCCCTTCCTACTCAGAAAATTCTCTGACTCTGTGGGACATCTTCCTGGGTCAGAGGAGAGGGAAAAATTTATTTCATTTATTTATTTTAATGAAGACCTGTGTCCTGGTGCTCCATTACAGACATCAAGTATCAACTGCCTTTTCATGCCACAGTTATCCTGGTTCTCAGGCTGCCTTCTGCAACCTCGACAGCACAGCTTCTGATCTTCTGAGAATCTCCCCAGGCAACTTCACAATACCTCTAGCTCCTTGCTGTGCTCTTCCACTTCCCTGGTAAAGCTTAGATCCCTCCCATGCCCCTGTGGCCTCATGCACTATCAAATTGCTCATAAGCCTTCCACATCCCTATACCTGTCTTCCCCGTAGCCCAAATATTTGCCAGCTGGGCAACTTGTGTTGTGCCTGAAGTTATGCATCCTGATGGACCACGGAGCTGCTGCCTGGCCCAGAAGTACAGCAGCATCTTGAGCTCTTCCAGCAGGAGAAATACTGGGATCTCTCTGCTTTGCTTGGCACTGGTTTTCATTAAATACATGGGAAATAGGCAAGGGATCAGCTGCCTGCATGTAGAGGTCCAATGGTCCCTGAGATCTCTGCAGAGATCTCTGCAGAGACCTGGCAGACACAAGACAGTGGGAGACCTGCATTTTCCTAAAGTGACAGCTAGTGAGCAGGTGACAGTGCCAAAAGGGACACCAGGCACCATGTTTAGGTGATTGGATCTAGCCTTGGATGTCTTTGCCATCTCTGCCTTCCTACCATCCATGTTTTTGAAATTGCCAGCGGTTCCAAGCCCCCAGCCTGGCTGGCAGACAGACATGCTGGGGGTGCAGCTGTGGCTCCGACACTTCCTTTCTTTGGAAAACCAGCAGGGTGGCACTGGGAGCATTTTGGCCTATTGTGGGAGAAATGGCTGTTACCATCCTCTCCTCTGCTGAGCCTCACTGCCCACCCTGCCCTTGGCAAGCCATTCCTTGTCTTTGTCCTTCTCTGTCCCCAGATGGGAAGGCAGGCCATGGTGCTCAGTGTTTGACACATCCCTGGCCCCTGTCATGCTTCTTGAGCCATGGCCCTGGACTCAGCTGCTTCACCTTCAGCAGCAGCTGTTCTCCCATCTCCCTTTCAATGTATAAACCACATTTTTAGGCAGTATGGGCTCATTTAGAGATGTGAAACTTGCATGATTCCCAACAGTCTGGGAATACTTTTATTCCTTTTTTTTCCCTAAGTGAAATTATTTATTGCTGATGAAAGATATGATACTAAAAGCATTACAAGATAGTGTTATGTCTCTGTGAAGCAAACATAAGATCTCCACGTGCTCATCCAGGAGTCAGCCCCCACTCTCTCGGGGCAGTACTTTTACAGATTCTTCTCTTTAGTACCCAGTGCTTTTTCCTTTGCTAAAACTTACTAACAGTAGAGCTGTTTCTTTCCTTTTGTCAAAAGGTTTGGTCACAAAGGATATCTATAAACATGGAGACATAAGAATGTAATCATAGAATCAACAACAACCAAATATCTTGTGATCCTTCAGATACCCATCTACTGTTATACTCTTTCACATCAAAGAACACCTCACTTGAGATGACTTCTTTAAAACTAACTTCTTAATTTTTTTTAACTTTTTTTTCCCCCCAAAATGCTGTTGACATGTGCATCATTGACTTTTTTCCTCCGTGACACTGTTAACCATGTGTTTGTCTTTCACCTGCAAATGAACTGAGATGATGGGAAGAGAGTAATGGCCCAACTGAGACAGTTGCAGTGCTTGTGAGCTCCGAAGCATGAATCCAAAAGGCAAAGAAGCAGTAGATTCCAAAGAGGAATTCCAGATTCTCTGTAATAAGAGAGTGCACATGCTGTGCACATGATGCATTCTCAGTCCGGGTTATTGAGCTTTCAGCTTCCTGTAGCAATGTGACTCCTTTAAATCAGAGGCAGGTCTATGTATGTAACACCCTTCACAAATATTTCTCCTCTAAGTTTACCTAGTTGCTTTTGAAAATGTTTGAGTTTTTAGAGTCTGTGACTTCCTGTAGCAATGTATCTAAAAAAAAAAATGGTTTTGTTAATGTTTTTAATCTGCTGCCTGCTACTTATGTTTGATGTACCTTGGATGTATTCTCTCTATCTATTATCTGATCTATTATATTCAGGTTTTTATAGACCATTCTTACTTTCTTTTATTCTGTACCTTTGATCACCTATTCTGTCTGTTAGTTTGAATGTGTGCTTTTGGAATGAGGGATCAAGTCTGTGATCAGTAAGCAATATGCAGGAACATTTTCAGGTTTCAACAGTGCTGTGCTTTCTCCTTTTCCTGACTATTTTTACAACTTCATTCCATTTTTCCCTTTACTCTGCTTTTGAGCAGGGGATTGATACTGTTATAGAGCCAACTCTCTGCTATAACCACAAGATCTGTCTTGAACAGTGACAGCTTAGTATGAAGTCGTGTTATTTGGTTATGTAAATTTAGGAGCATTTTATTCTGTGTGCATCATTATGACACTGAATTTTGTGACATTTTATCAGTTTGCAATTCAGTATCATAAGGGTCTTTGGCAAATTTTTGTGGTAATCATCATCTTTACTACCATGAATACCTTTGGATTGCTAGCACAATTTTATATGTTCTCAGTTCAGCCTGTATTGTAGATTCTACATACACTGCCAGCAGGGCATGAGCATTTATCTCTGGGGGATGCCACTCTCAAAACTGACCTTTTCTTTCCGACTGTTTCTTTCCCATCTTTTGACCAGCTACGTATCCATGAATTGACTGAAACTTAAATAACCAGCAAACTCCTTCAGGATAAAATGAGAAGTGACCTCACAAAAATGTGAGCAGAAAATTTAATTCATCAGTTACTAAGATATTAATTCTCCTCTGCACTTCTTGATGCAGCTGGGATGAAAACTGAAGCAGTGATACTTGCAGAGTGTTTCGGCTTCATAATAATTCCAGTCATCATCCATGTGTGGCACTGCAACTCTCAGAAGAAAAGCCTAATTTTTGTGGTGTTTCCAACTTGTTTCTGGAATAAATTTTGAAGAAGCCCTGGGTAAATAAAATCTCATGTACCCCAGAGCAAGCTGTGTATGAATTCAGTATCTAGGTGCCTACATTCTCTCTAGAACAGCATCCCAAAGAATAGAATATGAAAATGTTTACTAGAGAACAGTACTACAGCCTATATAGTGATAATTTTACATTTAAATCCATTTCAGTTTGTTCTCACTTTCCAGGTTCCCAGATGCTTCTGAGTTTTTATTGGCCACTTCAAATTGTAAGGTGTGGAAGGAATTATGGCAGGGATTCAGGGGCAAGGCAAAAGAATGAATGATCTGGGCATTATGGCAGCACAGAGAGAGGCCACTTGATTCCTGAAACTTGGGAAGTGTTTGCTGTGCATGTCAGCTAGATCTGAGTGTGGAAATCACTAGCTGTGAAATCGTTAATGATGGATAATAACATCCAGTGTTCAAGCAGTGCATGGTAACAGTTTATTTGTGATCCAATAATAAATACTTCACGAAGCCCTGGGCAAGCCAGGGGCATAATTTCAGAGATGAGCCATCATTGATGCTTTTAAGAAAAGATAGTGCCTGGTAAGTTCTTCTTTTTCAGCTGGAATTACTTGAGTTTAGAGAAATATTTGTGTTTGGTAACTCAGTTCTGCTGGAAGAATGGACCACGTAGCAAATTCCTTTGTTGCAGAATTGTGCAATGTAAAGCATCCTTCAAATAAGCATCTCAGAACAAAAAAGAATCCTTTTCACCTTTTCCATTGACTTTGGTAGGACTCCTTGTGAAAGCAAAGTGGATGGGCTGGATGTGCAGATTGAAGGACTCTGTAGGAGTAACTCTCAAGAAATTGGTTACAGCTGTAATGTGAGCTGTGCTGACACAGCTAGCAGATAGCTTGAAATTGATGCTCTTGAAAGGAGATAGATCTTTGCCAGAAATATTAGTTTCAAGGAAAAATGACATTTTTTTCCTATCATTACTGTCAAATAGTGCTAGAGTTTCTAAACTGGATTTGGTAGAGATGCATGATCCTGCTATTTGATTTCAGAAGAGGAAAGGGTTTCTCTGTGATTGAGAGCCAAGCACACAATACTGTAAAATGCATTCTTAATCCTAGAGAAATGTAAAGTCCCACTCTCTAAAACAGTATGAGACTGCTCGGCCCCACCAGTCTCATCATTGCCTTTCAAAAGACCAGTCCAAAAGAGATTTTCCAAAATACTTGTTTTTATCTGTCTTTGTACACTCGACTGGTTCTCACCAGGGCTCTGAGGACACCACCAGTCCTTACTGACCTGCCTGGCCTGGAATGAACAAAAGTACTTTGTAATTTAAAAAATAAACAAATATTTTAAAACTTAACTAATATTTCTGGCAAAAAAAAAAATCAATCTATTTTGAATGAGAACCTTGTAGATAAAGGCATCCTGTCTAACAAGAAAAGATGTATAGTCCAGTTAGTTACACAAACAAGAGGCAATGGTATCAGCCACTTGTATTTGGGAGTTTGCTGTGTCTTTGTATAAAGTTCCTTAAATTGCCCTGTCAAGAAAATACGAAGGCAGGATAGATGTAAATGGTCAAAAATAACCACTGCCATTTCACTTGTGTGGATTTTGAGGGTCAGAACTATGCATTTTTGTCAGCCTTCTTACAATCTCTCAGCCCAAGGTAAGATCAGTGCCTCAGAGCAGGCAAGGGGCTGCATGCTGAAGGGCTTTGATTCAAAGGAAATGAATGCTGCTGCCAGTCCTAGTGAGAATCTCCATTGTATTAGAGAGTGTTCCTGATTTCATAATTCTTTGAATTTTAGCAAAGTAATTTAATATTTTCATTCTTTAATTTCTGAGCTAAAAGGTGACAGGGTAGGATATATCTGCCTTGCTGGAGGTTTGCATGTATGTGTAGCACTACTCAATTCATCCCTCTGATGCTCTGTAGGAAGACAAAATAACAGGTTGGTGTGGAGTATTTTGGAGAAGCACCCTGATAGACCTCTGATGTTAATGCTCGTTAATGTGAAGTGTTTCTGATGATCTGTGGACAGTCATTTTATCGTGTCTGCTTTAATTCTGCCAAAATCTTCAGTGCTGATTCTTTCCATCCATCAAGAGCTTTCCCTCTTTTGGAAGACACAAATAGGTGTGCCAGTGTAGGGGTTAACAGACACCCAAATTAACATATTCTCAAAGCCATAAATAACTTGTTCTGAAAATTTGAATAGCCAACTTAGGGGGGAAAATCAAGTTCCACATATTTAAGTTCAGCATTGTTAATCAGGACATTGGAAAGAAAATTAGTATTTTCCCAGAGATTGAAAGCAAATTCAGTCTTTTTGAAAATCAGGGGGGTTTATTCATTTCAGTTCTGAGGGAAATGAGACTGGTAGAACTGACTGGAACTGGGCATAATGAGCACAAATTCTGAAATGCTTTTTCAGAGCAGTTTTGTTATCTTGCCATGTAGTTCCTCTGATATTTCAATCGACACGTTTCAAGAGACACAACAGAAGACTGTTGATAGTACTGAATAGTTCTAAATTATGATTCGAGGATGTTAAATTCTGACTGCTTGTAGGTTTGCACATGAAAAATTTGAGCATCAAATAAAAGCATCACTCCAGTAAAGTGGCAGAAGGTTTTTGTACAGAATGATGAATTATGTCCAATATTTAAAACTAATCTCTTTCATTACTTTTGTCTCTCTTCACTCTGAGGTTCTTTTTTGCCCCCTGTTTCTGTCATCAGGGTAAAGGAAAAGACAGGTACTATTCTTGTATCTTGGAAAATGATTGCACAATCCAGTGACATCGCACATGAAGGAGCAGTAACTGACAAATGCAGAGGAATTCCCATGCCAGATCAGACCAATGGTGCTCACAGTTTAGCACCTTTTTCTCCCAGAATTAGACAGTTCTAGATACCTGTGCATCTGGATCTGATGGGTTTGCTCCTCAGCATTTAGGAGAACTGCAGCCAGTGCTGTGACAGTCCCTCTGAAGTGTCTGTCATTCCAGGAAAATCCAGAACAAACTTTTCAACAGGAACAGGCATTTTTCACATCTCTGGGGCACGGTGAGCCCGGTGCACTCACTGGGTTTGCTTCTGGCTGCTGCTGTGTGCTGCTGTCTGTGCACAGGCAGTGGGAACTCACTCACACCTTGCCTTCAGTTTAGTATCTCAGGCTCTCAGTGCTCACTCCTCACTTTAATGAGCTACCAGGGCATGCCAAAAGTTCTGGGCATGTAAAAGGCTTCCTCCTTTGTTTCTTCACATCACACTTCTTGAGCTTGCTGATACATCTCGACCTTTTTTTTGGTAGAATAATGGGCTGTAGCTGCCAGCTACGTTGTTCAGCTGGAGTTTAGAAATATGGTTAGATTTTTAATTAAAGGAACTGTTAATGCCTCCTGGTTTTAAAGAGATGTCTCACATGTAGAATAGAAAAAAAATCAAACTGGAGAAAGCAAAAATGCAGTTTTGGCCACACGAGACCTCATAAGCACTTTTTGGTGCTGTGAGCTCAGAGGACAGATGGCATTTTGTGAAGACTGTCTCTCTTTCATGCGTGGCCTGAGGTAAAGAATGAGGTGTTCTGCACCATGGAGTTCCAGTCCTGCCTTTAAATGTGTGGCAAACTGTGCTGTTGCCAGTTCTGCAGGGAAAGCGAGCGTGTGTGTAGGTGTGGCTGAGGGGGCAAATTTCATTTCAAGGGCTCATCTCTGAACACTTCTACAAGCTCAGCAATATGAGCCTAATATTATAATTCCAAGGGGACTCTTGATGCAGCGTGGTAAAATTGCTTATTAAATTACGATCACGAAAAAAATCAGGAGATAGGCACTGTTCAGCTGGCAGCATACAGGAAAAAAAGGCTGAATTCTAATTATTTGAACAGTGCAGTTAGTGTTATTTCACTGTGTGAAAATAAAATTAGGTTATCCCTGATATCATTATTAATGTATGAGATGAAGCAGAAAAACAATTTGTTTCCCAACATCCATTCTGCCCCTCCTCACCATCCCCCCCAAAAAAGAGAGAATAACCTAAAACCAAAAAGGACTTTCTAATGCAGGCAGCTCTGAGAGATTTCATTGCTATAGCAGCAAAATGTAGATGATTTATGAATTATCTTAATTTGAAGATGAGGCGTTGTGTAAACAGTAAGTATTGCATTTATTGTTTCCCCAGTTAGATTAAAATATAGAATGGCATATCCAGTATCAGTAACACTGTTTATTACTCTAATCAGAAACAGGAAATACATTTTCAGCCACTCTAAACCTTATGTGTTCTTTTATTATGCCTGAGCAGCTATTACTACTGTTCAATCATATATGTTTCTTAAGGTACTCATATTGCAATCTCCAATTTTGAATGGCTTTCAAATAAATGAAACAACTTTTTTGCATAAAAAGATATTCTGCGAACATAATTATCTATTGAAATTTACATTTTCATGACTATAACAGCTTCATACATGAGATGAATCCATTGTAAAAATATTAGAGGTTTTTAAAGCCAGCACAAAAGGATTTTATTTTACATTACAACTCTGAACACATCTTATGTCCTTGAACGTGAACTGCCTTGAATTTTGTTAAGATTCTGTTCTTCAGTCTCATTTTCACACTCAATGAGCCACTACTGTTTCAGTCCAAGAGGGATCAGTCAGTAAAGCTGTGTCATGAAAGTAGTTATAGAGTCTGATCAGATTCTTTAAAACTCATTTTTATTTAGCCAGGAGTCACAAATCTAGCTGCAAACACTGCTCAAGATGTGCCCTCTATTTGAGTATAATTTGTGAATACAAAATCAGATTTAAGAAAAGGATACAGTGTAAAGACAGTTTTCCTGTTACGTTACCCATACTATGTTAATATATATATTAAAAGTAAAATGTATAAATACCCAAATGCCTTTTATTTGCATGTATAGATTTGTGTTTTACCTACAAGTAGATATTTAATTATTAACGTAAGAATTTCGTTAAAATTCAAAAAACAACAAATGATTAATAGAACTCTCCAAAACAGGAATCTAACTGAGGATGGAATTACGTAAGTTTGGTGATAAAATGTTTAGAAATAAAGAACTAAAACTGATCCAGTAGAAAGGACAAGGCCCATAACTCTGTGGTGTGAAGAGATACTTCTGAAGTATCTTTTGCAGTTAGACCCTAAAACTCCCTGTTTCTGAGAGGATGCATCCTTTTGGTTGGACATCCCAGTGTAAGGTGCACATTTGTGGCATTGAAACTTTTCCACTACCTCAGGAAGCCTGGCCTTGCATATTCCATGAAAAGACCATTGAAACCAGACTGTGAGATCAAACACTAAGTGCTCTTACCCAATTTCTTCAGAAGATTTAAATAAATATTTCCTGAAGAAGAGACAAGAAATCAGCCTGGCCTTTCCTTGGAGAACATCTTATCACAACTCTCCTTTGTGCCCCTATTTCTTCAGTCCCATATCCAAAAACCACTGTAAATTGCTTCCCAAGTGAAACAGCTGTACCAGGAAAGGACCAAGTGCATCACACACTGCAGGGCTAGTGAGGGCAGGTGGCAGCAGGTGAGGCAGAAAGACTTCTGCACCCCTGATGGGCCAGAGGAGTGATCTGACCACCGGGATAATGGATATATAAAAGGCAGACAGTGAAGGTACTTCGGCAAAAATACAAAAATACCTTATTATTGCTAGAATCAGTAAGTGATTTACCACAAGTGAGGAAGCAAAGGCTTTGAAAAAGCAGCTGCAAAAAATGTAGCATGGTACAAAGGACATCTTGGCCACTGACATACAACATAAATGTTAACCATGCATTTTCCATCACAAAAGAGAGGTTGGCTGAGTGGCACATCCCCACAGACACAGAGCTTGGATTTTGAACAATTTATTGGTAGAACAAACAGCTTCTCAGCCAGCCAAAGTCAGGCCTCAACAACTCACAGACGATTTTTTATACATTCAAAGCAAATTAACAGAGATTTACATACTTGTTTTTAACTGTGGCCTCTCTTCAATTGCCAAACGGATGTTCTAGTTCATTTCCTCTTTTGTTTCAGTCAGAAATACAATTATAACACTGAGCAGAATCTATTACTGCTTGTTGAAAGCAACTACTGCTGAGTGAGCTCAGCTCTACTGACTGCCTCCTTCTACCATCTAGTGGCACCTTCACCATACTGCTTTTCTCTCTCTAAAGAGTTCACTGAGAATGACAATAAATGTACAGTCTTGAAAAGAAAAAAAATACACTTTTGAAATATGGAGCAATCTGGAGAGGAAATACCTTTTTTTTTCTGAGATGGAAAAGTTTTCATACAGAAACTATTTATGAGAAAATAGAGGAGATTCAGTGCTGTAAAGTACTAATGTCAGAGAAATTTTCTGCATCCTGTGGTCTTGAAAAACAGTAAGTTAGGTTTGTTGATTGATTTTTTACTTTTGTTTTTTGGAACTTTTGGTACTTTTGTGGAAGGACTCGGATTTTAATTTGAAGGCTGCAGAATGACACTATCAGATATCCTAAGGAAATGCCTGTTTAGAAACACATTTGGTTTGTTTTCTACCCGGATATTTAAAGGGCATGACAAAAATTAAAAGATACCATCAAATGTAATGTCTTGAAAGCGTATAGAATACCCATAGCTTCTTTTCTGATTATATAATTTTATTAAGAGCTTTCAGTGTTCCATTTTGCAATAGATGTTTCTGTTTCACTTAGGGAAAAAGCTTAAATGTCAATGAACTAGGAATTTAAGGCTTGGGATGTTTTCAATCAAAAGGCATGTTCTGATTATTTGTATGACTGAACAAACATTAATCATCTCAAATGCTTTCTGCTCTTTGAACTGGGTTGTTTTCACAGAGTGCAGGTATTGGTGAGTTAAACTACGTATGAAATCCAATTTTTTTAAAATTCCATAAAAAGGCATATTTCTTCCTTTCCACTTGCAGCAAATTGACAAGGCAAATTGGTGGCAGTCAGATCGTAGAATCTCAGAATCCAGGATTTTTTTCTTTTCTTTTAAAACATGTGTTACTCTGTATCCTAATCATACTGACCAGTTTCCAACCCATTTTCCAGGGCGGGAAGATCCCCATCAGGTGGACTGCTCCTGAAGCCATTGCTTACCGGAAGTTCTCCTCCGCCAGCGACGCGTGGAGCTACGGAATTGTCATGTGGGAGGTGATGTCCTACGGGGAGAGGCCGTACTGGGAGATGTCCAACCAGGATGTGAGTACTGCCCAGGACTAATCTGCAACTTTTTGAATTGTGCTGTGAAAGTTATTGCCACTCCCTGCCCTGCTTTGCTACCTAATTCCTTTTCTAGGCTGGAACCTCAGCTAATTTAAATCATCATAATTCTGTCACCTTCAATGGGACAGGTTATTTATGCAACTTGAAGACTTGGCCCTCTCTAGCTTAAACCTTGACCTGCTTCCTCCCGTGGAGTAAAGAAAGACATATTCCAAAGAGTCATAGGCAAGTGGATGAAGTTCTCAGTGAAGCTGTAAACCGAAACTCGAGGGAATACTGGAACTATTCTGATGGAGTTGGCCCCTTACCTCCAGTACAATCTGACACTGCCCTTCAATGGGCACCCATGGCTAAATTCTGAAAAAATGAAGCTGCCATGAGAAATGTATTCGTCTATTTTCCTTTCTAAGAATTCAGTGCATTCTTCTTACCTTACAAACTATGTATAGGCTTAACCAGAGGTGCAGGACAATACTTCTCCCTCATAAAAAAGTTATGCTTTCTTCTGACTTTTCTTTTTTTTTCCCCAAAAGTGGTGGCCAAATAAACCTTCCCAATTAAAAAAAAATCCCACATTTGCTTCTAGTATAATTGAAGGTTTGTTCTAGAAAAAGAAGCATGCGAAAAGAGAAATGGTGGGATTTTTTCTCTACCACAATTTAAATTTCACAAATTCTCTTGTTTGATGGGTCCTTGTGACAGCTCAAACTGGTACTCTCAGTCTTCACACCAGCCATCAATCTCTATGTCAAAATGTGGAATATCAGCCAAGCCACCTTAACCCCTCTCATTTATGTGCCTAGAATATTCCTGCATTGGTTCTGAAGAATTGACAAGACTTTCCCAGATGGCTGTTTTTACACTGTTGCTAAGTTAATCAGCTCTTCAAGTCTGGTTGCTTGTTAAGGCTGATCGGTCATTTGGGGATAAGGATCTGAGAGAGATTTTAATTTTAAAAAATAATTTCACTGTTTCAGGAAGAAAAGGAAAAAAACAACCATACCCATCAGAAACAAACAAACAAAAAAAATCACAAAACTCTCCATTTAGAATATATTAAATAATCAGCTACAGCATGAAGATAGCAACGTTTCATTACTCCTACATCCAAAATAAAAGTATCTGCTAATACAAAATAATGCTGCAGGCCCCAATGATGCCAGTTGCTGGGGGCTTTCCCTGCAGTTCAGCAGTTCCCAGCACAAAGGACTCCTTTTCTCCTGCCCACAGGCTTGCAGTGCCAGAATGAGAGCAGTGAGCACCTGTGACCTTCTACGTACATTTAGTGACTTCGAGTGTCATTGGGAAATTCCAAGTTATTAGACATAATGTAAAGCTTATTTTACTGGATATTAGGGTGGTTCTTTTAGTACAATAAATTACCCTGAATTCACAGGAGCTTATTTTGCAGAAATAATAGGACTTTCAAAGGTCAGTCGTACTGCACAGATGGAAGGGAAAATAACAGAGAGGGATGTGCACTGAACAGATTCATAAAAGACACAGGATGCAAACAACAGTTAATAAGGTCTTGCATGGGTATAGTCAGAGGTTTTGCTACATCAAAATGTCTGCTGACATTGCCATTAAGACACTTACTGAATTTTGATCATAATAAAGCTCTTCTCTAGATAGCAATTAAAATATTTCTTGAATTGGGTGGGTTTTGGTAGATCACCAAAAGTTTTCCAAGTATAAACTCTGCAGAGCCAGCTCTGGTTTTGGGGTTTGGTTTTTCTCCCATTCCATCTTACCAACTGGTTTTCTAATTATACAACTTTGGGAAATGACCATGGTTAAGTAAGTGATGAACACAGCTGATGTGAGAAGTTTGAAACTGGTACCTGCCACCTAAATAAACCCAGTCTGGTGTTCAGAGACTACAGCTGCTCACCGGTATCCAGAATGACTCAACACCTCTGCAAATCCAGCATCTTCTATTCATATTCTTCAGCAAAGATTTGGAAGCTGAACTTAAGGGAACCGAGTTGAAAAATGCTTCTCGTAAAATTAATACTGTACATGGCATAATGCAGAGGCTTAAAAATGTTGCTAAGTTTGAGAAATTCTCTTGTTTAAGTAAATAACCATTTTATTATTGTGGTAAGTCACTTCCAAACTGTGCTGATGCTGATTAATGCACTTCTTAGATGTGTGGCAGGCACCAGAGGTGTCCATTAATTAGGGCTGCTGCACAGTCTGTCGTGTCTTATTGCTTAATTAATAAACATTAGCCAAGATATTGAACTTTCCAAGGAAACTAGTGTACTGATGAACAGATTGTGCTAAGAGCCTGGCTTGCTAATGCTCATGTGAGGGAAGGAAGATTTATATTCCATGCATTTGGTTTGTAGAACAGCTGTGAGTGAAGTCTACTGGGACACCTGTTAGAGGCCACCATATAAATTAGTGCATGGTGCAGAGCTACATTATTCAAAAGGAAGAAAAAAAATTGAAAAGAATATTTAATGGATTTGTAATTGGCATGCAAGAAAACTACTGTAGCAAACAGAATAAAACTCCTTACACTCCTGAAAGTTTCTTGTAATAGTGAAAAAAAAAACTTATCCTAATATAGTTCTTTCAGCCCACAGATATCAAAACACTTGGCAGGTGCCTGGGATTGGCTCTGTACCATGAGGCAGGAGCAGCTGCCTCTCCCTCCTGGTAGATGTTTCAGATGTCAGGAGGACACAGAGACAATGTCCCTCTGGACTCTCTTCTGTCTCTGTCTCATTAAAAAAGCTGTCAGTTAACTTTTGAAATCAGGAATCTATGTTACTATTAATAATGAAACTATCAGGAAGATTACAGCTTCATTTTCAGATGGCATTTTTGCCAATTGCCAATTATTTTGAAATTAAACATGTATAAATTTTCTGTAGAAGTCCATAAAATACTGTTTGGACAATTCTGGTATCATAACCAATATTTAATATTAACTCTGTGGTCAAACTTCACAGCTATGTCTAACATCAAACAAGCTGCTGCTGTATCCTTCTTGTAGATGCAGATTTCATGATTAATGTGGTGCTTTGTCAACCTTAAACTGACAAGGGAAAAAGGCATTTGAGAGGAGTTAACATGTAAAATCTTTATATGTTTTATAATATATAATTTTATATTACTAAGAAAAACTTAATACTTCTTCCCTTTTAGGTACATGGATATCTGATTTCTCTGAACAGAGAGAGATGGGTGCTATGCACGTGGCAGAGCAAGAGCTAAAATAAATATATAAATAAATAAGGAACTAAAAGGCTCTAATACTTCCTTTGAGACTTGATTCCCATTGCAGTATTAGACACTTATCACATCTTTACTCTTGCTTCTTAGACTCTAAAAATACTTGCCTCACAAGGGATACTAATGAGGCAATATTTCTAATTTATTTTTAAAATGTGCTGGTATTAATGAGAAATTATAATTATCCCAGTACCAGCTGGCATTTCTCTTCATACTGAAATGTTCCTTTTGAACAAGAGAGGAAACAAAATGCACTGTGACTTCATTTTCAAAGATATGTTAAAATAAAGTGTGGCAGAGAAAATATGTCTGGAAAATTATGGTTGCTTTTGGGTTTTTCCTGAATAAATTACTTCAGCAAAATCTCATCAACCCTCTATTGTTGTTTTGAGCAAATGCTATATGTCTCATAAAAGCAGAGCAGCTTTCCTGTTGCCTTAAAAGCAAAATACATTTCATAAATTCCTTATTTGCATCAGGCACAGTTAAATGTAAAGAGTACGGTATCTGCATTTCTGGGCTGCTAAGGATGGCCTCTTGAGTGGCCAGAGCCAACTAAGCTCTGCCCCTCTCTGTCAGGAGTGTTTTATGAAGCCACTTTTGACAAACTGCTTGAGATACATTAATAATAAATGTAAAAACAAATGTGAATAAAATTCCATGCACGTGGGGTTGAGTTTCGCCCATCCTGAGTCCATGGGAGCATTTTCATCCCTGGGAGGCAAGGTTCTGAAGGAAATGTTTCTCTGGCAATGGGATGGCATTTTTTCCTCTAAGAGCAGCATGTACATTACAGGACCAAGTCACCTGTGTTTGTAAAACACAGACAAGCAGCTGTGAGCAGGCACAGAAGCCTTGTTCCATTTCCTGCCATGCCATCAAGGGGAGCTCAGGTCCTAATGTGGCTTCATTACTCTCATTTTTTTTGCATAATGCTTGCAGCATAAGCATTAGGCATTGCTGAGCAGAGCCAGCATCAGCTCAGAATTCAAATAGAGAACAGGGATATATTCCAGGATAATAAGATTGAATAAATTGAAGCCAGAGCTGGTGCTGTAAAACATTGATTTGCTGTAAACAGTTTAATGTAACCCCTTCCAGCTGCATTAATGTGTCTGCAGCATGTACATACATCTGTGTGAAAACGATGAATGTCTCCATGCAGCACAGTGAGGATCAATGCAGTCGGTATGTTCCTCCTAAGTGCACTGTGTGGTTATAAATATTGAGTACAATCATTTGTACATTAGGAAACAGTTAGCATTGGCTGGATTTTTATGTGGGAGGGTTATGCATGTGTGGTAGGGTTGGTCTTTTTCCTAGCTTTGTTTTTGATCAGCCACTGATCAGCTTTGCATTCCTTTTTACACCAAAAAATCCTGACTGTGTAATTTGTAACATCATCCCCACTGCTATCACCACTCATTGCAGAACCTCCTGACCTTTCCTTGTGTTTTATAAATCTTACATGGGATGAATCCATGTAAGTTTTTATGAATCCATGAAGCTTTCCATGGACCTTACCTACTTTTGCTAACTCCTATCAAGCCAGGCTGATATTTTCAAACAATATTTTTTGCTACCTCTGTTACTAAAAATCAGCTTTTCTTTAATTCTGATCAACTGTAATTTTTCAGACATGTGATTTACCTGTGGCATCAAACCTGTCTCTTTCCAAATCCTTACCAAACAGATTTTCTGTATCTGCTGAATCTGAAGGTCTCACTCACTTTAGGGTAATACCATAATTTTATTAACTTTTGTGTAGTCATAAACATCTTGGACATCCAGGTTTCTGAGGGACACTATGCAAAATAACTTTGCTGTAACTTGGTGTGGGGGACATTGCCAGAATTAATCATCCTCTAAGGATCAGCAGAAACATGTGAACACCAAGTAAATTTGTCAGGTGCCACAATGTATATTTGTAGTGTTTGATTGTCACTGCCACACACAAACACTTTGTCAGAAAGCAAATATTAGAGCATGGTGGGATGCAGTGGCCACACCAGGTGAGTTTGTGGCCCCCTGAAGTAGATGAAAATGATGGTGGTATTGGTGAGTTCTTTATTCCCCTCCTCCCTTCTCAGCTGTTTGAAGAGGATGACCAGAGAGCCTAAAGAAGTTCCTACTGTGTTTCATATGCCTACAAAATATTTCATGTCTCCTCTGGTCACACTCCTCCCTGCCAGTCCTGATTCCCTGAGTGAAGCCCCAGCAACGCATAAAGTGAGGGTAGCTGTGCCATTAATAATTTATCCTCCCTGGTTTCTAATTGTCAGTGTCACCCCGTCCTTTCAGCATTTAATCCCTGGTAATCATACACGTTGTATTTCTGTAGGTTATACTGTCGATTGAAGAGGGCTACAGGCTTCCAGCTCCCATGGGCTGCCCAGCTTCTCTTCACCAGCTAATGCTTCACTGCTGGCAGAAGGAGAGGAACCACCGTCCCAAATTCAGTGACATTGTCAGCTTCCTGGACAAGCTGATCCGCAATCCCAGCACCCTTCATACCCTAGTGGAGGACGTACTTGTGTAAGGCTCTTTTTGTTACATTTTGTTTTTTTCATAACACATAGTGGCTATCATTATGTGGTTTAGGTATTAAGTAGGGGTGGGAGAACCAAAAAGTTCTGAGTTCATAAAGTAATGCAGGTTCAAATTATTTTAAGCCCCTTTTGCTATATTGTTAATACAGTGTTGTATGAGGACTTTTTTTTCTTATGCCATGCAGATTATATTAGGCTTTTTTGTTATTATTTTTGGCTGAGTTCTGTTTGTGCACTATCTATCCTTAATCTTTGTGAATCTCATTGTTCATTGTCTTTTGGTGTTGTTCCTATGTGCTTGTTTTCTCTTTGTAATTTTTTTTCTCTATTCAACAGCCTATCTCTCCATCTAACAGTGCTCAAGCAATTTCTGAACTGCCCTGGAGTAATATCCTGAAGAAAGTTGTTGTGTCTTAACTTGCTAAATCTTTATTTACTGCAGCAGAATGGCAGCAGTGACCAAATAAGAGATTATACTCTTACCATTCCACAACAAATTCTTGATCGTGTTGCCCAGGGGTTTTTTTCATTAATAATATTAGAGAAATGAATGCAGCCACAGGATAAGCAAGGCTGGGGTGGAAGAATCTGTCAGTATTTGTGGGCTTATTGATCCAAGCTGTCCCTGCATATCAGCTGAAATCAGCGAAGGTCCAGGTGGCCTCACTCTCTTCATTCGCTAAGAGTCACCTCAAGATAAAGGTGCTTTCATTGAGACCCCCTGGGTTTATAAGGGGTTCTCAAGCCCTGAGTGAGGCTTGCTGAGAACCTTTAAATGCTTTTGAGAAGGGCTGAGAAACAAGGCAGAATTGGGGCTGGTACCTTGCTGTGGGAAAGACTGAATGGAGAAGCTGGTAGGAAAACCTGGAGTTAGGCCTACAGCCATTTCATCAACACAGACTAGGGGGACTTGTGGGATTAAATATCCATCCCCTAGAGTTGGCAGCCTCTATGTGTATATGCATATAAATATATATATGTATTTGTACCTGGATCACTTTATTTAGCATCAGAGTAATGTATTTTTATCTCTTTTTATTTTAAATCATACTTTAAGATCTAAAAAACTTATGCTTTATTGAACTATGATTGACTTCACCTGCTTGGGAAAGGGTTTTCCATTCATTTGAGAATGCTTGGTGCAGTTGTTGGGTAACTTAGAAGGTCAGCAGTTATTCTAGAGAACCATAGAGTAATTCAGATGGGAAGGGACCATGGGAGGTCTTTAATTACAGTTTGTACTTAACAGTGTTCTCCTGTCCTTCAGTTTCTCCCTCTATCATTTTGATAATATGAATGAAAATCACTGTACTTTGTGTACTTGAGTATGTGTGGGTGAAACTGGGTACATTAAGACATGGGGCTGTGTTGCTTCCTACATTACACATTAAGTCATGTTCCATCAGTTAATGTTGGCTGGCTTTTGCTGTCTAAATTTTCATTTTCAATAGATTGTGTCTTTCTCCTAAAGACTATCATAAAGCTTTTACAAACAGCAGTGTGCATTTTCTGCATTTTGTTCATACAGTTTCTCTACACAAACTGCATAAAGCCAGTGGAAGTTGTGAGCCCTCCCAAGTGTGGCGCACAACAGAAGACTGGAAATCAATGCCCCAAAATTGGAATCTTTTTCTTTTCCATCTTTCTGTTTCAGTTGTGATAATATTAGGAGAAATAACTCAAAAAGAAATGTGAATAAATTGGCTCCTTCAGTTTTATTTGCTACTCCATGTAATTCTATGTAAAAGCAAAGATATAACATTTTATGCTTTTTGCTTCTTTTAGGGTGAGTTTTAGCTTTTGAGTACTGTAATCAAAGTGTTCCTGTACCATAATGGTATCACAATAAGGAGCCATTGGTGGGGGGGAGAGAGTTGTCGATAAATGTAAAAATCATCTCATGGTGGTTTAATTTTTTAAATTGCATCTTACGCTAAATTTTCTTTGTCCTCTCCATTGACTACTGTATTAACAAAGTATTATAATCCTGAGCATGTCGATCTGCAAAGAAACATTCTGTGGAACAAAAATAAGAGCAGTGGAAGAGGCCTTTTCCTCAGTGTGTTACTGAGCTGCAGTTCTTTAATAAAATGTGTTGTTTACGTAGTGCAACTTGGCAGACTGACATGATTTATAAGTTTTAGACAACGGGTTAAAGAGATCCTCAGTTAAGATCTGACCTTTACAGTTCAGACTCCTCTCTCATTCCTTCTGCCTTTTAGTAAAAACAATGTCTACCAGAGTAAATTGAGTGCTATATTTTGTATTGCTTGGTAACCTTTGCATTTTTTTTTATTATAGAATGCCAGATTCACCTGGTGAAGTTCCAGAATATCCTTTGTTTGTTTCAGTCAGTGACTGGCTGGATTCCATAAAAATGGGTCAGTATAAAAATAACTTCATGGCAGCAGGTTTCACAACTTTGGATATGGTTTCAAGAATGAATATTGAGTAAGTATATAATCTATTATCCCTACAGTGGCTAATTATTTTGAATTTGTTTGGATGTTGCAGACAAACAAATATTGTGGAGTATGGAACAGTGCTTTCATTTCCTTTCCTACCTCAGATAACAAAAGACAAATACAGTTATTTACCAAAACAACACAAGAGAAATGTATGGTGAAGAGACCCAGAACTGATAGTTCCACCCTGTGACCACACCAAACACGACCAAAGGCCAGGGATGAGCTTGTTTCCTGGGGAATCAGTTTTGATCTAGACCACTGAAATCAGTGGCAAAAATATATTTTTACTTTGCTATTAATATCATCAAGTCTTTATCAGTCCTGATAAGGAAGTTGTTCCAGCCATCTCTGACACCACCCTATTGGTTTTTTTTAATGCAAACCCTGCACTCAATATATAAGTGTTTGGGCAAACTGTGGATTCATATTGTGGCATGATGATGGGATCTGTTTTGCTCTCTATTCCCTTCCCATGAATTCCCCATCTTTTATTTGATACTGGAACTGCCACTATTAATAGTGGTAGCTTTCAGTTAAGATTGAAGAATTTTACATATAAAGTTCGGACAGATTTTCTCCCCCGTGCATCACTTCACATTCACCTACATTGAATTCCATCTACTGCATTATGGCACAGTCACTTAGTCTTGTAAGATCCTTCCAAAATTCTTCACAGCTGCCCCTTTCCCTTCCTACCCTGAACAATTCAGCCTCACCAGCTGAGTTCTTCACCTCTTGCTCACCTGTTTTCCCAGACCATTTACTGATTTGTTGAACAATAATGTTCAACATTATCCCAGCAGAGGTCCTTGCAGATTTATATCAATAACTACTTGTAAAACCTGACAATTTACTGCTAACCTCCTGTCTTCAAACCAGTTATTTAGTCATGCAAAGAGCACATTATGCTACATATTATGTTACACACTATATTACATAGAAGTTGCTCCTCATTTTCATTATAAAGCTTTCGTGAGCAATCTTCTCTAAAGCTTTTGGGAATCCAAGTGAGGTGTATCAAATGGATCATCTTCATCCATTGGAAACAAGTAGCTTTATAAAATAGGACTTTTATTTGCAAAAGCCATGGTGACTCAAGTAGCTCATTTATCCAAGCATCCAGTAATTTTGTACTTTCCTGTGGTTTCTCTTATGCCCTGTAATGATCATAGACTCACAGGTCTGTGGTTCCCCAGATCTTCCCTGGAAACATTTTGTTTGGCACCACGCTCCATACTTCAGGCACCAAGAAATTTTTAAGCATGTGGAGGCTTCATGGGGAGCTGATAACTCCCTCTCTCACAACCCTGATAGTAACTCCATTATTTCATCTTTATGTTCTTTTGGAACTCTTGCCTAAATATAGTCTTGTTCTGGACGTAGGTTATTGCTTCTTTTTCAGTTTGTCCTATAACCTCTCCTGCTGTCATTTCAACTTCAGACAGATACTCTGGCAAGTTCCCCAGAAAGGATCTGGCATGGGAGTCATTTCAGTTTCTTCCACAGTGAATGTCAGCCCAAAGAAATGGTTAAGTCTTCCAACAATGGCCACTCTTTCAGTGCTCTTTTATACCCAAATCATCATTAGACTACAAATTTTCTGGCAGGTTTCTTGTACCCAGTGAGTTTTCAAAAGGATTTATTATGAGTTTTATTTTTTGTATTATTTTATTTGTTGGTTTTTTTTCTCAAGTTCTTTGTTCCTCAAGTTCTTTTTTAGCCTGCCTTACTGTGCTTTTACAGCTAATCTAAGGTTATCATCCTTTCTACTTTCTTTAGATACCATTTCAAATTTTTGAAAGACTCTCTCTCTCTCTCTCTTCAAATAACCTGTGTTACCCAAGATCTGCTGGCTTCTTTCTGTGCCTTATCAGGCCTTCCTTGATAAGTGCTAAGCATTGGTCTTGCATTTCTAAGACCGCTCTCCACTGTAAAGCTTTTTTCTTTTAGCTGACTCCTTTTAGCTTCTCAGATGCTCAGTATTTTTGCTGACCTCAAGTGTTGTATATCATCCCCACATGAATGTTAAGCCTAAGCACATAAGAGTTGCAAGCTCTCTAGTGGTTCCTCAGCTGGAGGATGCAGAGGCAGGTATCTGGAACAGCAGATCTGAAACTCATGAAGGCCATACCTCATCCCATGAGCTCCTTTACTGGTTGTATCATCATACAGTTTTTGAGGATAAACAGGCAATATCTGTGCGTGTCCCAGTGTGGGATTTGCACAATTGACAAGGCCTATCTGAAGTTTCCTTGCCCTCAGTGCCTCTGTGATCTTTCTCAGATCTTGCAGCTGGGGATGTTTATAGAACAACTAAACTGGTGGATTGTGCTGAGCTGTTGACTTCATTCCTGCCAGAGTCAAGCCCTACAAGTGACAAGAGCTACCCACTCTGGGGTGCAGGTCTAGATGAGATGAAGGGAAACTGGGAGGGAAATCTGGGTCAGGCTGGAGGATTCACTGCTAATTTGATCTTTAGGCCATCTCTCACTACCCTTCCCCAAATCATCAGAAGCACAACCTCTGTTCTTTCTGCCTCAGAACTGCAATACTGAGTGTATAAGCCCCAGTCCTTTGCAAGTATGGGTGGGAAACAGTTGCTACTATCACATTACTAAAGATGGGCTATTAGAACTCATCTGTCTGATTAGTCCCTGAGATCTGGAAAAATTAATTGACCATTAGTATCACAAGAGCCCCAATGCTCTAACTACATTTTTTTATAGTATATTCTTTTTCTTAAATGGCTGTCTTTAAAAAACTGAAATTGACAGATGCAGAAAGTGTGAACATTTGCAGCTTTCTTATATGCCCTGGTCAGGAAGTTAAACGGTCCTGGAGAAGAAATCATCCTATATTTATATTCTTTTGTGCGCAAGAGGATTTATTATATTTGCATCCAAGATGAAACTTTTTATCTTGCAGTGACATTAGAAGAATTGGAGTTGCACTCATTGGACACCAGAGACGAATAGTCAGCAGTTTACAGACTTTGCGGTTACACATGATGCACATACAGGAGAAAGGATTTCATGTATGAAAGTAATAGAAGCAACTGTGTTTTGTGCCTCAGCATTTCTAAAATGGAAAAATATTCTTTCTTCTCTCCTGCTCTTCCCAACTTCAAGAACTGCAGTCTCCAGTTCAGACTATACAAGTACTTCTATGATAATGCTTCCAAACCGGAATTTTTAATCACACTGCACAGCTCCTCCACCAGTTCTCTGCCGATAAAATCCTGGCCTACTGCAAGACTCTTGCTACACATTGATGAATTACTCAGCATGGATGTGTAACTTTGTATAACACTATTTGGGAAACTTTCATGAACTTACTTGAAAGTAGTAATCTATTTGGCCTGGTGTGGCTTCTTTATCGATGTATTTAGAACTTGCTGGTAGATCAAAAAGTATTTGACTTCTTTCATGTTCTGTGACCATGTAACTTCCAACACCAAATGTGCAATCAAAAAGAAGTTTAACATAAATATTTATTTTATCTCTTAATTAAATCCCAGTGTATGGGTCCTATCATTGTATTACTTTATAATAGTTTGAATGCTGGTAAGCTGGTGCCTCAAAACATTAGTATTGTTTGCAGAAACAACTGATGATTTTATGTAGCGAGTTTTCATTGTGTGAGTAATTGGAAGCATAGTGAGAGTAATCTGTTTGAAATCTTGAGGAAGGTTTTTGATTTTCAATTACTTTAGCACTCGACACTTTTTATGCTTTAAATTTTAGATTAGGTTGGAAAACTTGTTTATCCTTGGGATTCCTCACCACCCTAGAATTTTAAATTTTTTTTAATGTAATACTCAGCATTTGCTTCTACTACATGGCAAATACCCACTGGAAAACTGGTTCTAATGTTTCCATGACCACATGTAAAACGCGGTTGTCAGCTCTGTTGTGGACACATAGACTTCAGAGAAGCTTTCTGTTTCAAATATGCAGGTCTCTGCTGTTGGATAGGGAATCATCTCCAGCAGCAGCAGCAGCAGCAGCAACAGACCTCAGAGGGCCAGCCATGGGGGGGGTGGTGGGATTATTCCTGCGGGAGCAGGCCGGCCATACCCTCCTTTGGCCAAGGGCAGCGGTACAGCCCCACTGCTGCTGGAAGTTACGGGCTGCAGGATTCAGTGACCTTGCACAAAGGCAGAAAAGGAGATGCAGGACAGCAGTGTTGTAACTTGTTGCCTTGAGCCTACTTCTAACTGCTTTTAGAAGTAAAGAGCAGACTCTGCTGTAATGGAGCTCTGGTCATTCCAGGCCAGATCTTCATTCAGTACAGATCTCTAAAGGACATCCGAGGTATTACCTTTAGAACCCTTCAATAGCCATATTTACATGCAAGAAAACGTCAGCAAAGGCCTAACATAATATTTGTACCTCTCTTAAGACTTCCAGCTTCCATGTTTTATTCAGACAACTGACACAGACATGCTGGGCTACGTCTCCAAACTTTTGCATGGGATATGCACTCCTGGGAGCAGGGGCAGGAGCGCACGGCTGCGTGCTGTGGGAGCCCCACGCAGATCTGCAATGCATGGCACACGTAACCCCGTGCAGATGCTTCTGTTCATCTCTGTGGCGTTTGGAGGGTATTTTTGAGTTCCGTGGCATTCCAATATACTCAAGCATTACAACTCTTCTGTTAAAATGTGCATTTGGGTAATTAGTATAAGCTGTGTGTATATCAAAATGAACTAACTACTTTGTGTAATCATAATGGTATTTACTGCTTAATTTACAGCTTGTAAATCACAGTGTATTTCCTAAGACATGGAAAAGGCTGCCATTATATATCAGTGACAAAGAATGAAAATCAGAAAGCAACTCAGAAAAGATTATGCTTCCAACCAGATCACAGAGTAAGACACACGAGGCCTGATTCACTGTTGTCACTTTATGTTGGAATTATTGCATTAATTTAGGTGAGATAACAGTAACACAATAAGTAAATTTTTCTTTCTTTTATTAAAAAAAAAAGGCAGATTTTACTGAGGAGCAAGTTTTCTAAAGATCAGGAGTCACTAGTGTTCTACAACGCCAATTTGATGAGCTTGTTTAAAGAAGGGCAGCTCCAGTCCTTTGTAGCTCCAAAGGTAATTTTGCCAACAGGAGTATTCCCACTGAACTCATCAGTCCGGCACAAGTACATGAGTTTTGCAGGATCACAGCCCTTGAGTGGGGAAAAAAGTGTTTGTTCTTTTCTGTGACTGTCACTTGAAAAATTCTGCCTGAATTCCACATCTGAATAATTTTTTGATACAGGCGCTCTTACAGAAAGAAAACCATACTTACCTGAAGCCTTTCTGAAAATACTAACACACCATAGAGTAATTTAAAAGTTGATTTTGCTTCATCATTTTATTATCCATTTTGCCTATCATTGCTTCCATGGCCAACAACAGGACATCTGTGGAAGGAGCCCTTCTCATAACTAAATACATTACTGAGGACGTATGACTCTGTTATTTGTTAATGAGGTTTCAAAATCATTCGTAGCTGACCCAAACCATGTATGTGCACTTTTAGGTTGTCTTTTGCCAGTTTTTTGATTCCTGGTAGTGAGGATACAGAATTGACATTGTTACATGCACACAACCTGGATATATGTCATGAAAATTAATTTCTAAATTTATCATACTACTGAAAATATTTTTTCAATAGAAGAAAATATAACAAAATTAAAACATTTATTAATCAGATATATTTTTTATATAAACAAGAGTTTGGGTAACCGGAAAGAACAAGGGATTCTTTGAGTGAGGACATTTGTTAATAACATTGTAAATCCAGGATTTTGTGGGTTTACACAGCTTGTTTTTCTGTTGTTGTTGTGGTGGTGCAGTATGACACTTTTCTAATAGTTATCTTGATCAAATTTACATTTTCCCCATTTTGGAAATACTTTTATTTGCTCTTGTGATGATTCCAAGTCTATTCTTGCTTTAGTTTGGAGTTTTTTCATATTTTTTTAATTTAAAAACCAAAAAAAAAAAAACCTGAACAGGTGTTATTTTTCAAATGTGAGCTTAACTCTGTACAGGCCACAAATGTATATGTGAAATTACAGTAACTTTCTTTGTTACACGAAATTCTTTCTTCAGGAGAAAATTAGCTCTAATTATCCTGCATATTGCAGTGTGCAGCTGGAGTTTAAATTTGACAAATTTAAGCAAATTTAGCAGGCTGTTTTTTGAGAATTTGGCCCACATTACAGAGTGCTCTATGACTAAAAGCACTCATTGAAAGTTCACAAAATAAAGTGTGTGCGATATGCAAGCAACAAAAAAAAAGGTGTTAAAATGTGGATGTCGTAAAGAAATAATTCTTACCTGTTTCTCTGCATTCAGCGATAGCTCATCCATTCAGGCATCTGTGCTTGGTCAGATGAATCTCATGCCTTAATTGTATCCAGTCCTTATGCTGAACCTGTGAAAAGAGAGGGTCTTGTTCATAATGTTCATGGTGTTAAAACTGAACAAATCACAGCAGAAGGTTTAGCAGAATTTACTCTTGAGGTGTTTGCACATTGGAATTACTGAGAAACAATGGGATGCCATGAGGGGAAAGGAAGAGAATTGAGCTATGTCATTTACATTTTTTTCGAACAAAATCTACCCTTTTTGTTTTCCTGTGAACTTAAATCCAGTGTCTGTCCAATAAAAGCTTAGGCACATGCCATGCTTCAGGACACCAGCCAGCATAAAGCAATCCTTTAACAGCAAATAGTACACTCAACAATAAGTTCAAATAAATTAGTTGTTCTGGCCAAACATGCTGTGCCCAATATTGTATTAGGTATTACTTGGATTATTCTGACACAGAGCTCATAGACTGCAGTACTTTGATTTTTACATCATTTAAGACTGACTATCCATTTGCCATTTTTTATATGATGAGCCTAACACAGGGCTTCATTAATTTCTTTTTCAATGCAGATTCCTACAGGATCCAAAGATGGGCCATAAATAACAAACAGACCCCCTTTATCCAGAATCAGCTGAGATTACCATGAGGAATAGCTGGGACTGTGGAGGTGCCTAGTGAGACTGCATTACCCACAGCAATTTCCACGTCAGAATGACCCCATGGGACCACATCAGCCACCAAGGTAAAGCAGCACAGAACATACTTGACCTTGTATTAAGGAGCAGTTCCTCATTTTCATCTGGCCCTGTTGCAAGCTGCAGCATTTATTGAACTGTTTTACCTCAGCTGATGGAATGGTTCCATGGGACACGTTCTGGCAGCTCAGAATTTCTCTTAGGAACACAGGGTACCTGTACCTACCCTGTCATGGGCTCACTCTGTCTTGGAATATTCCTTCAGAGAGTGGAAAGCAGGACTTGCCTCTAATCCAGTCCAACTTACGTTAGTTAAAATCATAATAAAAAGTCTGTCTTCCATTGCATCTTCCAGGAAGAGTACTAAAAATAGAGACACTTGTAGCATTTGCACATGGTTGAAGAACTCTGTATTCTGTTAAACAGTTTTCTTCCAGAATACCCTTGTTCATCAGTTGTAATGGGTCTTTCCTGAATAAATGGCAAAGATAATTTCTTTTTGATAATAGTACTATAATTATTTTTTGAGAGTGAGGGAAAAATGTGTTGGGCTGGGCTAACTCTTAGTAGGACAATGATCTTGAAATCTGCTGGGGAGACAAATGAATCAACACTGAAAAGGAAAAAAAATCCCTAAAACCCACGAGGCAAAAAGAGAAGAACTGTCCGTACTGTGCCAAGGAGCTCTAACAAAGACCCAAAATAGTTGCACAAGACAGTGCCAGGTATTTACAGCTCACACAACTCTTCTACCATCATTTCCTGTATTTAGCAGTGCACACTGCTCATCCATGAGTGTTGGATATAGTTCCTCAGATTATGGACAAGGGTATGTTGAACATGTTGTGGTTATAAAATAAGTTGTCTATATGTACATAAAGAATTGTAAATACAATGTATATCATATTATCAGATCTTTCAAACCTACAGAATTAATAACCTATTACCAACAACACTAATGGGGTTTATTTACTCCACTGGCTTTTAAAATTTTTAGTGGCACACACTGTGTGTGTATAGTTCTTCCCAAACTTCCTTGGCTTGTTAGCTGGAAAGGGACAGCCTCTCTTTTCCTCCACTAGTAGAAAAAACATTTTCAAACTGGCTCAGAGAAAGCTGCCTGCTCACCCTTCTGCTGCCACCTCACCCAACCCCTTCCTGCTGATTCTCTTCCGTTCAGCTAATTGCTGTCGAAATTAGTGATCCCAAAGGACAAGCAAGGTGTCCATGAGCAAGCAGAACTAGGTAGATGTAGTCCATGCTATAAAGAGTTTTGAGTTCCTCTGCTGAAATCGCCAAAGATGTTTACAGAGTATATAAAATATTTTCTTTTAAACAGCCATTTATAGACACCTAGGAAGTTAAAATGAGAGAATTTTTCAAGGGAATATGAGTAAGGACATGACAACCTATAGTATAAAAAGAATTTTAGAAGGGAAAAACAAAAAAAATGGTTGATGAAAAACCCAAGGTTAAAAAATGGATTCAAGTATATTTCCATATTTTATATGTGAAATAATGTAACACCAGTTCAGTGAAATCTACTTGTCTGCATGTTTCTTTAAATATCCTACATGAGTATATCTTACTTTCCTTTCCTGCAAGAAATTTCCCAAGTACCTATCTCTTCCACAAAGGTTTAGCATATTATCTGATATTTTCATACCTGAATAATTAAACTGGAATAAAAAATGCAAGTTCTGACAGTGAAGATATGGGGGGAAAAATAGAATTAAAAAGATCAGTCTCAAAGTAATTTAAAGTTTTCACATCTGTTCTACTTTGTTTCTGTCCAAAATTTTGACCTGTATCTATCTCAGAATTTTGACTGAATTAGTTCTGCTCTCATCTCAGTGCCATCTCAGAAACCCCTGAACCTGTAAACAGTTAGGTTTTTGTGCAGCTTAATTCATATAAAAAGGTTGATTTGAATTTATACAAGAGTAGAGTAAGGCATAATCAAAAATAAAAATCCCTGTAAAATATTTGTAAGACAGCATGAGATAACATATTTTGCCTTATTATACTAACACCATTTCTGAGCCAGAACCCTGAGACTGAAAACCCACAAATCAAAGAGAAATCCAGATCCCTGCATTCTGCACTATGGGATGTCAAGGGACTCTGGAGAATGTAACCTTGAGTCTAGAATCTGGAAAATCAGGTTTGGGAAAAATCTGCTTTGGAACCCGAATACTCATTTCTGGTTGTGGATGATGAAAAAGTGCCCATTGAAACAGTCTAGGGACTATTTTCATAGGATCATTACCACATAATGCTCTGAGTGATAGGAAGAAACAAAAATTATTTTCTGTTCTTTCAGGATCCAGCGTAGGACAAAAAAAAACGGATACAGTTGGCATAATTTATATTAGAATGTCCAGCAGACAGAATTCTGAGTGACTAATTGTTCTTATAGCTACATACTGACTTTCTTGAGAGGAACCTAAATAAACAGAAAGAAGTAGAACTCTCCAATTCATATTGGCTGAGAAACCAAGTTTTCAGTTTTCTCTCATTCAGACTGAGCTTTAACTGAAAATTAAGAGGCAAAAAGGAAATGCATAATAGGATTATTAATTTTTTTTCTTTAAGAAGCTGGGTGCTCTGAGCTGTATAACTTACCATCACAGTCTCTTTGTGTACAACGGGATTAGCTGAAAAAGACAAAATGCAGCCAGTGTTCCAAATCTGTAGATTATTTTAGTCATTACATGTCAATTTGAGAAGTTCCATTTTTATCTTGGGAAAGTTCTGCTCTGAAATACCCGGTATTTCCCAAACCCTGCTGAATGATTTCAACGAACATCTTGATTAATTCCTGGGACAGTGATGTAACTGTGAGGAATTAAAAGTTTTGTGTCAATAGGCAATAGTCTTGCCATGATCCAAATTCGTGAGAGTTTGGTGCTGACTTCCATGACAGTGGGATGAAGCCCAGTGTCCATATATTCTGTAGGTAGGCTCCAGCTCTGCAAACAGACTCTCCTTTCCTGCACCCCACTACTGGCATGGTTAATTTGTTGTTAGAGAACCAGCGCTTATTAGGACATGAGCTGTCTTGTCAGTCAAATGGATTGCTAAAACTTTTTGCTGGTTTTAATTTTTCTGTTGAAGCATTTCAGGTTGAGAGGTAGGTTGGTCCCTCAGGGCATGATCCAAAGTCAGTTGTATCCATAAGAAGAAGTCAATTGACTGAAAACAGGTTTTGAATCAAAGGTTTCTACAGATTTGTGTGGAACAGATGGCCTCATTTAATGGGGAGAAGAAAGTGCACTGAGCCTAAAAGACAAGGCTGCTACCTCAGGGATGTGATCAGATAGGCTGTGGTCACCTTCAGCATGGAAAAGATGAACTGCAAGGTACAAAAATCTAGTGCTGCAGTGTTTGATGTTTTCTCATGAACGGGCGGTCAGCTCTGGCTTTGGAATTAGCAACCTAAATGACCTACACCTAATAGGGTATCTAGCAGAAATGGTCTGTGTTTGTGGGGTTTTTTTCCCCAGGTAATTACCCAAGCCTCTGGAATTAAATTCAGGATGAAACCACCATCCTCATCAAACAAACGGAACCTACAAAACAAATAGGACTTTTCTATCTTTCTTCTTTCCTAAACATAAACCATGATGCAATATGATCTCCCTTTTATAATACAAGTTCTGGCTGATAATTTGCTTCTTTGAACAAGCTGGTTCATTCTCCTGGTGCATTGCAGTCCCAGTTTTGAGATCTACCAGTTAATGAATAGCACAATAGCAAATAACAAATGTCCTCTTAGTGATTCCATTTACTGGATTCTTTCATTAAGTCCCTATCTGAAGAAAAACATCCTGCTCCAAGATTCCTAGTAAGGAAACCTGTAAGCATTTTACAGCTTAATGGCCATGATTCCCTATCTCCCCAAGAAACAGTTGGCTTTGAATTGGCAGTGTAGCATTTTTACTACCATTTCTTCTGCAGCAATTTCTTCTCCCAACTTTTCTAAGTAAGGTTGAGAGGACCATTTCACACTAGAAGTGGGAAAAGTTGTTTCTTTGTTAACACTGGTGATGGGATTCAGCGTTTGTTGCTCTTACCTAGAGCCTTCCATCTGCTTCTGTTGAGGCCAATATCAACATTCTCTGGTGGTATCAGTTACATCACACACAGCAGTGCTGTGACTGAAAACCCAGAGACATAAAAAGGGCTCGTTCTTCTCTGGTGTGGTATAAATCCTATTGACTTCGGGAACTTCTCTGCACTTCTCAGGATTGCACCTTCAGTTTAGCAAGGAACAAAAAAAATCTTTAAAAGATCATGTGAAACCGTGTTTACGGAAAGGCAATAGTTTATTTTATAGCAAAGCAACATTCATTGATCTAGTTGGAATTAACAGTTTTAATTTTGTCATCACTTAAAAAAAAAAAAACCAAACCACTTTGACTTTCAGAAAAAAAAATACAAAAAAAATATTTTACTACCTTCCAAACATTAGCTTTGATTTACTTTTGGAAGATAACATGGTTGGTATGTTTTCTCAGGATAGCCTCTATCTATTTCTGTGTGTTGGTTTTAAATGGATCTGAATTAAAAGGGGTTTTAATCTCTGTCTCTTCTGTGAAATTAGATTGTACAAAACTTAAATATGACTGCTCTTCATAGTTTGCTGTTCTAGCATAGCCATAAAATGTATCAATGTATGTGTATATATGAATAAATATTTGATGACAGACACTTTAGATTATATATTTAAGCAGCCATGTCAAAACTTCAGAGGTAGATGGCTTCAAAAGCAATGGTGTACTCATAATACTCACAAATTATTTTACAAAATCAAACCATGGCCTCAGCACAGATCTCATATCCTTACCAGTAGTCTGAAACCCACCTTTTCTTTCAAGACCCCTGCTAAGGTTTGTTTTACCATTGCTTCTTTAACCGAGATGTATTTGAATAATGACAACTACCAGTGGCTCAGTCTTCAGCACTCATCTCCCAGAAAAGCAGCCCTGGTGCTGCAGTGCCAGAGGCTCTGGGTTCCACCTCCATCAGCCCGAACTCGCGTGGCACTGAGCTGCTCCTTCTGGGAGACTGAGCCTTGCACAGCCAGTGTCGATGCTTCCCCCTGGGACTGCCTCACTCTTCAAAATTACTTTTCTTCACCTAATATATCTGCCATACACATCCCACTGCATTTTCTTTTTGCCTGTTTATAACAGTACTGTAGGAATATCCATGGAATAAAAAGCTTACCCTACTGATTTGCAGTCCCAAGGGGAATTTACATTAGACGTGAAGTTGTTATTATTTACTGAAAAGTGGTGTTACCTTCTTTTCTTTATTATTATGATTCTACTCCTACGATGCTATGATGTTTCATGTAAATTTTCATGTGCTGGCATGCCTACAAGTTAATAGTGTAATAGAATGCTCAGCTCTCAACATTAGAGTGTTTTTAAGGTAAATTGCATCACATATGCCATCTCTTTGCAGAAAGAATATGGGGTTTGGCAAAACTACCTGCTGAGCAACATAATGAGACTTTTGTACAAAGTACAAGTTATTTATTATTATTGTATTTTATTTTTCTATGATTTCCTAAGAGGCATTATCAGGTCTTACAGATGGGGTAAGCCTGTTTATTAAGATATTTATGAGCAAATAAAAGTTACAGTACTGGTGGTTATTTTTGAGTTCATGGTGTTTGTTTGGCCTTAAGTTACTAATATAATGATCCACAGTGAAGCCTGTCATACATGATCATGCAAAAAAAAACCCCAGCTGCTTAACACAGGGTGGTGTACTAATAAAGATGGACCAGCAATATGCTCCAACACTTGAGATGCTTCGGGGTGGTGTTGTTTTTTTTCAGCTAAAAATGCTCTTCTGTGCTTACCACGGAGCATTTACGCTTGAAAAGCACACACAGTTCACAGCATCAGGGAAAAAACTGTGCAGATTAAAAGCTGCAAACAGCAGTGCTCTCTCCTTCTTGGGAAACACTGCGAATCTGAATTTTAAATGGCTTTTAATGCACTATTAAGATTCTGCAGTACTGTTCACCCTCCTCATGGTGATTCACTGAGCCATGCAACTCCTTCTTGAGTGTTTGTCAAAGCTTTCACTGACAAAAGCAGTTTTAAAACTGATCATATTATGTAAATAATGCCAGGGCAATGCACGACGATTCACAAAGAAGTGAATGCCATATACAGTAACCAGACCCTACCTCAAAAAGCTTGAAGTTATAATGAGCCTTTCATTGCATAAAATCACACGCATGCAATGCAAAGTTGAACAGAAGTAGCTGTAGATTAACAGGAAATGAATGTCAGATGCCCCCAGTCCATTACATCCACCTTATTTTACATGGGTAGAGCTTCCTCACCAAGGCCTGTCGGCTTTAACACAGTGTACATAATGAAGAATGAATATTTCATTTTAGATCTGGTTACAGAAATGCCTTTGCCATTTCTGTGTTCTCCACTGAATTCAGAATTGCTCCTTAGATATGGACTGATTTCAAATGGAGACAACATCCTCCTCTACCATATATGTACTGCACAACCCGATTAGCTTTTAGAAAGTGCTTCATCACAGAGTTTCACTGTGGGATTTATGCTCCCTGCCTTTTCCTTTAGTGGCTCATAATGCCACTACAAGGGAATCTCATCTTTTAGTTGGAACCTTCCTGACGTAGGAAATACGAAATCACAACTGCAATTTACCTCAAACCTTTAATAATAGTGAAAGCAACAGTAAGAATTAGAAAGCCAAACAGTAGACAAAATATTTGAAGTATTTTTGAGCTTTGAAGGTCAATGCATAGTGCATTATAACTAAGAGCTCCTGACAATATTTTTTTAAAAAAAGGACTGTCCACTATCAAGCAGTTGTTTCCTCTGCTCTCCCTCCTCTCCCCAGGGCAGATGTTGAGGCTGTAGTTTAAAAGCTGCGTTCAACCTGCATGAAACTAGATTGGAGTTTTTCAGAATGAAGGGATGGAGCTCCATGAAGGAAATTTGCTTCTTCCAGGCAAGGAGCAGCACAGACTATCTTATGGGAAGTGGGACCAGAACTGTGCACTCCACCCCTCAGTCATTGTTCATCTTAGTTCAAAAGTGACGGACAAACCCAAAAAGGCACTTAAAATGTGGAATTACAGAAATCCCAGACTGTAGTGAGGTAAAGCATAGGGGACTGGGTTATCCCAGCTGGCTTGGACTTCCAGGCCATGCAGGATGAGTACAGAACAGCATTTACATCCTGTGAATCCCTCAGCAGAGGTGGGAGGGTGAGGGAAACTCCTGCTGCTGTTCCAGCTAAAAAGTGGAGAAGTCTTTTGGTCAGCATTTGGTAAATGCAGCAGCATGGGAAGTCACAACCCTCACTGTTAACAGAACCGAGGACAGTTTTGGCAGCTAAATGTAAGTATGTGGTAGAAAAGAGACTGAGTTTTAGTCCGTATGGGCTCCTCCTCAGAGCTCCTTTTAAGTGATTTTATGTTTGTGCAGCAGACCTGGAACCAGTCTGACGGGACTGTGCTACGCAGCAAAAAAAAAAAATTTCCAAAGCGTATTTGCAACCTCTGTGCCTGGCCTGGCCAGGCTGCCTTCTTCCCAAAGCCCTGCTGCTGCCATTGTCCCAGTGACGGGTGGATTTGGGATTTTCCCTGCTCCGCCAAAGCGCCCGCTTCGGAACGGCCGGTGCTGTGAACACCTCGGGTGGCCGTTCTTATTTAGGGGCTTCCTTCTGTGTTAATCGCAATCCTCAAGAGGTCTTATCCCAGCACTCTTGTTGCTGCTATGCAAGGAAGAGGGGCAGTAGTTGGAATAAAAAAATAAATTCACAAGCGCTGGACACGGAGAACGAAGGAGGCATCTCTCAACTCCCCCGCACCCCTCAGCCCCACCGCGGTTAGTGGGCGTGGCGTCAGGAGGCCCCGCCCCAGCGCCTGCCCCGCGATTGGCCGGAAGAGGCGGGATGGCGGGACGGGATTGGTGGGATGGGGAGGGGGCGGGGCTTCTGTTACCTCGGCAACGGCGGCGGCGCGCGGG